>JAYKAV010000944.1:787276-811427 GCA_035582835.1 Phoebastria nigripes | reverse complement strand
AAAAAAAAAAAAAAAAAAAAATTATAAAGAACAAGTGGAGGAATCCTTGAAAAAATTAGAAAGCACAAAGATCAGCTTTGCTGATCATGTTGGCATGCTGGACACTAGAGAATGAATTGAGAAACCAACTGAATCGCTTCCCAAAGGCAACTGATGCTAACTGGGATGAATAAAGGAGAAAAGGCTGGGATAATATCCCTGATTTTTTTTTTTTCCCTACTACTCAAAGCCAAAAGGAGAAAGTCACTCCAGGTGAGACATTGTGTCTTCTAACATACTGGAACAAATGTTAAGGCAGAAATAAGTACACAGCTGTACGGCACAAGAATTGTAGACAAAAGGCCAAATAAATACACGATGCCAGAGAAACTTGACTGCTTCTACTGTTTATCAGATTTTATACAGTGCTTAATTTGGCTTGGAAAATTATTTCAAAGGGTTTTAGAAGACACATTGTTGGATGAATAAAAGCTGTCCACAGATTCAGTAATAAACATATTGAGAAAGTGAGAGAGAAAGAGTATACCTGTTGAAATGTGGAGGGATCCGATTTGATTTAGTATCTTTTGAAATAATTTTTTAAGAGTGCAAAAAACACATTAATGAAAATCAAAATTGATAATCATTTGGAAGGAACTAAGGGCATCAGAAAGGAAAGAGAAATGGTATAAAGGGGCCTAGAAATGTCAGAAATGGTCAGAAAAATGAGATCCACCTGGGGAAAAAGCAAATGTCACATATCAAAGGTTTAATAATCTCCAGTAAACGTTTTGTTGGAAATGTAAAATTGGGAAATGATGGTGGTGTAGAGGAAATTAATTTGTGCCTTACAGCAGACAAAACCACTAGGATGCAGGTGGTTGTTTTGTTGCACATGTGGAGAGCCCCACGTTGAACTCGGGAGGTATGTGCAATGAAGTGCCCGCACATCTGCAGAGTTGGGCGCTGTCCTGAGGAAGAAGGGTTGGAGTGGGTTTGTATGGAAACGGGAAAAAAAGCTTCCAACACCTGCAGTTGCTGGAACCTACAGTGAGTTTCTTCTACTGACATATAGCTGCCAAATCCAGATCCAGTTGTAGATTGAAACCTCTTCAAAGCTCGTGGTGACTTTCTTGGTTCATCTCTCAGTAACTGGCTCCTGGGTGTCACTTTTTAGGCACGCCTTGCCTCAGGTCCTGGTTTTTGTGCATATTCCTAGTTTTTCAGCTGCTCGCTCTAGTCAGCTGTTTTGCTTTCCTGGATACTCACATAATCAACTTTGCTCAGCCTCTTTCTTAATTCCCCTTTACAGACAGGAAGGCGAGGAAGCCAAGCTTGGTTTGTTAAGGGGAGTGGGTGCGTATGAGTTAACCAGCCTAGGAAATCTCAACTCGTTGTCTATAAAACTACTTCTGTGCCTGAGCTTTTATACCCTCCTTGGAGATGGAAACAGCCCTGGAATGAGAAATGGGAGGTGGAGGAGCCACCTTGTGTATCAAGGGACGTGCATACCAGACAGTCTTCATGAGAAGACAAAAGGACTGCTAACACCCTGCTAATCACACCATTCTTAATCCTTGTGATACGTACATGTTCTTGTGATCTTGTTCCTTTCATGTAGTCAGTTGTGTCAATTTTAGGTTTCTGGCCCAGAACTTGGCAAGCTGCTCTGATTTTGCCATGCTGTCACCTGCATCTGATGTGATAAATAGCACATCTGTTTATCAGTTTCCTGGCACAAACATGCAGATCAGCTTGGACATAAAACTTCAAGCCCACCTCAAAAGGAAATGTAAAGTTATTCTCCCCAGTATTGCCAGAAATGTGAGTAAAGGGCAGTGCAGATTACCTRAAATCCTGGATCTTTAAAACAGCAATATTCTTAGGAAATGCCTGGCTACGGCACTAGAAATACSCTCTGAAACAAAAGCATTCTCCCCAACTTCTAGCGATATTTCTGAACTGTTGGTGGAGCTGAACTGTGTGCAGTCTGAAACACCCAGATGTAACTGTTATACCGTTGCTTTGAGTAAGAAAACATCCAGATCGTACGCACAGACACCAATATAAGAGCTTGGGCAAGTGCGTACTCCAAGAGAGGACTTGAGAGAAGCTAATATTGTGGTTTTATCTGCTTAGGACCCTGACTGTCCTTACCTGCAAGGAATAGGACATGGGCACAGTACAGCTGTAATAGAGGAGGTATCCATATGGTAGATTCCCAAGTGAATCCCAGAAGACAAGGAAAAGAAATAAATGATCTTGGATGTAATGAATCCAAAGCCTCTTAGACAGATGTGCCCATGTTCCTCTCTGAGAATGGTAGAGGAAAATGGTGTAAGCTGTAGGTGCCATCAAATCCAGGGGTTTTTTAGCACAGAGGATAGAGGCTTGCATCTCCAGCATGCCTTCTAGCTTACTGGTCCAGCGGTGTGGTTCAAGGGATGGTCACAACCGCTGTGGTTATTAACGCACTGTTCCTACCAAGCCGTGGTTTTGCTTGTATTTAACAGCAGCTCTGATGAGGACCTGGGTGAAGAAGAGTGCTGTGTTTTAAGCTCATTCAGCCATGCAAGAGAATTACAGTGTCGACTATCAGAAACCTCTTTTCCAGACAATGAAAAACTTCAAGTCCTACACAGAGTTTGACAATCCTTTTCAAATAATTTTAAGTAACAAATACATTGAGGGAAAAATATACAATCTACCTGTTTTGTTTGCAGGGAATTCTTATATAATCACAGGCAAATGGATATGCTGCCTTCCAATCYAATGCTTTTCTCTTTTATGAATCAAATGTCTCAACTTTTGTCATTTTCCATACAATACTTTGGCTTGGTCGGACCATAAGTACTCCTTGTTAATAAGATCACTTTGACATTTAAAAAATATTTTCCTTTCTCAAAAAGGGCACAGAGCAAATTGAAATGAGCCTTTTAAGAGAAACATGGTTAGATCTTACAAAATGATGATTCATCTTTCTTGCCAGAAACTCTCACCTTTTCTGGGAAAAATTTCAAATGAAATAATCTTGTTCATGATTTCCCTAGAAYGCACACCTGGATTTTTCAACGAGCCCCATTCCAGATGGTAAAGGTGACCTGTAAATTTTTGTTCTGTCTGGAAGAAATGACTTTGTAAAAATGAAAGTTACAATTACTTGTATGGGAAGAGAAACTTCCAGTAAAAGTCTGCACATTAATTTATCAACAAAAGCCATACAAAAATYGACACTAGGCATATTCAGGCTAGAGAAAAGGCACAGATATTTAGCACTAAGTGGGATTAACTATTGGAACTGTTGCTGCTGGACAGGGTAGACTCTTGATAATTTAAAGTATTTAAGTCAAATCTGGATGCTTCTCATAAAGGCCTTCTTGTCTCTCAAATAGAGGTTATAGACTTGGTGCTCAATCCTTTGAGTCAAGTTCTCTGACAGCTCCCCTGCCTCAGCTCAGGCATTTTCTAGAGTGGTACCTGGATTCCTCTCCTCCTTCTATGTCCCCAACAGAGAAAAGGCTGCAAAAAAACCTCAGASATAACAAGCCTAGTGTGAAGGACAGAAGATGAAGGCTGATGTGATGTGCTGCACATTTGATTTTGGCTAAGGGATCGCATAATGGATGCCCAACCACATGGTCACATAGTTTCCTCTGTGTGAAGTTGGATAGTAGAGGTTTGATAGGGTTTAGAAGTGCATGACTTGCCTGTCTGCTATGGTTTAGTCTTTTTGACATGTCATTTTGAACTGTGGTGGGAAATTGAAAAATAGGGGCCAGGCTGCCTGGCACAGTCCTGATTGAGTAGAATGTCCTCCATGAGGGGTTCAGTCTTTCCTATCGATGGACTCCTACAAATTTTCCAGTAGAGCTGCTGACCTCTTATAGTAGATGCAAGCCTACAGAAAGATGACCCCATTCTTCTGGATCAAGGATTCCACAGGAATGGTCTCTGGACCCTGAAAGGTGTGCTGTCCACAGGTGGAAGAGCAATGCTGTATAAGGAGGACTGTGTAATGGCTTGAACGCTAACCTTACATTTGGAAGATTCACGTTGAGGATCAGAGATGTAAAACTTGATGAACCTATTCTTGCAGGATCCCCAGTTCCCTGCCCTTCCAATAAAAGCCCTTTATGACTCTGATCTCTCTGCAAGTAATTGCTTTCTACAAAAGAAGGTGCTTAGTGCTGTAAGTGACATTGGTGCACAGGTGCAATGGCTACGTAAGTAATGAATAAATATTGCTAGAAGACAAGAATTCCAGTCCATACAAAAGTGAGGTTTCCCACTGATTTTGTACCTGAATCCAACAGATCCATTTTTTTGTTGTGTGTGTTTCTTTGCAAAAAGGAAGCGTGAGAGAAAGCAGGAAGGCTCTCATAGGTGAATTATGAAAGAACAAGTAATTTCCCATCATTTATCATTGACAGGTTGCTCGTCTGTCCTTATTTCATGCCCAAATCTCAGTGATCCAGCTGTTGAGCATTCATCTGAGAATCTGACTTTGTCATCTGCCATGAACTTGAAAATATTTGGGTTAGGACTCACCAGACTTTCCTGTTAAGATAATATTTCACTGAAAAATTGTTAGGAATCTCAGCTATCTATGTCCTGAGTAAGTGGCTATCAACCAGCTGAGAGGTAACAAATATATATAGAAATCCTTAAGAGCTACCATCGTCTTTACTCTAGCTCCGTTGATTTCCCTGGAGTTACCCAAAGGATAAATCTGATTCCAAATATGGTTGATGAGTGGGTGGGTTGATGAGTTGATGAGTGGTGTGGCTCAAGAAAGTTATCCAGATCTCTGCAGGCCTTTATGCAAGAGGAGGATATTACCTCTTTGGCCTTGAGTGCATTCTCACTTATACTGGTATGATTTGAGAGGAGTGTCACTGAGTCAGATTTATACCTGAGTTACATGGGCACAAGCAAGAGAAGGATTGGGCAAACTGCGCCTAAAGCCCCAGTGGATTTGAAAGCCTTCTCCAGCAGCTTAGGTAGCTTTTCTTTCTATCCTTAGCAACACAGTCCTGATTAACCCTCCAAGCTGTGGTCAGTCATTTTGAGGACAGTTTGATTGACAGCATGTAACCTGCTAATGCTTTTCCCTGCATTGTCCAGTGCATTAGGTCCGGGAGGTGGTTCGTTGGCTGTGGTGTTGGTTTGTTTGGTKGTTTTTTTTTTTTTTTAATTATTTTGTTGATTTATTTTTAATCTCTTGGATATTCTATAAGAAAAAGTCATCTTGAGCAAGAGGCATGAAGTATTTCAATGTAAGTACAAAAATACGCATTGAGACTCCTCTGTTACGTATCTGTAAAAAGTTGTATCTGGGCAAGAGGACTATTTTTGTTGCCTTGCCAGATATTCAGTAGAATCCCCTTCCCATTCTGAAACTTCAAATGGGCAATACAAAACTTCTCCCTGTTGGGAGACTATAATATAAGTGGGAACGGCTTATATTTCATGCAAAGTTTTTGTGGAAGGTTCTTTCTTCACATTATATACTGCTTCATAAAAGCAGATCTGACAGACCATCTAGGCTTGGGTGGGCAACCAACTCTATCACCCAAAACTTAAGGGACAATGTTCCTTTACACTGGTGATCCCTTAACAGTCTTGTGAAATTATTCCCAAAGAAAATTAGTATTGGGAAAGTATGTTATGATTTGTCCAATATTTTAAATTTTTATACTTCTTTCAATATGATTTAACAGCTTGAAAAAAGTAGAGTAAATCCTTGGGAAGCAGGTAGATTTCTGGGAGTGCAGCCAGCATATTGTGGACCACCATTGGTCCAGGGACTACAATTTGTCTGGGTTTGTTTGGAAATTATGCTGCTGGTGTCTGAAAGCTCTAATGTAGGACTCATGGAGAAAAAATTAGAGCCACCTTTCTGAAAGCTGTTGAAAAATAGAGAAATAAGATTTTTTTTTTTCTTCTTTTTTTTTCTTTTTTTTTTCTTTTTCTTTCCTGGAAGATAGAGTGATGGCTTGAACTTTAACTGGGAAATAAATAAGTGAATAATTGCTTGGTGAAATATGTACATGGAAAGAATAAATCATACTGAAATCTTTGTCAGTGTGCAATGGATATATAAAAGCAGAGATTTTTCAAAATAATAATCTTTCAAATGTGCCTAATGTCTTTTCTCATCTAGCCTAGGTTAAACTTCCATTTATTGCAGGAGTGTATTTGCTGTAGTACAAAGTGCACAAATATTTCACTTAAGAGTAGCATAGTAAGAAAATAATGGTTTTATTCTAAAATGTGGAGAAAATCACTGTTTACAGCTTTTTGAATACTGCACCTCTGCAATCAATGACAAAATTCCCATTAATTACAGTGCAACCGAACAGGTTCTCTAAAGAATTTGTGAATAGCATGACTATTTTCTTGAAACTATAACTTTATTCAGCTGTTGCAAGAAGTGCAACCAGGAGCATACTGAAGGAAATATGTCATTAGAAATACATTTACTGTTTTCTAAGTCATTTGTGAACACTAAAAAATTTCTTTCTTGTGAGAGGTTATTTTTGAAGTTGCCATAGAAAACTGCTATCAGCTAAGAATATAATTTGGGAATTAAATTGGATGTAGGTGCTTGTAGCCAGAAACACCTTCTGCACACTGCAGGACAAGCTACTGTATTCCTTACTAACAATTCAAATGGTTTGCTGCCTATATGTGAGCAGTAACTTCTGATCAGAAGATGACATCTCTAAATGCCATTTTGAGAGTCTCCATTTAAGTTTGAGTAACTAACTCAATGTGAACTGTGGAATCACTGTTCATATTTATGAAATAGACATTTGTCGTACTCATTACAGCCAATATTTTAACAGTTGTAAATAGTGTTGTTTGGGGGTTTTTTCCATGTCAAAAATAAAGCATCTTCTTTTTTGGTATAGTAGTTTCATGCCATGTGCGGTCTGAATTTTTTAGTGATTGACTTCCAAGGCAATGCATTTGATAAGGGTAAGCAAGAAAGAGCAGAGTCCAGTCTCTTTTCCACTTGTCTCCATCATGGCAAAGACATTAAAAACAGTTGATTTCCAAAAGGTGGGTTTCAACCTCCAGACTTAAGCACTAAAGTCAGGTTAGCTTTAAAAGTGAAGGACACCAGGTGCTCTGACACAAATTGGGTAGACCATTCTCCTTACACCTGTGCTTACCAGGCTGAATTCAAATTTTCCCACTATTTAGCAGAACCAACTTTTGTAGTTCTATCTGAAGTCTTGCGATATTTCTTACCATATTTGTTTGCATAACTGTCATGGATTTTCATCCAGATCTTGCCTTAACACACTGTGGCATGGCCACATGCAGCTGTTCTGAAACCAGGCTACTCTGCCCCTCGGTATACTCAGGAGTGGTTGTGTGCTACACTGTGCAATCACTACATGAACAAATTCAGTTTTGATTTGTTTTTTGCTATGCGCCAGTTCACGGGGTTGCAGGGTTACATAAGAATCTCAGCTCTCTGCTTGTAAAAATAAAACCGAAGTAATCACTGGCTCTGATAGTTTCAGAGAAAACCTCAAAAATATAAGCAAGGAAGACACAAAACTCAAAAGGACAACAATACACAAATATCAGTTTTTGTGGGTTTTGCTTGGGGTCTGACTCATGCTTTTTGAGCCTCAGGGGCGACTAACACTGACTGAATTCTCACTGGCATCTGCAGGACAAGGATGGTTTAACTGTGAGGAGCAGGGTTATGGCTACTCTTCCTGCTGTGTTTCCTCATATCTACCTGAGCCAGTGAGTTCATAACTCCATGTTGGTACAATCTGCTCTTGATCAAGCATAGATGGTAACACTATTAAAACTAAAACTACTCCTCACTAGTTGTGAGGAAAACAAACTTTGCTCCCATGCTAGTCAGGCACTGATTCTGCATGACTCAAACAAACCCTACTCTGTTTTGCTTCTCTTGTAGTTACCTTTAAGCAAGAGGAATGACTCAGGTGCCTGCTGACTACCTGTCAACCACCAGCTCCTACAACTATGAGCAGCCCTTTCCCTCCGTGGCTCGGACAAGCACTGTCGCCAAGGTACCCCCAGCCAAAAAAATAACCTTCTTCAAGAGTGGAGATCCTCAGTTTGCAGGAGTCAAGATGGCCATCAACCAGCGAAGCTTCAAGAGTTTCAATGCACTCATGGATGACCTCTCTCATCGGGTCCCACTGCCATTTGGGGTACGGACCATCACCACCCCACGAGGAATACATTGCATCAGTGAGCTGGACCAGCTGGAGGATGGAGGATGCTACCTTTGCTCTGACAAGAAATATGTCAAGCCTATTAGCATTACTTCTGCGGGACACAGGCCAGGCCCTCCACGAAATGGTCGTCCCTCCAGTACCTTGAGAAGAGCAGCTCAGGAGGGCAAGCTTGAAGATTATTCCACACCTTTCACTCAGCATGGCCCCAGAATACCCAAGAAAATCACTCTAGTTAAGAATGGAGAAAGTGGTTTTCGGCGCTCAATTATCTTGAACCGCAGAAATGCCAGGAGTTTCAAAACGCTCCTGGATGAGATTTCAGAGATCCTGCAATTCCCAGTGAAGAAGCTTTACACTGTTGATGGGAAGAAGGCAAGTATCTCTGGTACCTGTTGCTGGTCAGTTATTCTAACAGGTGTTATGACATCAGCGTTTGCATTCCCTGTGATGCAAATCCTTTGGCTCATGAGGCCAATAGTTTACCCACTTTACCTTAATCCTTTAGGCTTGTGTAGTTACTGTCACATTAGTTACTTCCCCATTAATTACATGAAGGGGTGATGTAGAAGAATGTTGTTCAGCCGTTCAAGAACTTCATACATCAGATATTGTTTTGGGTCAATGGAAGGCAACTTGTGACAGAAGTCCAGAAGCTCAGTGTTTTGCAGCTGGGTATAAAATCCCTAAATAAACTTCTAGTAATGGAGTTTCCCACCCTCTCCCAGGAGGCATGTCCCAACAGTGGCTTAACTTTTCTGTACCTAATAACCAGGAATTCAACAAAATAAGACGCCCTTAGGTAGCAYCTTGTGGTTGCATAGCTCCTAATAGAACAGGGTCCTTCTCATGATGTGGGATCCTCAACATGATTGTAATATAACTCATAAATGCATAAATAATTAGGGTATGAGTGGGATCAGGAGATGCATTTGCGTTGATGATTTGGTGAATGTGCCAACTGGGGTGGACTCTTATAATAAATTCAGGGCATGACAATTCCTTTTTTTCTTCTGTTCCCAGAGGAGTTTTCTGACAAACCTGAGATTCTCCTGATTTCTTCTCCATCTCTTTGTAACATAGACTAACCTGTACTTCCATTTCTTCTGAAGAGGTCTCACATGTTAGCCTGACTTGTCCCTGGCAATGCAGCCAAGTGGAGCAGTTACTCTGCTCCTTGCCACATTTTCCACCTTCACAGTGCTGCATGCCAGCTCCTCAGTTGTAATGCTGCAACCATTTGTGGTGTCACTTTCTGAACCAGATGACTGAAATGACTTGGATTCAAATGATCCACTCTCCAGGAGGGGTAAAAAAAATGGAGGAATATTTTTAACAGATCATTTTGACCTGGCACAGGGACAGGAGTGTGCAGCCATGAAGGAGAGAGGGAGGGGATAATGGTGCCTTAAGCTGGCTTTCCTGGTGGAGGCAACATGTCATATCACAGTGCTTTCTGCTATGCCCACCACTCTGGAAAGAGCTTCCCGTTCTCAGCTGGAAGATCCAAGGAAAATGTCCTTCCCAAACATCCTACTGCTACAGCTTTCCCAACCCTACTGATCTAGAGGCTAAAAGAGTGTCAGCCTGACTGCAGTCAGAGATGAGATGAAATGCCAGGGAAAGGATGGTGCCACTCCACATATGCCAGACAAGTGAAACTGCAATCTTGCTGAGAAACTGAGGGTCCTGCAGAAACTGGGGATTTATGAAAAGGGACCCAGGAGCAAGAGAGGGAACTTAGCTGCGGACAACCTGAGCATGGCCTAGGGTAGGCAAGATAGATAATTCATCTTCTCAAACTTTATGGTCTAAGAGGCAGTTGTCCAAGTCCAAGATGAGCAAGCTGGCCACCCTACTGTGGGATTCATCTTTTCTAAGCGTGTCTAGAGTCTGTGTTTCTCCTAATGGGAGAGTAGAAAAAAAAAGCTCACTTATAGGCAACTTCATGGTAGGCAAGACGAATCCCATGCCCTATGGTATTTCAGCAGTCAATGGAAAGAAATAGGCACTTTAGACAGCTACTTTCCAAGTAACTGTCTAAATGACTGTGGATATCTGGAGCTGGATTCATTTCAGATTCAGCTACCTGAATGTCAGTGTCTAAATGTTTCTGTAAGTGAGGTAAGTGGCTAAGCTCCCATATAGCTGTTGAGACTAAGCTGACAGTCCATTGTACTTGGAGCTGGCCAAAGATAGGTGTCTAGAGGCCTTCAGAATCAGTTAGGTTCTTTTTTTCTAGCTTCCATCAATTTATTTGCAAGGTGAAGTTTGCTATGTCCCACAGCTACAACTATATTACTAAATTAAAAAGTGTTAGAGCAGGATCTCATCCCTGTCTTCTCCATTCTGCTAAATTCTTAACACCTTCCCTGGTTTGGTCTTGGCCCAGAGTAACAGTSTCCCAACAGTTTAGAGTTAGGGCCTGGGACCATTCACCGTAGGTGGTTTGGATGTGGCCAGCCTGGGTTTGAGCAGCCAGGCTGCTTCAGTTGACCTCCATTTTGAAGAACAGGGTCTGGCACTGCTTGCTTTACTACTGCAAATATAGCCAACTCAAATTAGGAAAAAAAAAAACAAACCCAACCCTGCTGCCAAGATGTGTTATAATCTATGGATAAGTATTTTATTTTGTCACTGATTTCTCCAGTTTTCAAGACTTGGACTCCTGTTCAGCCCACATGGAGATAATGATCTTGTGTAGTGGTAGTAACTTCCTCTTCACTTCTTCCATTTTTGAGATTTTTCACCCATATCTCTAGAGAAAAGATTTGCCTCCTACTTCTTAGTGCAGTCTTAATGTTCTCCTTGTGATTCTTAAATGAGTTTCCCACAATTTTCCTTCTAGTCGTTATAAAGCCTTTTCTTCCTAGTCATTATAAACACCAATATTTTAGCTGGGATATACAATAAATACACGCTCAGTAAACACAGTATCTTCACTATTATTCAACCTCCATCTTTCTTTCCATCTAAGGACATGCAGTTATCTTTTTCATTTTCAGCTCTGCGGTGGTGATCATCCTGCCTAAAGGTCTCTATTCTCCCAGAGTCCGATCTCGTCCCAACATGCCAAGACGTGGCAGGACATGGCTAGAATGACATGGGTACTAACTGACCAGAAGTGGTCACTGTGGAGTATTTGAAGCTGATGGCAGCCACTAAGTTTTGCATGCTAACATCTTTGCTGACAGTTTAAGAGACAAGCTATGTAGGTCTCTTCAGGAGACAACGTGTCAATAGCTTTGTCATTTGTTTTGCAACCCCACTCCCAATTCAGCCTTTGTTTCTGGAAATTGTTCAGCCCAAGCTGGATATGAACATCACTTGAAAAGGTATTGATGCTCTTTGTTGCAGCTAGATTATCTTCTCTGGCATGCCACAGAATTTAAGATYGTCCTCTATGTAGAGATAATGTATTTTCCACAATAAATCCCAGGGGTCCCATAGAGACCTTCCCCCACCCCGYTTTTTTTCCTCCATGTTTTCCATCTGCAGAAATGTGGGTGTGGATCAAACACCATGACGTAGTCTCTCCAAGGTCCCTTGGGATTCTTTTTTGGGATATGAAAATTTTCATTAGCATCTTGTCAATAGGCAGTGCATCTTCTGTACCTTATTAATTTAATTTGCACTCCTTTTATTCTTGTGTGGAATATCACAGTGATAGGTGAACTATGGGTCTAACCTGATCAATGTTACCAGCTTACACATAGCTAGGAAATATGTGATTATTAATATCTTTTCTGGGGAATCTTTTAAAGTGATTTTTTGGTCATTCTTTATTTCAATCATTTACCTTTTGCTTTTTAACTCTTYGTTACTGCTCATTCAGTGGTCATTCCTGTTAGGTCTTCCTGGAGCTGTTACCTTAGTCTTGGGTGCAAAGCACTTAAACCACAAAAAAAAAAGTCACTCAGTCTTAGGTTTTTCCAATCTTTTCCTTTCATAAGGATTCTCTAAACCATTTCTGCTCTTCTGGCTAAGTTTTCTTGCTGTACGTCTTCAAGATTTCTGTTCCCTGAACACAATTGGTTGTGTCCCAGAGTTTTCACCAGATAGATACTGAAGGTTTCTTTGAGGAGTGAAAATGGTGAATTTGTCACACAATTTGGGATATTTCCTGAAAAACCTCCTTCAATTGGTGCTGAAGTTTAATTTTGACTGTACCTATTGCCTTTATACTTACATTTGCATTTTCTGTTAGAGACAATGAAAACAAGCCTCCATTCTTCCATGACTATTCAAAGGTGTCTGGATGCTTCATATTTCTTGGGTATTTCCTTGTTTCTCATATTATTCTCTTTGAATAATACTTCAAATTCTCTTTTAATAATTTTGTTAACTTCTTTTATCACATGTCTATGTCTAGCCTTATTACAGAGGTCCCTATTTCCTGGAAAGGGGGCTGGGAGTGGGGGGAATAGTAACTTTTGACATTCATTCCCAAGATTTGACAGATTAGCTGAATAACAGTAAGATTCATTCTTAAGCAATGTATCTGGACTACTGCTTGATTGACTTTGTATTTGTCTGGCTTAGAATAATGTAATTCACAGCATTTAATAGCAGGTTCACAATGTCTCTTTTGCTGGCAGTTTTTCCTTGATCTCTTGAAAACTGAACACAGAAAAGGAAAAATTTCCTCTCCTACAGATGAATCCATCTCTTCCATCAATGAAAGTGTTATTCATAGACCTGAGACTGTTGCCCCTTCAATCTGCTTTTGTTTTCTTCTACTACTATAACTCCAGATCTTAACTTGAATCTTAAGATAAGTTAAATCACCTCTGTAATATAATGTATGGTTGGCATATACTGTCCCAGTGCCTCTGTTTTAATTTCTTTACCATTTTGTTGAGTAAATCCAGAACAGTTCAAAATTACAAGTCTGTTTTCCTATTATACCTTTATGTGGGTATAAACTCAGACATACATAGAACAGGCTTGTTGTTTTGTGTTCCTTTCATGTAGTATTGATTTGAAAAGGCAGAGAAAAGTGTTTTCTTCCTTTTGTAGTTCACCTAGTCCACAAATGTTTCCAGTAAACCTCTAAGTTTAATTCAATCATAACTCACAGGGAAATTAACTTTTTGGACTTCAAATCTCTCTGGTTTTGCGCATCAGTACGTTTTCTTCTCCAGACAAAACTTGTATCATTTATTTTTATAGCCCTCATTTTATCTCAATTTTTTCAAATTGGTTTTAGCTTAAGGTTTACCTGAAATGGAAGAAATGCTAGTGATTTCATGAAGTCAATGAACTGAACATTTTACCCCTTTTTCTTTTTTATGGAACAAAGTCATGGGCAGCTATGCAGAATCCTAATACAGATGAAGTTCATTGTAAGGCCAAAGGTCGTGTTGTAGCATCAAGATCCATTGGAGGCCAGCAGAGCTCTTGCTTTTGTGATCACACCTATTTTGCTGTTATTTTGTCTTTTCTTGCTCCCATTTGTCTGCTTGTTTACCTCTCACATATTTTCAAAATTGTACTTTACGAACTTCCTTGGAAAGGTCAGTCTATTTGGTGGTTGTTTCTTCTGTGGCCTGGATTATGGGGCCTTCATTGCTCTTGGGTCAGAAAGTCTTTCAGTGCTATGAATTCAGAATTAGCCTATAATAATTATGCAAAACTCAGGTCAGTAGAAACAGTGCTTGAAARATCCTGATTCCAATGTTAGTATAAATCCAGAGTGGTTCTATTGGAATTTACATATTTGAATTTTCATTCTAACCCATGAAGCCTTGAACAAGGTGAAACCAATATTTTTACTCTTAAGCATCAAGCAGACTGCCTACTAGGAAGGAAGAGCTAGTCCCACTGAAGTTAATAGGTGTTTAAGTATTTGAGCACTTATTTCAACAGGGCCAAGAGCCCCTCTTCCCAAACTAACCATGATTTTTGTTGTCAGTTTCTAAATGAAAATAGTAATTTGATGACTATAGGACTGGAGAGAAATTTACTTTGATTTTAGCTTAGAAAAATCCGTTAAATTTTTAGCAAGTAAAAAGTGTAAATCATATAGTTCTCTTCAGGTCAGGGCACTAGTTACTGTTTTCCAGGTGATTAACTGGAAATAGTGCCCAAATAGAAAAATCTGTTATTTAGGTTAACATTGACATGTCATTAACTTGCCAGTGAAACTTTGTTTGTGCAAGCTTGGGCACTAAAAGATAGACAGRCCTTGACTTAATTAATCTAAATCTGATCAACTTATTGGGCATTTAGGATGAGGGGTCATTTTGCCTGTTGGCCTCTTTTTATTGACTATAGAAGAAGATAGGAAGACTGATTCAGTCTAGTCACCTAAAATTAGGAGGAATTAACTCAGGCCCAAGTTTTCATACACTTGTGTTAAAGTACTACAGATATTTAAATATTAGCAAACATAAGATATGGGACTTTACATCTGAAGATCACTTGGCTGATGAGACAGTTGAAAATTTCACCTTTCCTAGTTTCTACTAGGGACATCAGTTCTATCCTAAAAATGAGCCAGGTGAGGTATTAAGAGCAGATATCTCAATAAAAAAAAGGTAGAGTATAATTTGTAGGTTATCTTCTCCATCAWACAGACTTTAATCTCTGTTCTGGGAAGTTCTTATACGACCAAGTGGATTTTCTTTCTCCATGGTCTAAACCACAGAAGAGTGCACCTATGTGCAGATCCCCACCGCCTGTCTCTGGAGATGGAAGAATGCCTCTAGGGGCAAAGAGGCAGACAGCAATCGTAGAAAGGCCAGAAATCCTCACAGACAATTAAGCTATAAGAAATGACGTGTAGGATTACGTGACAGCAACTGCACAGCAACAGAGGATTTCCCTTACAAATGGCAATTATCCAGGGTCCACCAGATGAACAGTCATTAAGACTTCTTTAAGTCAYAGGAACCCAGCAACACGACTGTGTCTAGTCACAGATGTCCTGATTTCTGCACTTACTCTTGAATCACTAGGCCTTCCTTTTACTGACTGTCTTAAATGAAAACAAACAAATTCTTCCTTAAAATCCAATACTCCTTCTTGTATGGTGTTTGAAACCACATTGTGTCATGGCAAATAGTCTACATAGTTTATGGCTACTGGTGGCAATTACCATGAGCTTCTCAAATGGGATTTATCAACCGTCAGAAGAGTTTTCCAAGGGATGTGGCTAGTTTTATGTTTGTTGGAGTCAGGCCAAGACTTAGATGTTTTTTTGCTTAGGAGCACTCAAGGTTGACCGTAAGTTGTTATATTTAATGAGTGAATCTGATCCAGTCTGTTGTGTAGAAAGGCAGAGTAGATGACCAGAAAGACTCTCTTTTGCCTCAGACTCTACAAGTGAGAACATTGCAGAATGAGCACTGTATGCAACCAAATTTCCTTGAGGGATCAGACAATTACTGTGTGAGTTAATCAGGGGAGCAATCATGAGTTAAGGAATGCTTCCTCAGGCACCACTAACTGGAGACTGTAAAGGATTAATTATTAGAAACTCCTTGGGGTAGGGACCCTAATTTTTCTTCTGTGTTTGTATAGAATTTGGAATGAGACACACTAGATGCTGTGGCAAGGCTAACCATTCTGGGTCAAATCAAGCCCTCTTTGGCAYTGGCCAGTTGTAGTAGTCTTGGAGAAAGACAGAAGGGCACATATGATGTGATTCTTTCCCCAGTGTAGCTTCCCAGTCTCCAGCAACCTGTAGGCTAAGGTCTTCCTCAGCCAGAAGTAGCACCATGGACTACAGCTATTCTAATAGACAGAATAGTATCAGGGCACATACTCTGGCCCTGGCACCAAATGGCACTATCGATAAATACTCATACTATGCAGCCTCCAAAATAATTCCCACAGCCTCTAAAATTGAGTGGCCAAATTCAAGCTCCTTCTTAGGAAAGGTCCCTGACGTATGTTAACTCCCAGATCTGCCCAGGAATTGCTTGGGAGTGTGCCAGTTGATCCAGGCTTTAAATACACCAAAGACCATTCTAACAATTTAACAGTACAGGTAACTGTTTCAGTGCCCTGGATCCAGAATTGTTTAATTTAGCAGTAAAGACAGAACTTTTATTTTTAGCTGTTATTAGTAAAGGTATTGGCCTAACTATTATTACTAAATCGTTCTTGATAATAATGACTGCATTTACAGTGACCTTAGGGTGCAAGGCCAGGAAACAGGCTTGTCTGACATATTTCCTGACTCAGATTTACACATCCATATAGCCATTTCTAGGACATCTGTAGACTGCCCGCAGGCATCCTCTAGGCCACTCATGTYTGGGCTGTCTACCAAGCTCATCTGTCTTAATGACAGGTGTCATCAAGACCCTGATGGAACTGTAAGAGGGAAATGAGGTACATGGAGGCAAATGAGCTGGTTTAAAATGTGCTGTGTATATAAACAATAAGAGAAGAAAGGTGATAATTTCTCTCCTTGGGATAGTTAATTTTTCTGGTTCCATGTTGATATATTCACTGTGACACTTGGTTTTGTGCTGTGTTCAGGTATGAATAATTGCAACCAATTTCAGCCCCTCATCTGGTGCAAACCGTTGTTATCAAGTGAGCTGTACCACTTTCCACCCACCATGTGTGTGACTCATAGTCTAAAAACAAACCACAGGTTTCAGGTTCAATATTCTCTGATTCCATGCCAAAACCACAATGACTCCAATGAGATTTACACAAGCGATCTGTAAACCTCAGCAAAACTTTCCATGAACCTGATCCATAAGAAGACTCATATCCAGGTGTGTTTTATGAACCTTTGAGATGCCCTGAAATCATTTGGCCCAGTGCCTTACAAGATGTAGTTAAATGGACCCCGTGTGCTAGCCACTTTCTTATCTAACATATACCAAATCTAATGCTTCTTATCTAACATATACCAAATGCAAATGATTCCCTTAGCCTGAGGAGATTTTGTTCTTTCAATAATAATGTAGCAAAGTGTAATTACTTTCTAATTCTTTTGAATTTAATCCAGGACAAAGACATTTCCAATCCTATTATTGAGTATATGCAATAATATTTGTGAACATGATGCTTCTATTTATTCATTTACCTAGAGTACAAAGAATAGCAGAATTCCACCCTCTCCTGGAAAAACTGTGAATTTTCTTTAAGTACTTTAAGTAGAAATCACTGTTTCTGCAAAGAATTTTTGCAGGAGATGCAGGGTTTTTATCATAGGGAAATCTGTTTTTCTGAATTCAGATTTTGGAATTTTTACCAATGATAGGAGAGGAAAAGATAACATGTTTTACATTTTCATCAATTTACTTCTTTCTTTGGGTCCTGAACAGAGAATTCAAAGGATTCTGCTGCAACTCTTAGCAAGGTCTGGTTCTCTTTCAACTCACATCTTTTCTGAAATAAATTCAGTTAACATCAGGGGAGCTACTTCTACTGTGTAGCAGTAAACAGCTTTCCAGCTTTCACATTTGTACTATGGACTTTGCAAATTGAGGGTGAAACTCTGGAATCAATAACAAGAAAACTCCTATTCAATTAAACCAGAGGTTTCAGCTAGATATGTTTCTCTTCATGCCCTGAGCTTCTGAAGTCCATAGGCTGTATCCATAGTGCTYGATAAAGTGCAATGCACAAGTGTTTAAGCTAAGAGACACCTGGTATGGTAAGACCATGGAACAATGCCATATGGATTTATGAGCTTGATCTAGAAGCAGTAGGGTTTACATACTCAGTCCCAGTTCCTACAGCTAGTTGGAGCACATCTATGCTGTGCTTCCCTCTTTTCCCCCACAGCTTCCAGCTGGAGTAACTTTTCATCCAAAGGGTGAACCATATGGGTGTAGGTATTCCCCACATAAAAAGAGTAAGTTTTGAGAACTTCTGGTCATGGGGGGAAAAGCTTGAACCATATCCTTCCCACTGACTCAGTCACCACAAGGCTAGTCACAAGAACCAAATGCTTAGCATTTTTCAAGACTTGTCAATTTTTAAGCTAATCCAGCCCTCGGAGAGGATAAGGGCAGGTGCTTGGGGTGGGGTGGATGTTAGTCTGACTCATGATTTTCAAATGGTGATGTTGGATGGACCAGATTTAATGAGCCCGGTACCAAAGGAGCTGGTGATGGACTCTGATTTCAGTGAGGAACTGCAGTGTGTCAGAAGGTGGAAAATATCTGCAGCGAAAACTTTCTAAGAATGCCTTCCTCTCTTCTGTGTTGAAATTTGCACCCTTAACAGCAATTTTCTCTTTCTCTGACTGATTTGCAATTAGAACAGTCTCAGACCCCATTTTGAGCTGACAGGGTGGGTGGGTAGGGAAAAGGCCATCAAAAGCTTGTATATGAAGTCAGTGCAATGTGGGGACCTCCCCAACTCAATCCAGCACTCAGGGGAAGTCCTCAAGAAGACACCCATAGTCTTCATCAGGAACCAGCTTATCCTCCACTGAAACATAACCGTGGCAGCCTTCATATATCCTCGCAGCCTGTCTTCCAAACTGAACCAGGCTGTAAATCAGTTTTCTTCCCCTTTTTGTCCTCTTCACTTGTTTCTTAAAAACTTTTCTGCTTTTTTCATGCCTTTTTTTCAGTCTTTCCTCTTCCTTCCCCTTTTTCCACGCAATGTTTCTCTTCTGCTGCTACCCAAACGATTTCCGATGGCCACTGAACTTCTAATTGCAGTATTTCTCCTGATCTGCTGAAAGACATGTTCATCTAGACTCTTTCCAGGGCCAAACTCAGAACACTTTCTTTATGCATGTGCAAAGTGTCACACACAGGGAAAAGGCATCTGTGAGTGCTCCAGGAAAAGCTGCCAGCAGTGCAATAGCTAAACATGATCTTTGCCTGTGGTTGACTGAGAAAGCAGTGCAGTGTGTTATTCCTCTATCTTTCACATATTTTGCTTGGCTGTTTGAGTGTTTCATGGCCTGATTTCCAGATCACAACTCCCAAAGCTATAATTTTTCATGCAGCTTTACACAGTGGTCAAAACAGAAAACTAGACAGATCATGTCTGAGCAGTTCTAGGAGATGCTGATGTTTTCAGAAGTGTTGGTATGACAAATCATTTATATTGCTGCATTTCAGCATCTGAAGCAATGGACTGGCCCATATTCCCATGATATAAACATCAAATAAAGCTAGCAGCGTGTAATTTACGTTTAGTGGATTACCTGCTATTGCAGGAGCCTAGGACACTGGCATCTGTCCTGCTTCCTGCATGTGGATTTTGAGACCTGAGGTTTGATGTGGTGTGTAGGAGACCATGTGAGTTTTGGTGTGCTGTGGGAGAGGAAGGGATGCTGTGTACTCTCTTCTGGACTAATCCTTCGGGTCCTACAGTTTGCAGAGGATTAGATCCATTTCTGTGCAATAGTTCCCTACTTTAAGTTCAATATTAGCTCTTGTTCTGCATTCCTTCTGATGTGACGGGGAGAGCCTTCTGGCTGCTCATCAAATACACACCCATGCCACGTCCACCAGCCTCTCCGCAGATGGGAAAAGGGGTGTTCCACTGTGGTAGGGCATTGGGGAGGTTGCCCATGATGATGTTAGAGAAAGTGAGGTCAAGTAATGCACTTTCCTATACCTTCTACCTTCTTTTCTTCCACTAATTTGCTAATATGTATGTGGGCAGGGAGTGGCAACACCCCGTGATTCACCTTCTGACCAACAGATTAGCATAGCTTTAAGAAACCACTCCCAAGAAGAACCACTCTCTAATTCCTCCAGTGCAAAGTCTGGGGGAGGGAAGGGTAAAGGGTTCTTTGCATGAATAAAATACAAAATTCATTATTGTTAAACCGAGATACCCCAGTTCAGAGCCTGGATCCCCCTGGATTGAATGAAGTACAACTACAAAACAAAAGGGCTGTTCGCACTCCAAAGAGTTGTAAATCTGAATGAAAGACAAAAGGGAACAGATGAAAGAGCACAAGGAAACGAGGCAATGAGTCAGCATGATAGGCAATGAACTCAGCCGGTTGGCCTTTTCTTGAACGTGTCTGTTACAAGCTTTTCCTGTTTCTTCCTTGCATCTCTGCACTTCTTTGGAAGGTGGATTAGTTTATGGACTTGTGATCTCAACCGTGTCTTGCAGTATTTACCCATTCCATCTTTCTCTCCCTGATTCTTTCAAATGTCTTTGGTTGGCTGGTAGCCAGCAGAGGAAAAACAAAGGGTATTTCCTACATTTTACCTTCATCAGAAACTGGTATCTATATTCAGCTTCTGAGGTGAGTAAGGTTTACGAAGGTTCTTTCTTCTCTGGGAAGAGCCAGAGGATAGCATGTTCTCCACAGCAAGCAACAGATTCCTTATTTTAGAGATGTTATGTTCGTCTGTCTTCTGTTTAGGTGTTGATGACATTTTATTATTAATTGTGTTGCAGTAACACCTAGAGGTCCTTGCTGAATCACAGCCCCTTTGTGGTAGGTACTGTACAGCAACATTCATGGAGACAATCCATCCTCCAGTGGATAGCACCCAAACTGAAAAAAAAGACATAGTTCAGAAGAGAGGATGTCCTTTCATTTCCACCTCGCACATGGTGGCCTCCCCAGTGGGGCTTAGCGTAATGTCTATGAAACATTTTTATTGGAAAGAACATTTAGCTTTTTTTGAACCAATCCATACATGACATATCCCACCGTGACAGGGAGTTCCTGTGGTATGAGATAATGAAGTATGCAAGTAAGCAAAAGTTTTACTGCTTTGAAAAATCACAATTTTATTGTCAGAAGTACAAAGACTTCAATGAAACCTAAAGACATAGCTGACATTTCCTTGGAAGAGTCTGTGCATACAGGTTTAAAGCCCAGCAAACTGCAATTTTTTTCACAAGGCAGCACCTGATCTTTAAGACACCACAGTGGTTTGTGGGCCAGAAATTGATTGATACGAACAAAAATGCTTCAACAGAAGCAAGAATTGGCAACAAGTTTTCTGCTTTCTGGTCCAGAACTTTACTCACAGCCTCCATAATTCTCTTGGTTCCTCACCCAGAGTCTGTAGAGGTCAACAAGTTTCTCTCCATTGGTTACAGTGGGATTTGGATTGGGTCTTAYGGTAAGATTGAGAAACTTAATGTCATTTTCAGGGATTACGCAATAAAACTTTAATGGGAGTCTATTTCAGCCCACTGAGTGCAAACTGCTAGAGATTATTCCCTACAAATTTTGCTTAGTGGATTTTGTCTCTGAATTTTAAGTGCCTTAACTGTGAGCAACCTTTCCCATGAGCTCATATGATAGGGTAATTACATTGAGGGAATTCAAAGGGGGGCTTGAATGGGGCCTGAGCAATCCAAAGGAGCTCTTTCCTAACCCATCAAAGATCTTTATCATAAGCCGTTCATTTTCTTCCATTTTATTCTTGACTGTTCACTTATCACAGATTAAAATATTCTTGAAGTTATCATGTTTTGGGATTCAGCTTGCAAATGAAGACACTTAATTTCCTAACTGTCTCTGTATGAATATGCTAGATGTTTCCTGCGCAGCTTTCAGGTGATAGTCTGGTGGGGCACAGTCTTGTATCCTGTCTACCATCCTCACGCACATATTAGATACCCTAGAACATCTCAAATTGCTCTAGGTATCTACATTTAGACAACTGCATTGAGATGATTGACTTTCTCTCTAGTCAGTGAAAGAGGCAGGCATGTCCAATGGGGGATTTACCACTTGTATCAGGTGGCTTTCCTGGGGTGCAATAACCTGTCCCCCAGAAATATTGATTGTCCTCCAACAATGTGCAAGCCTAGATTGTAAAAGATGACTTACAATCAAGTGTGATGAGTTAATGGAGAAACAATAGGGCAGGGCATTCCCTTCTCCATCACAACTCCTTCAGGTAATCACTGGATTTTAAATATTAACAATCAGTTGCCTTTTTGGTTTTTGTGGCTAAACTGGACTGGGATGTAATACTGTTTTCTTGTAATACAGTATCCTGGCACGGGTACTCAAGAATCTTGCTGTGGCAGCCAGAGGGAAGTGGGGAATCTGTTTACCAGAAGGATTTCCTTACAGGCTACTGCTCGGAAAAGATAATGGCATCTCTCAGCAAACAAAGAAAACTTTAATGTCAGAAAAAATCTGCGCTGACCAAGCAGTAGCCACCATTTTATTTCACTGGGGTATTTTCTGATGTACCCCCCCACCTTAAAAGAAAGCACCAAATATCTAAGGTTTTATTGCTGCTTTAGAATGAAACACATCCCACCCTACTGGCATTTATTTTTCTCCACTGATTGTGACAGCTAAGGCAGATAAGAACATCTACCTTCTACTCTTTGAGTTCCACCACACTTTTCCTCAGGCTGATGTCTATATGAAAATAACAACCACGTCTCCTACAATACGTCACAGAATCACACTATCGCTGAGGTTGGAAGAGGCCTCTGAAGATCATCTCATCCAACCCCCCTTTTCAAAGCACAGTCAACTAGAGCAGGTTGTTCAGGTGTCCAGCTGGGTTTTTAATATCTCCAAGGATGGAGACTCCACAACGTGGCTGAGCAACCTGTTCCAGTGTTTGACCACCCTCACAATGAAGAAGGTTTTTTCTTATGTTTAAATAGAATTTCCTGTATAAATAAATAGATAAATAATCCAATACAATAAAGGTCAGACAACAACGGCCTCTAAATCCTGGGTTTTCACTGACCACAAGGAATTTAAAGGGCCCTTTAAAATAATTTAATTTTTACTGTAGTGATAGACTCCCTGCTTCAGGCCAGACCTATAATGTCTGGCCAAACATGCTCTATTACTGATTTTACTTACATGGGGATTATGCCACAAGTGGTATTATACAGCTGAAGTTAATAATCTCTGTATTCCTAAAATAGCAATTAATAGCAGCAACTCATTGAAATAATATGGCCTTCAAGAAGGAGCACAGGCCTGGGACCCTGGAGACTGATATTCAATATTCAGCTCAGATGATGCTTCCTGTTAACTATTAAGTGGTCATGTTGGCTGGAGTTAATCTGCTTTAGTTTAGATCTCTACATCTCTCCTAATCATTCCAAGGTGCTCTTATACCAAGGGAGAAAGAGGCATCTCCAGAGCATGATTTGTCTCACAGTAGGAGACATGTCCAATGCAGAGTACAGGAATTGCCCTTTCTACATAGACTATAGAGCCTTGGTTGACTAGCTCAGTCCTACACACCTAACTTTTAGATGTCCAAAATCTGAAGCAAAATCTAGTTATTATCTTCCTGTCCTTTGTTTTCAACATTTACAGAAGGATGCCTGTAATGGGTTTTTCACAACTTATCTAAGGGAGATGATGACAATATGTTCCTTTATAGAAATTGCTTATAAAATTTCTACACTGAAAGGGTTGTCAAGCTCTGGAACAGGCTGCCCAGGGAAGTGGTTGAGCCACCATCCCTGGAGGTATTTAAAAGATGTGTAGATGTGGCACTTAGGGACATGGTTTAGTGGTGGACTTGGCAGTGTTAGGTTCACAGCACAGGACTCGATGATCTTAAAGGTCTTTTCCAACCTAAATGATTCTATGATTCTATAAAAGCACTGTACAAAGCCTAGGTCCCAGAACAAATAATTGTCAAGTAAGGTAACTCCTGAGAGTCAGACTAAGATTGTGCTCGGGGAGGCACATCTCAGCCTTGAACAACATCCCATACTCTGGAATTCACACTGTCCTCTCTGCAAGAACATTTCTACCTCTTCCCATCCTGAACAGCAATTCAACATCAGATTATTTTCTCATAATTTAATCAGATCTAATATTTCATCTCTTTCTCTGGGACTCATGTGCTTTTGAAATATGAATAGCTACTGTGTCTGCTTTTTGCCATGGTGTTGGCAATCTGATCTCTCAAGCCACTTCCACACCCGGGGAACTACAGGCCTGTCAGCCTGACCTCGGTGCCAGGGAAGATTATGGAGCGGTTCATCTTGGGGGCACTCACAAGCCATGTGCGGGACAACCAGGGGATCAGGCCCAG
>JAYKAV010000944.1:775521-786621 GCA_035582835.1 Phoebastria nigripes | reverse complement strand
GCACTGGTGAGGCCCCACCTCGAATACTGTGTTCAGTTTTGGGCCCCTCACTACAAGAAGGACATTGAGGTGCTGGAGCGTGTCCAGAGGAGGGCAACGACGCTGGTGAAGGGTCTGGAGAGCAAGTCTTACGAGGAGCGGCTGAGGGAACTGGGATTGTTTAGCATGGAGAAGAGGAGGCTGAGGGGAGACCTTATTGCGCTCTATAACTCCCTGAAAGGAGGTTGCAGCAAGGTGGGTGTTGGTCTCTTCTGCCAAGCAACTAGCGATAAGAGAGGAAATGGCCTCAAGTTGCRCCAGGGGAGGTTTAGATTGGACCTTAGGAAAAATTTCTTTACTGAAAGAGTGGTTAAACATTGGAAGAGGCTGCCCAGGGMAGTGGTGGAGTCMCCATCCCTGGRRGTATTTAAAAGATGTGTAGATGAGGCGCTTAGGGACATGGTTTAGTGGGGCATGGTGGTGTTGGGTTGACGGTTGGACTCGATGATCTTAGAGGTCTTTTCCAACCTTAATGATTCTATGATTCTATGATTCTATGATTCACTGATTTTCTGTTTGATGTCCTGTTTCCTCCCCCAGCATGAAAATCAATGGTAGAAAGTGCATGGAAAACACAGTTTCACAAGTCGTAATAACTCTTTGTCTGGTGGTTGTTATGTCCAAGCAGAAGAACAGAATCACTTCTCTTGCAGGATAGCAAAAGAAAGCTCCTGGTTTTTGTGTTGTTTCCTAGTTGTAAGCAGTGTGATGCAGACTCCAGAAAAGCCAGGGGAAATTATGCCACTGGTTGAAATGGGGCCAATATTTCACTCAGCACATTTAAGAGCAACAGTAGACACTGGCATGCCTGCAGGTTCAGGATCTGATCCCTTCACATTAGAAATAATTTTATATATTCCTTAAAAAGAAGCAAATCTGAGAAGCAACGCATGGACCTCATCCTGGGACATGCTGAGAGCGCCGCAAGTTGCTAAACACCTAAGAGGGGACATACTGTTTAGAGATAATTTAGCACTAGTGAAAAATGCCATATTTGTTGCCCTGAAGACAGATGTCCACTGCCCAGGCAGTGACATGTTTTTGAGAACCTTGCAGCATGTGTGGGAAAGGTCTGTGCTGAGCAAACTGATGATCCCAACTATTATCCCAACTCCACTGTACTGTCCTGACAGAATGGATGTTGCGTTAAACCAAATCAATGTGAGAGAAAATATTTATTTAACCCTTAGGAAACATTCAGTTGTATTTAAAACTACCAAAATGTTTTTAACAATGAAGCATTATGAAGTACTGATTTCCCAAATTTAGATGAATTTCTACAACTATTAATTCAATGAGATTAAGCTTGCAAGATATTAGGAAGAAAAGTTATGTTATAAGTATAAACACTGTTAAAGAGCTGATGATGCCAGAAATACTACATGACAGACCCTTTATTTTTAGTCACATAACACAAATGTATTCCATATTAAAGGATTTGGTTTGTGCAGTATATATAAATTCAATAACTCAGCTGGCTCAGCTCCATTGATTCCTGAAGCTGTGTCACTGGCACCATCTATTTTCTGCACACACAATGCAGCGGTGATGAGTGTGATTGAAGTATCTGTATACAGACACTGTACCATGTGAGGAAATGTCCTGGGCAAAAAATATATTTCAGCTTTCACTGAAAATATGTCCTTTACAAATAGGAATAGTTGCTAAACTTCATGGGGGTTTAAAGACAGATTGTTTTACATTAGGGTCGGAAGAGATGTTATGTCTATTTTTCTTTCTTCTCTCTCTCTTTTTGCTTTTCTCTTTCTCCTTTKTTACCCTCACCTTTTTTCTACTTGTATGAGGACACAGCAAAAGACCTCACTAAAGGAACAAAAAAGAAAAGTAAAAAGAACAGGAAAGTGGAGAAGGAAAAGAAATATACAGGTGGCAAAAACCTATTCAAAATACTGTCATTTATTAAATTATAGGCTTTCTATACACTTTTTGAGTGAGCTAGAAGGATGTTTCCTTTAGAAATATATGGATCAAAAGTGAATTTATTGACAAATGACAAGCAGTAGACCTAGATAGACTGAGATTTGTGGGTTATTTTCTGTTTCTGTTTCATGGTACTTATCACATAGACTCAGCAGTTTTGTTGCTTTACACACAGTGGTGCTTAACGTAAGCTTGAAAGAGCAGAGCCTCTCTTACTGTGGGTTTTTATAGCAAAAAACTCAACGGGYCTCAGGTCTCAAGTGTTGTTATAGTGCAAACAGTAAATAAAAAATACTGGGAAGACGATGGGATGTTAGTGTATTCCCACTAAAAAGCTGATGCCATATGCTTTACTGTAAGAAAAATCACCAGAAGTGTTTAACTGGATCTTGAGTGTCATTCTATCTGTCTCTCTCTTGTTCTTTCACCCACCACACATTCACCCTCCTCTTATTTGCACAAGATCCAGCACTATTATCTTAGTACCTCTCAAAGCCCTAGTGATACTAATCTCAGAAAACCCCAGAGGCCTTTCACAAACGAAGGGCTTGGGCTCTGAAGGGGGCCTGATTTGTCATTCCTTTGCTATAGCAATATTTAGAGAATGAGGTCCTTTCTTCATGCTCTGTTATGTCAGGCACGTGTGACAACTGCAGGACTGTCATCACAGCTCCTCTGAGTATTTGTTTTCTTCCATACTCGGTTGCTAGTTAAAGGGCTGATGATTAAGTGACACAGTGAGGTCAGGGTGTATCTTACAGGCAAGATAGTGCTCAGCCCACCACGGGTGCTGGCTAATATCTTGGTAGCCCATCGCATGGTCACTTCTTATTGGTGAGTCCCCATATGCTCTAGAGATGTTCTCCTGATGTAGCAGTCTGAGGAGGAAGGAACATCCTAGCTGGATTGTGGAGATCCCTGACAGCGCAAAGCTGCCAGATGTTGGCCACTCTAAAGCCCTCTCAGACAACAAGAGWGCCCTCTCATCCTTTTAGAAGCCAACAAGTGGTTTACCTGGGAGCTTAACTTCAGTCTCACAAATAAGGGATGCAGAAGCAAGATGGAGGRGGCTTTGTCTAGCCAGTGCTCATCACAAGACTGATTCCTGCTCCTTTAGATCCTAGCTAAACATCGTATTTGGGTAAAAGTGACTTTCTGCCACATCTAGCCCTGGTCCCTGTTACTAGCTGCAGCTGACATGAAGGACTTGGTGTGTAATCCAGAAACAGGTCATGCGGTGACGATGAAGAGGCAGTGTGTAAGCCTGGGTTCTCATGGAGGAACAGAGAGTCCTTCACAGACACTTCCCACACTGAGGGACAATGTCCCACATTGTCCAGCATTATGGCAATACTTGAGGTAATGTTTGAGACAGTATTTGAGGTAATATTAGGGGAAGTCACAGTTCTTGACCCTTCCTGAGCCGGGGAAGGCAGAGAACTAATGGTCAATCTGGAATGTAGCATTTACTACATACTAACATGTAGTAATTGCTGTCCCATACAGGAATTAGAAGAATTAAAGAGTATAATTCTCTGTAAGGGAAACTGAAAAGCCTCCAGTTCCACCCCCTTCCTCACTACCACATTGATTATGCCTAAAACTTTCCCAGAAGATGTAAAACCTTGTAATAAATGAGATATCTTCTCCCTTAGGCAATCCCTCCCACCCCTTCCCTATCTTAGGAGATCTGATTAAAACATAGCAGAGCTTCTCTTTCAATGAAAGAATACTGCAACAGAGCCTGCCAACAGGCTCTGCTAGACCCTGAAGTTCTCCAGAACCATGTTTATTTTATTTTAGGTGACAACTAAATGTCAGTTGATTCTGGGCCTGGAAGAATCTAGCTCTGCTCTATCGGCTCATGGTGATCCACTTGCTCTTCTCTTTCTAGATCGACAGCATGCAGGCTCTGCTTCACTGCCCCAGCGTGCTGGTGTGTGTCGGTCGGGAGCCATTTAAACCTGTATCGATGGAGAATTTGAGGAAACACTCAGTGGAGAAGCTGCCCGACCTGGCTCCCCGTTCCAATGGCAACAACGTCAATGAAAACAATGAAAGTAAGAAAAACCCTGGGGCACATTGCACWGTCGTCTCCAGGCCTGTGTCCCACAACATGGAGATTACAGGCACCTATTGTACTGCCCCAACGTGCAGATATCATGTGCAAAATGTACTCGCCTCTCTCTGCCTCCCAGGCCTTTCCATCCTCCCCTTCTTTTTCTCTGGTTTCCTTCTAGGATTTCCTCCCTACACCCTCCAGTCTTTCTTTTACATGCTCCCTGTGTCTGGCTGACTTCCCTTCCTCTTTCATATCTCTGTGTCTCCTTTTCCTTCCAGAATTCCCTCCTTTCCTGTGTCTGCCTCTGAGACTCCCCAAACCCTTGAGATTTCCCACGAATCCTCTATCCCCTCGTCTGTCTGTCATATAATGCCTGCACTTCTGCATTTGCCTGCATCAGAGGATGCCCTGGTTTTGTCGGCAGGAGACTCAGTTTCTCCCACAGGTTATAGCTGCAGTGTAGCCCTTTGGGAACAAAGCATGTTTTTATGGAAAGGTTATGTTCAGGAAGGAGTATGTTATGGGTTATTCAGGATGATATTTCTTAGGCACTTCATCATGAGTTATCTAAGGTCACAGGTAATGAAACCAGCCACCCTCAGTAGCCTATGGAGAGAAACTTCCCATTTCCAGAGGGCAATTCATCTCACCTATATTAGGTATTTGTTTTAGGGTGAAATGTGCTCTGGAGGTGCACCTGTTTCTCTCCATTGTCAATACCAGGAGCCAGGAAAGATTCATTCATGTGTTGACAACTAGTAGAAACTTAAGGACAGAGGCATCCCCCCACTCACTGCCTGAGACATAAAAAATTGGAGGAAGCAGTGGGAATAAGCTGAAGCTTTGTCCATCAAGAGACTGAGCAAATACCTCAGTTCAAATGCATAAGGATGGTTAGATAGAAGCTATTTCATGTGTTACTGAACTTGGTTGGTGTGCTCCCTGTTCAACACTTCCTTCCAAAAATGCCCTCCGTTCAGCTGCATATCCATATGCAGCAAAGACGTGTGGTTGTCTAGATATATAAAAGTAAGCTTTGAACAAACATATGTATTAGAAACAAGATAGATACACATCTTGCAAGACAGCATCATAGCAATATACTCTGCTTGAAACGAAGGGTCTAGGACCTCAATAAATCTATGCAGATCACTGCACTGGGCCATAGAGATGTGCTTCGGATTACAATTCTTAAAATTCCCTTACTATCACTGATACACACTATACTCTATAACTACCACTATTTCTCTTTGTAACTACCACCAGCTTACAATTCCTTTTCCATTTGTTCTTTATGTTTTAATAAGCATTATAATTATTCATAGTGGCACATCCCTGCAGGGACTGAGTGCTGTTCTGTTCTACGCGGCCACACCTGGCATGTGAGTGGAGAAGTGGATGATGCATAATAAAAGTGTGACACTTGACCTCTAACTAAGGAAGAGGGTCACTTCTCCGTGTATTTTTCTCCGACTGAATAAGAAGGGAGAAAACTTGCGCAGTTAAATAAAGGGATATTTGCAATGGGACAAAATACAGAAACTTTGAGACTAAATTGCTTTGTATATATTCTTTTTTCTTCCTGGCATGCACATAATACAACAAAAAAAGTGTTTGTGTTTCAATTTAGATGTAGAAAAATAATAAAGTTAAGGTATAGAAGATTTTAATACAGACTATTCATTCAAAACTTAACATTTATGGCCATCACTTAGTCAAAGCCAAATTTTCAAATTATGTAAACCAGCATAGGCTTAACTTTAATGGAATAATATCAGTATTCACTCGTTTGAGGGTTTGGTCTATATATTTTGTGTCATCTTTATATGAGTTGACATTTCTCTCCATCTTGTTTTTCTTTACCTATTTCAAACTCCAGTGAACTTTGGACTGAAAGCCAAAAAAAGTGTTATCCATCCACGGTCATCATCAAGCAACAGGTCAATGAGATTTTCTTTATCATCAGAAAAGTCATATCCTAATGGCCTCGCTGCCTCACCGGATAATGGCGCACCTTTCTCAAACAGTTGCTCGCATCCAAAACCTGGGGACCTGGTCCATTCCTTGGTCAATGATGACATAGAAAAACGGGTACATGTGAACAAGGATGGTAGCCTGTCTGTTGAGATGAAAGTTCGCTTCCGCTTGCTAAATGATGAGACTTTGCAATGGTCTACCCAGATCAAAAAGTCCAATCTGATGAACCAGATGCCTTGTGAAGAGTCAGGTGTAGAGGAGGACAGTGGAGTAGACCCCATACAGAAAATGAACCCAGAAGCCAGCTCAGAGGCAGATGAGTCATTATATCCCTGTGATATTGATTCTTACACGTCAAAACTTGAGGAATCAGAATGTGATGAGGCTCATTGTCATAGCTGTGGCAAGAAACACCAAGACTATGACATTTGGAAAAATCCCATGCACACATCCCAGAGGGAAGAGCCCAGTGTACGAAACACCTGGCACACACGGTCATCATGCTCCAGCACATCTTCCCGGAGGAGAGTAGTCCACAAAAAAATGGCTTCTGTGGACAGCCTCCACACCACATCCAGTGAGGAATTCTCTGAGCACATTGTGCAAGAGTCCTCATCCTACTCAGAGACTATAGAGAACAGAGTGACATATCGATCCTTTAAAAAGTGTACGTGTCGAAGTGATTTGTCTACAGGTGCTTCCAATGGAGAAGACCAGCAAGAATACACTCGGACAAGCACTAGCAATAGTCAGAGACCTTCATCCTTGGGCTTAATGTCACATTCAAGCTGTGAAAACAACCTGGATACTCAAGACGCCCCTGAAGACCATGAGGCTAGCAAAACCAATTCACAAAATGAAGAYGAAAATTGTTTCGAAGTCTCCTCTGTGAAATGCTTAAAGGATGATGTGGAAGAGGTTGAAAGCAGCAGAGTTGGGAGTGTCATGTCAAGGTCATCTCTGCAGTCCAGACAGAGCAAGAAGAATGTATGTGAGGAAACAAATAGCGTGGGTAGGAGCATGTCCTCCTCCAGCCTTCAGAAGGCAAATCAAGAAGATAACACTAAGTGCTCCACTCCTGCCAACAGTGTGCACAGCAAGTCTAGTAACTGTACTACACCAAGAGCAAAGAGTGAACAGGATGACCACTCTGACGACAATGCAGTGGTCTCCAGTGAGTCCTGCCCTAAGGAAGAGGCTGAAGAGGTTGAAGCAGAACAAGAAGAAAATGAAATCAATGAAGTCAGCTCAGTGTCAGCAAAAACAAAGCCCAGCCAATCAATTAGAGATGAGAGCAGTGAAGGTGAACGATGCTCTACACAAGGAACTCCCCATTCCAGAGCTAGTGACAGGAACAGCAAGAGAAGTGACAGTGATGAGATCGTTCTGTGCAATGCCTCTTGCTCTTCCAGAGGATCCAAAAAGAGCAAACACAGCCATATTCATTTGGATGCACAGTCTGAAATGTCTGTGTCTTCACTTGAATCCACTCTGAATAAAAAGAATTCCTTACATGCAGATGATCTGAGATCATGCAGCAGGGCATCTAATTACTCCAAAAGCTCATGTGAAATCAAGAAAAAATCTATCGGAGACCCCATGTCTCATAACTCAGGATCTTTTCACTCAAACATTTCCTCTACTAGTGAAGCAGAGGCAATTGCAGGTTTCACTGAGGAGAAAAGCTTGAAAAGTACCACCAATGGCTACAGTGAATCCTCAAAAGGCTCAAAGAAGAGAAGCCACAGAGAAGAAAATAGCAAGCCATCATCCCTCTGCTCAAGTGTTTCAAGCCCTAATGGAAAAGCCGGAGAGGGTAATTCCAAGATGAATTCAGAGGCCCCTTCTTCAAGACATGGAAGTATGAGTGAAAGTGTATGTTCAAAAGGTGACCTCTCAACTGAGACTGGGATTAGGAATGGAAATCCTGCAAGTGTCTCTTCAAGAGTCTCTTCAAAGTCAGAAGTAAAAGATAAATGGTTGTTGACACAGCTATCCCAGGAAAGTGATGATAGATGTTCACAATCAAACATATCTCAATCTTCAAAATCAAGGCAGATAAAAACTAGAAATCTTCATGTGAAGATGACAAACTCCAGCCAAGCATCATTGTCTGAGACTTTGTCAGTGTGTAGTATGCACTGCCCTGCCCCACCAAAAGGGAAGCCAAACAGCAAAAAACTACGGTCAACCATGTTGAAGAATTCCTCTATTAGCAGCATAGGTACCGCGTCAGTGCTGACCACAGGAAAAGAGCAGAAAGAAATTACAGATTCCTCCAAAGCAACATCCTATGGGTCTAAATCGGCTGCAACAGAAGTAAATGATCAGAAGAATAAAGAGATTGATGACTCTTGCAACAGGAAAGTGGAGGAAGAGTTAGAAAGCACGGACATGCAGGAGGAAGGGAGTGATTTAATGCCATCTACTCTACCAAATACATCTCCAGAAGAAGTTGTGCAAGAATGGCTAAGTAAAATCCCTTCAGAAACATTGCTTATGAAATATGAAATGGAGGATGATGCAGAAGAGGAATGTGTAGGGGCAACCACTGAGGTATCATACTGTACAAATGAAGAGGAAATCTCAGAGGATGAAAAAGCTGAGAAAAAGAATGTGGAGGAGGCTGAAAATGAGGCAAAGGACGAAGTGGGAAAAGAGACAGCAGAAGGCACTGCTATTAATGAAGAGGCTGAAGAATGCATGAATCAGGAACAAATCTCTGAGGTTGTTTCCGAAGCTGCCAAGGCCGACCAGGCAGAATGCAGCCAGTCAGTTACATCCAGCCAAAATAACAACAGAAGAGACCTGCCAACCTCTGTCCAGACTTCCGTCCAGATCATGAAGGCCTTGCTCAGTTCAAAACATGAAACAAAATTTGACCGATCAAACAGTTTGCCTGAAGTGTCCCCCACTATGGGGAGAAAACTGAGTAACTCTGCCAACATTTTGATTACTTGTCTTGCCAGTCTCCAACTCCTTGATGAAGAGTCAGAAGATCCATCAGATAAATCAAAACGTTTGAATAAGCCAAGGTATATGGAGTTGCTAAATATTTTTCAAGCCCTGTGGTTTGGATGCACAGCCGAAAAAAGTGGTCCAAGTTCAGGTCAAGAGGCAAGTGAGCAGGCAAAGACAGCCTCTGCATTTAAAGCCCCAAAATCTGTAGATAATGACTTCACTCCTATGTCCTCCTCTGGGGTTGATGTTAGCAGTGGTTCTGATGGCTCAGGAGAAGAGAGTACAGCTGGTGCCAGGGACTGCACTTTAATGGCACAGAAAACTGCTGAATTCAAATCAGCTGGACATGTGGAAAATGTAGAGACTGGAACTGAATGGACTGAGGCTGAGGAGCAACGTAAAGAGGAAGGGCAGTCATCCCGACCTTCGACAGCCTGCTCAAAATCAAAAGGTGAGGAAAAAGCACAGTCTGCTAGGGAGGACTCTCTAATTCAGGAGGCAGAAGAGAATAAGGAGGATCAGTGCAGTAACCGTGAAAATGGTCAGGAGGAAGGGAGAGAAAATGGAAACGAAGAAAACTGCAAATTAGCTGAAAATGGAGAACAAGAAGAAGCTGAAGCTGTGAATGATGAACTCCCAAACGAAAATCTTGAAGAGAAAGCTGATCAGCTAGCCACTACTGATGATACAAATGTCAATGATGTTGATTGTTGGACAGAACTGAAAGCTGATTTGGAAGAGCAGCTTGAAAAAGAGTTTCCAAATGACCAAAAGCCCAAAGTCGATATGGCCACCAGTGTGGGCACATCCCTTGTCCAGCAAAACTCAAGGGATCCAGATCCAATCTGGGTCCTGAGACTGCTCAAGAAAATTGAGAAAGAGTTCATGGCTCACTATGTCAGTGCCATGAATGAGTTTAAAGTCAGGTGGAACCTGCCGAACAACCAGCAGATGGATGAAATGATACTGGAGCTGAAGGAGGAAGTGAGTAAAAGGATACAAAGAAGCATAGAGAAGGAGCTGAGGAAGATCAAAACCAGAGCAGGGAAGAAGACACCAAGACCTCCGGATGAACCACTCAAGCGTGAGCCAACACTCCAAACTGAGCAGAGGAGACGGCGGTTGCGGACTATGCATAAAAAGTCACTCTTCAGTGATAAGACTGGAACCCAGAGTAGGCTAGGGGACACATCAGACTTATCATTTGATGCAGATGAAGATATAGCATTTAGTGCAGCTTTTGAGGCCAGTATTAGTAAACAAACAAGTGAGGAGGAATACTGCCCATGTAACTCCTGTGCGAGGAAAAAAATGGCTTCCAAGCCCACAAGAAACCCAGTGGTGGCCACCAATGCCCCAGTCATGAAAGCATTTGATTTACAGCAAATCCTGAGGTTGAAGAAAAATGATAATGAGGAAGCCTGTGTCTCAGAAGCAGCCCAGGACATGAAAACAATTCCCAGCAGTTCTGTGAAAGAAGCAGCAGAAAACGGCAATCCAAATGAGGAGAATGATGAGGGTGAACTTCAGCCAAGTGAAATGGAAGTGCAGGGCAATGAAGAAAAGGAGCCAGAATTAAATGAAGTGGACAGCTCAACGTTGAACAGAGATGGAGAAGGACCTGAAATATCAGAGAGTCAAAACTGTGAGATGGAGGATGAGGTTAAAGATGAAGAAACCAAAGAAGAAGACAAGGAAGAAGCAGAAGAAGCGGGGGAAGAAATGAAAGAGAAAGAAGAAGAAGAGGAAGCAAAAGAGGAGGAAGAAGAGAAAGAGGAAGAAGAAATTATGAAGGCAGAAGAAGAGGAGGAAACAAAAGAGGAGGCAGAGGGAGAAACAAAAGAGAAAGAAGATGAGGAAGTAAAAAAGGAAGCAGCAGAAGAAACAAAGGAGGAAGAAGAAATAAAAGAGGAGGAAGAGGAGGAGGAAGAGGAAGTGAAGGAGGAGGAGGAAGAAACAAAAGAGGAGGAGGAGGGAGAAACAAAAGAGGAGGAGGAGGAAGTGGGTGAAAAGGAGGAAGAAACAAAAGAGGAGGAGGAAGACATGAAGGAGGAAGAAGAAGCAAAAAAGGAGGAGGAGGAAGTGAAGGAGGAAGAGGAAGAAACAAAAGAGGAAGAGGA
>JAYKAV010000944.1:754314-775516 GCA_035582835.1 Phoebastria nigripes | reverse complement strand
GAAGGAGGAAGAGGAAGAAACAAAAGAGGAAGAGGAAGACATGAAGGGGGAGGAAGAAGGAACAAAAGAGGAGGAGGAAGACATGAAGGAGGAGGAAGAAGGAACAAAAGAGGAGGAGGAAGACATGAAGGAGGAGGAAGAAACAAAAGAGGAGGAGGAGGAAGTGCCAGAAGAGGAAGAAATAACAAAGGAGGATGAGGAAGCAAAAGAAGATGAGGAAGAAACAAAACAAGAGGAGCAGGAAGTGGAAGAAGAGGAAGAAAACCCAAAAGAAGAGGAGGAAGAAGCAAAAGAGGAAAAAGAGGGAGCAAAAGATGAGGAAGAAACAAAGGAAGAGGAGGAGGAAGCAAATGAGGAAGAGGAAGAGCAAGAAGAAGAAACTCAAAATGAAGAGCAGGAAGCTGAAGAGAAGTCCAAAGCTGAAGATGAAGCTGACAATGAAGCTGAAGAGGCAGAGGAGCCAGAAGATGAGGACATTGGGGCTGATGATGAGGAAGAGACATCCGAATGCAGAGGACATGCTGATGACTCTGGAACTGACAACAATTCTGAAGGAGATGCTGCAGAAGGAAGTGAGAAAGCTGAGCAGGATGAAGCTGAGGCAGTGGAAGATGCAAATCCAGAGTCAGAAGATGAAGCATGTTCAGCTGAGGAGGAAAACAACAGTGAAGGAGGTGACAAATATGGTGAGAATGATGAGGAACCTACCAGTGATGACCCTGACAAGGCACATGAAAAACACGAAGACAAAGGCAACAACAAGATTTCTGAGAAAGCCTCAAAGGCCAAATGCAAAAAAACCAGCAAATGGCAAAAGACTATGAACAAAGCAGTTGCCTTTTCTTGTTTTTCTTCCATGAGAAACTTCTCACAGCAATCCCAGAAGGGGTCTGAAGATGAAGGTGAAGAGGAATGCGAAGATGACAACAACCCCATGAACAACCACCCCAATGGAGAGGTTCAAAGTTATGAGAGCAGCAAACCCTCACAGATGTATCCTGACAGTGAGGAAGAAGAAGAGGACAAAGCATCTTCATGCACTGATCCTTTAGGAGATGAGGACCAGGCAGATGCTGAAGGTGCAGATCCAAAGGAGGTTGAACACACTGATGAAGTTCAGGCTTCTAAAAAGAAAGAAGACTCTGATGAGATTGACCAGGATGACCTGGACTTCTAGAACTGCTTATCAAAAACTGCTTTTTTCTTTCTTCCTTTCTTTCTTTTTTAAAAGTGTATTTTCATTACATATTACAGTACCTCCAGTGAGTTGAGCCATCATAATTGGCTTTTCTTCTGAGTTAAATGTGGTAAACTTGATCTTGAATCCTGTGAGTAACGTTGCAATTACCTGCCCTCATTTCTAGAGGGCTAGTMAACTCATTAAGATTTAGTGGTTTCAATAGAAAAGTGGTTTGGGGAAAGGGAAGGCTGTTTTGTTTGTGATACCTTCTTGTTCCCGCTCTTTAAGCCATGCTGTTTGCTGCTTGAGTGATCTGTGGCTCTGCTGGGCATCATCTCTGAGTGACTTCAGGATGCCTTTTGTCTGTTGCATGCCATTTTCCTGGAAAGATTGCCAATCCACAGAAACGTGACAAAATCTGGATTCATTGCCAAAGTCTGGTCAGAGCCCACAGAGATGTATATTCATTTTCCACCCTACCCTACCCTACCCTACCCTACCCTACCCTACCCTACCCTACCCTACCTTCTATGTACCCAGAAAAGGGGTCTGAGATACCAAAGTCTTTCCTCACTTTCTCTATTTTTCTTTAGTAGAGGTTGAGATCATTCTTCACTTCACTGGAAATCCTCAACACCCAGAAAGGTCATTCCAGTAGATCTCTCCTCTTCCAGACCACCAATCTGTTTGTACTGTGCCCATCACTGTAGTATGTAGTGATGTAGTGGTAGATAACAAAGAAGAGTTAATTCAGAGGTATCTGAGAAGTGGTTGAATGCAATATTGACCAAATTAGAAATAGGTAAAGTCAATTCCTTGTAATTACCTTTACTATGCCAATGATGGTATCTAAGCACTTTACAATCATCTGGGATCCTTCAGACAATTTTGTACGAGGCCCTGTTCTGAAGCGAATAGGATTTGCAATTGCTCAGTGCCTCGCCCTTGCAGACAACCAGTAATATTTAAACTAATTTTACCTTTAACATGGAAAAGGTTTGGGCATTTGTGCTGCAGCAAACAACTGGAAGAGGCTCAAGCATTTACTGGAGAGGTTGGACTTCACAAATCATGATAGAACTGCAAACTTCATTTAATAACTACTTTCTACCAGATTATATTTTTTTTTCCCCTGGGGCAATATATACATTTCTGAATAAATGCCCAACTAATGCCAGGAGAAGTTTGACCATGCCTCAGCTGCATATGTGTTTATACCTCTTTGGGAAACAGTCCATTTTATCAATAATTTGCAGGGAGAATAAAACAGCAAAAAACTAAGAGAGGGTGAAAACAAAATGCCTTAAATTGTATGGTGAAAAAGTATATGTGTAGTATTGTGCCAGGTTTGTGAAGGTGCAGGCAGACATATTGAAATAATCAATATTAAAAATAAAATAATTAATATTGTTATCATTTTAAGAACRAACTTCTTAAACTCATAGCCAATCAATTGATTTCCAGAGATAAGATTCATTTCACTCAAATTAAGAATTGGGTTCAGCTCCAGATGTGCATACTTAATTTTAGGTGTCTGAGAAATAGGAGTCTATGTGGAGTAGTCAGTGGAGAGCTAGATCTCAGCTGAGCTGCCTTCACAAAGGCTTACAGTGCCATCTGAGATCCTCCAGGGAGTCCAAGACAACCACACCATCCTCAAGACACAGAAGTTAAGAAAGATCTGGGCCTTCCTAAAAACAAGGGCAGCCCCATCTGTTAACCTCATGTGGATGTCTTGGGTTTCATAGGACATCTCAGGTGGGACTACATCTCTCTCTAGATGCAACTCAGTTGAACCCTGAACCTATCTCAAAGTTTGATGTCGTGTCTCATCTGGTAGTCTCAGTTCCATGTTTTCTCTGTAGATATTTCCAGACCTAAGATTACTAGCTTTCAAACAGCTTAGGGTCTATGTAGTTGTTTAAACATAGAAGTTTAGTGCCAGTTGAGAGGGCCTAGGAAATCCAGTGTCACACCCCAGTGTTGGTCTGAAGGCGTGCAGGTCTCCTGTAGGTCCAGAGTCATATCACAAGCTCCTTGTAAATGTCAGGGCTGCTCCAGGGCACCTTAAACTGCATTAGTCATGGATGTAAAAAGCCTGAATCATAGAATCATAGAATCCACCCCTAAAATTGTGTAAACAAATCCTACTTAAAGAAACTGAAGTACAAGGTTAAAACTAAATATTAAAACTCAATTGGCTTTGAAGTGCACGAAAAAGAAAACGTATTCTCCTCTGACACAGCAATTCTTATGCATTTTCTAGTATCTCAGTATTGCACTAACAGGTTAATTCCCACACCTAGAGCACATGATGAACACCATACCTGCTCCAAGGGCCAGTCCTGTAGCTTCTGTAGCATTAAAGCTCCCTTTAAGATGCTATTTGAAGGTTCAAGCAGAAACTGTTGCGCATGAGCTCAGTGCTGGGCTTTGCACATAAGTGAACATGGCTTGTATGAGCTGGATTTGATTGCAAATGCCTTCAAGCACCCACCGATCACAACAGACTTGATAGTCCTACTGAATCCTCCTTGTCTAGACCTATGCTCATGGTTAAAGACAGCACCCACACAGCATCAGCAATTCCTCTGGCATTTACTGTCTGGGTCAGAAAGAAACAGCGCTGCTGCAGGGCGGTTTTCCCCTTCTGTAGTGATGTCCCATGACACCAATATTCTGACTCTGTATTGAACCTTTCCAAGGCTTCCATAAGCCAATTCAAAAACACTTTATAAGGTGTCCAGAGTGAGATATGTCAAAAACACAGTTACAGCCATTGATTTATAATTAAGGGAAAGGCACCAAGGAGAAAGTTAYGGCTGGACAGGATTCATACCGCTAACTCGAGGCATGTGCGTCAGGTGTTTTGTCCCGGGTTCTCCAGGCAAGGTGAAGAGACAAGGTCTCCCAGCAATTATTCAGAGTGTGACACAGGACTGTCACGCAGAGGGGTGAAGCCCATGGACCGTAGCATCCTAACCCAGGCACTTTGAACAAATGTTTGAATTCAAGCTGTGAACTACCCCTGCAACTTGGAAGTTGGTCAAGTACCACCAGGCTGCTTGGTTCAAAACCCAGCCTAGGGACATTGGGTGAAGGCTGCAGCACCTTTGTTCACTCATGCCTGCTAGGGAGGCATTCCAGATGCCAGGGAAAAGGCGTTTACCGCCAAAAGAAGCCTGTTATGCAGTGCTTGTCAGTCCCTACGGGAGAACAGCTGGCCCAGTATGGCTGCTCAGTGGCCCTGCAGCGTGCGTCTCTCCACGTCGGCAGCGACTGGCAGGTAGAGAGTCATGTGTAGAAGCATTTTCGTTTCATAGGGAGCAAAGTGAAATGTCTGCTTTCTGACGCATCGATTCTTGCAGGATTCAGAAATGCATTGAGCCGGGTAGTCATAACTCTGGTCTTGGCACGAGACGTATGCTGGAAGTGGTACGCATTGACTTAACTTTAAACATTTCTGGTGAAGATGTCTCCCTCTGAGCCTGCCATCCAGACTCCCATTACAACCAGTGGGGAGAGAGAGGCAAAGAAGAGCGTGATTCATCTGCTGTAGACAACTACGTTAGGAGGAGATGAATTACACTCTCAGCAGGCCTGTTTCTTTCTGCTGAGTGCAAAGGGAGTCTAGACAAGTTGCTCAGATGGAAATGTCTCATATGGGAAGAGCTGATCCCAGCGTAGCTACCCAAAAGCATCTTACAATGCTTACGGTGGTGACTTGCAGRCTCTGCCAGGCAGCAGCTCAAGCCAGTCATCCCATGGAAGTTTTAAAGATGTTCGTTGGCTCCAAGATCACCCTTCTCTGCTATTGCTAAAAGCCACTGCTGGAACTTAATGGGTTAGTAAAAGGGCAAACGTTTCCCAGGATTTCTCCTCCAGCTGTTGACTTTGCTCATTTTAAAGCCACTTGTGCATAGTCAACATCACACCCCATCCGTGTTTAGTTAGTATGTTCCCCGCTTGCAGCACCAGCAAGGAGAAAGAAATCAAATAAAACACAAAAATGAAATCATCAAACCATGAAAACCGAAATCACCCGAGTTCCCCCCCATGAGACCTGTCCCACTCATGTCTGTGTTTGTCACCTTCTGTGTTTGGGCAGTGACTCACGCGTGYGCCTGTCCTCGTCGGGGCAGCGTGGGCTCTGCACCCATACAGCCTGCCCACAAAAAGCCCCATTCAGAGGGGCTGGGGAGCAGTCACAGCGTCAGTCCAGGATACAGATATTGCTGAAGTAGGTGTTTCTTTCCTCCATCAGTCTCTCCCAGGATGGCCCAGAGCATCCGTGAACGAAGCACGCRGCTGAAAAGGATCCCTCGCAATTACATCTCTCGCACTTGCACTGCTTCCAAAGTTTACATTTCCCCTTGGCTGGTATGACTCACGCGCGTGTTCGGTCTTGCAGCTTCCTTCTCCCTCTTACAGCACAGGAACACGTGTTACCAGCCAGCTCCAGAGCTGTCACGTTTATACCGGCTGGAAAGATAATGCTTGTCACCACCTGGAGGGGATTACAGCTGCTGTCTTTCAGCAGAGCTGAGGAGGAGGGAGGAGAGGCAATGTGAGACTTGCACAGCTGTACGGCGTGTTTGGCTGTGCATAGCTATATGGCATGTTTTGCTGTGCATCTCTATTTCTCTTTTGGGTGGTTTTTTTTACCAGCCAGACAAATTGCTTCTTGATGTATGTTGGTTATGTTTGCTTGTTTGTTTTTTAAATAGGAAATATTCAGTGAAAAATGAAGAAGAGCATGGTGAAAATGAAACTGTAAACCACTGAAATAAAAGAAATGTGCTTTCTAAAGCTGAGGTCTTTGCAGATGTGTGCAAGCAGACACTCCTCTCACTAACGGAGAGCAATAATCCCCCTTTTCTTGTGGGTCCTTGCTGACCTAGCACTGTATTTAGCTCCAGCCACTTGAAATCCCAGCTGCCTTACAGGAAGGGGTGGTTCGTTGTTATTTCTGGACCTCAGGCTCCTTCAGCAGGCTTTGTTCTGGAAGGCAGGGAGAGTTTCCAAGCTGGCTGTGTATGTGCCCTGCAATCTCCCTGTTTTCTTTAATTGGACAGCGGAGAACTTGCACTACAGGGCTTGGTGGCTCCTTGGCAAGTGGCAGGAATAAGTGCTCCTCCTAACACGGGGTTGGGGAATGGGATGAGAAAACTCAAATCCATGCACACATCAAGCTCCAAAATCAGACATTCAGGAGCTGCAGTGTTTTGCTGCAAAAGAACTGCTTTCCTGCAGCAAGACAGACCTTGGGGGTAAGTCCATCAGTCCCATTACTCCTCCAGAGAGGTACGATCTCTTGGATGCAGGAGGAGTGGGCTGTGGTTAGGACATGGGATAAGGACTACACAACAACGGTTTAAACTGTTGCAGTGGGTGTTTCATATGACCACACATTACACYCTTGGCAGTAGTCAGTCCCTGCAATTTGCCCTCCTCCAAGTTAGGTACCTTGAGTACATGGAAGATAAAAAACTGGGGAAGGGTATCTAAGGTCTGCAACAAACACAGGCTATTTGGGGCTGTGGGATCTCTCCTCATGTCTTCTGTTGGAGCTGTCCCACTTTTGGTGAATAAATATTCCCAGGGTCAGAAAGAGATGCAGGACATACTCAGCAGAGAAGGGGGCTCGGGGTCCGGGTTTCCGAATGGTGAATTATTCAGTCTTTTTTATCCCAGAAAAGTGCCAGACACCAAGACATCTTCTGAGATGTGTCGAACCAATGCAGCCTTTCCAGGAAGCGACTCGGCTGGGGATTCCCTAATTATTTCAGTCCTTATGATTTGACTGTGGACGGCTAGGTGTATACACGTCCTCTATATGCCAGGGAAAGAGAGGGATTATTTAGGGAGGGATTCCTGATGTCTGAGGCAGAAGGGGTGGTATTTTCTGTGATCCACTAGAACATACTCAGGCTGGAGATGTCTATTTTCTCATGCCTCTAAGCCACAGATGCCATCACCATGTCAGGCTGAAGGAGCAATCTCTGTAACCCTGCAGCTGCTTCTAATTTTAACTCCATGCCCTCTGAGCTGAGCACCAGGGTTTGTGCAGATCCAAGAGGAAGCACCCCTGCTGACCTTTCTAATTTCAGGAGCTTGATGCTTGCTTATCCCTGCAATCCATAGGAAAATCCCTACCTAAGAGCAACCTGCACAGTTTGCATTGCATTGCAATGAATTGCATTTTGCATTTGCTGCAACTGAGAGGACACAGCCCTGCTCAAAGAAGGTTATATTTATTCCAAGCCCTGTGGTGTGAAAGTGGGGTTGAACCGTGAGGGTTGAAAGGGCAGGCTGTGGCAGGCTTGTGTTTCTTTTTCCTCAGTAAAAAGGGCTGGCTCCTCCTTAGCCTATTGCAAAGTCCCGGCCAACAAAATTGACATGTATTAACCTTTCAGCTCTTGCATAAAGGATGGTGCTTGGGCTCCTTTTCCAGTTTTAAAAGAGCTGAGCGAGGCTCTTTCAGTCCTGTGACAGAGAGGGAGTAGGCGTAGGAGCAAGGTGAGGACAGTGCTTCCTAAGTGGATGGAAATGCTTCGCCATGGTGCCTAATTAGTCTGTTGGAGTACAGAAATCTTCCCCCTTCACCGGTCCCTGATCTGGGAGTTCTCCATGGTCCCAGGTGGCAGGGCTGCCTTAGGCCAATGGCTATTTTGGCTCCTGTTCTGGCACTCCTGATCCCTTGTGCTGAGGTACTTACAGCTCTAGGACCCAGACTCAATAAACATCATCTCTTCACTTCCCACTGCAATGCTATCTTGAAGCAGTGCTTCTCCTGTCCATGACAGCAACCTCAACCACTCAAGGCTAATTCCATGTTAAGCTTCATGAATACACGGGTAAGTCTCTGGAATATACACAAATCTCTTTGTTGTACACTAAAAAGTTTGAAGAGTAATTTGCTGGTTGCTAAACGTTCAAATTTCTATATTTCTCTTTCAAGCATCGATTTTTCCCCAGGTCATCCAGAGCAAGAGCTTTACTGAGATAAAAGGGACCTATCCCTGATCTTGAGAGTGTCCCTGGGCAGCAGGGCTCACCCACGTTACAGTCTGCCTTCAGGAGAAGGCAAGGGATGAAGCCAGCTCTGGCTCTCACTTGTCTCTGTCCTGTGCTGCGGTCTCTCCCTTGCCATGCCTCCATGTGTCAGACACATGATTCACCAAACATCTATGTCAGGCATCACGGAGGGCAGCCACAGCCCAGTGCTGCAACCCCTGCAGGGCTCCACGCACCAAGGTGTCCCCGGGAAGGGCACACACCCTGGCTGCTGTCTCACTTCGTGGGCTCCACGATGCTCACTGACCCCATGCCCCAATCAAGGTGTGGACTGGGGAGTGTTAAGGCTTCCCCTCTTCTTTATGGTGGCATTAGACATGCAAGGCTGGTCTGAGCTGCTAAACCTCAAAGCCAGTCAGATAATGGAGCAGACAAGAGAACAGAGATTCCACATTAAAATCTACAATGATTTGAAGAAAAAGGGTTTTCCTGTTAATAAAAGCATCCCTGTGCTTCTGAAAAGCCCGTATTATATTTTATGGCAGAAGCCTTGATCTCCTCCCCAGTCTCCCACTTTGCCCCAAATCTGACCTTGAAAGCAGATACCCATCAGTCCTAACTGATTTTGCTTGGCTTCCTAAGAAACCTGGAGAGTAAAAGCAGGACACTAAGGAGTTCCCTGGGGACAGAGCCATAACACTTCCCCCAGAGGTGAGGACAGCTTCATTCAGACTTGGCACCATATTGCACACCTGAGAAACCCATCCCAAGAAGACAAGTCCACAGCAAAGGAGTAACATCTTGGAAGTTACTCATGGAGCAACTTAATTTTCTAAGCCACAACCCTGGTGATGCATTTAATAAATATGGGAACTACAGGGATGAGACCAAGCTAGTAAGGACAGCAATTCCTGGCAAAATCAGTTCACAACAGCAACATGTGCCAGGGAGGAAAGAGAACATGGGGAGTAAAATGCACCCACTCTGTGACATCTTTATTATCTCCCACGGCTGTTGCCTACGCTGAACTGCAAGGATTTAGTTACATCAGATGTCTTTTGGAGCTGCCAGCCAGTGGCAGCAAGGTACCTCATCTAATCTCATCAGGTTTCACCTTCCTGTGACATCCCTTGAGCAAGGAAAGAGGATAGTGCATCTCTGGCCGCACCCTAGATTCACATCACGTGTGGGAGTGCTGCTGCTGGAGAGGAAGGACAGAAGATGGGAAAAAGCTGAACCCTCCTACCCCCCCTTTCCCTCACTTTCCTGTTGCTCCTCCCTATCTCTTCCTGTCCGGTGATCCCGGCGGAGACTGTCCGTTTCCCAGCAGGATGACAGGAACCCAACGACCTTCTTGGGCTTAGGGCTATTCCCTGCTAGGATAGCAGGGAGGGCACCAAGGGGATCTGGGAGATCCCACATCCCACGACCACCGAGGAAAAGAGGAGGAACAGAGCATGCATTCCCAAACAGGTTTCTGGATACATGAGCAAGTACAGGTGTCTTAGAGTCTCTTTTCCAAATCGGGAGTGTTTCAGACAATTCTGCTCTTGGTTTTTGCCATGCTGGAGCAGATCAACTTGTGGAAAATGAAAGGGATGGATTTGGATTAGTGTCATTAATAATCAAGAATTAGAATTCAGGCCTATACTGAATTCAGGCCTAATTACATCTGCAGATGATGCTAAGATGGGAAGACATTTTACAGTGTCATGACCCTTAGAGGACCTTAAGAGACAACTCCATGACCTGGGTCTTGTAATAGCTTCTTACTGTTTTATGTGGATCATCCACTGAGAGAGGAAGACCCACTTTCCTCTAGCATGGGGTGTACAAACCCATAGAGGAATGTTGAAATAACCACACTGCCTTCCCAGCCAAAGACATTTAGGGATGGTGCTTAAACCACAGCTCTTCCCTTAGCACCTAGAGCCGTCTAGCTAACTCTGCAGGTACCTGTCCTTCTGCTATTGATCATGCACCGTCACCCAGACTCTGGTCACACTGAGAAATACAGTGTCTACAAGCTGGTATTTCTCCACTCATCATACTCATTGGCCTTCATCTGGTCAGTGTTCTCAGAACAGGCTATGCCACAGACGGTCAGCAAAAATAGACACAGAAATGCTTTCTCAAGTCCCACCAGTGTCTTTCACTCAGGAGCATTAGTAGGGAACTGAAGTCTTGAGTGGTCTCAAGATCTCCCATCTGGAAGCTGTTTTGTTTTGCATAACATATCAACGAGGAGAACACGGTCTTTCAGGGCAATTCACTTACTGCTGAACTATGCAATCATTGCTTTACACTGTTGGGTAGCTTTAATGGAAAAGAAAGAGTGAGGAGTATCAGAGTACCTATGGGTTAGTGCCCTTTCCTATAACATGGGAAATGTAGGTTCAAGCTCCGTATGGAGTTATTCGAACAAGGGCCTCCTGAAAGTTAGGAGAGAGGGACTAACCGCTAAACAGGCAAGAGGTTACTTCCGCCTGCTGCTGCAATTTGTGCAAGGAACAGGTTGGCATCTTCTGAATACACCCACCGGATCAATCCCCAAAGCTAAGCAGGTAAGGACATGCTCAGCTGGTGAATCCCAACGGGGTTTAGATGTGAGTAAGCTCCTCACTGATCATCACTGTCGAGACTTAGGCAGCTCCAAACATGTCCAGAAACAGAGAAATCTATACGCTGTGAGGACTAGACTGATGGGAATAAAGAGTGTCTGGTGCATCCAGGGATAGGTGGCTGCAAACTGAGTGTTTGGAGGATCAGAAATGAAAYGCACAGAAAGAAAGTCCACAGAAGGTGGACTCATAAATGACAGCATACCAAAACAAGTAAATACTTAAAAATAAAAAAAAAAAGAATGACACTTAGGTATTAACTACACAGATTTAAATTTTGATGTAAGCAATGGTTTTCAGCCATTTATGTTGCTTCTGTCCAGTGTGAGGCCAAAAGCTTTCTAGACTTCTTACTGATGAGTCAATATGAGAAATATTGATTAAGGCACGCAAATCTTTGTCCCTCTTTAAGCCTGCTGACTGCTACTGTCTCCTTTGACTTACACCACCGTGAGTTCAGAATTGGATGGGCTGAGGCTGCACCTGCAATGTAGTTTGAATACTGGAATGAAAATTGTCCTAAGGAAATTGGTGAGGTTGTAAAAGAGTTTCCAGAGAGGACRCTATCATTTGGACATTATAATTCACTGCCCAAGACATGAGCTTGTTAAATGTTATTAGGAGCAGGTGGAACAGAAAATTGATGTGATCTCTACTTTAAGCTTTTTGATATCTTTAAATTCTTTTTCTGGACACAGAAAAAATTCCAATTAGCCTGGCTATGAAACAAGCAACATCCTGACAATAGCACCCCAGGTGGTAAGTTCTCCTCCCGAGAAAACATTAAAGAAACACAAAAATTTTTGCTGAGAGACATTAGGAGACAAGAGTATTACAGAAATTAGTTTGATCTGGGGTTGTTTCAGTGCTAGCAGAAAGAAAGATACCATTTCCATCTGAACTATAGCCAGTATCGTGCTGGCACCGGTGGCACGTTTACATGTAGCAGGACTTTTTGCCAGGATTTCCCAACTCAATGAAGACATGGTAATTTGTCTTCTGCAACCTGTGGTACAAAAGCAGGCTACTCATCACAACTGAAAATGGGATGTTGAGGCAGTTACCACCCAAAGAAGGAGATGTGCCTGCTGATGGTTTCCAAGCTAGTTGTGAGCATGGGTAGATACAGCAATTATACATGGGGACAGCAAGTCGGATGGGCATTCAAACACGGAAGCAAGTTTCTCCCCAATAGTAAGATGAGACATCCAGAAACAGGGAAACATTTCTGTGCTACTGTTCTTGGCGCTCCCATATACATCCCTATATGATTTTCAAAATCTCCATTACAAAGTCTTCCTAGCACATAGCTCTTGCTTTTGGAAATTAACTACTCTAAAGGTTTGCAGCACTATGAAACCCTGAGAGAGATGGATAGCACAGAGCCCTTGCTAAGCTCAGGGAATCCAGAACACCGCTTTTTTGAAGAGTCGGCCCCACTAATTCTCTTCATCCCTGATGCAGAAGCAACTTGCTTAGCAGAACTAGGCAGGACTCAGATTTTTGTGGTGGAAGTGCTAGCTTTGCTTCCTGCACCTTTTTCTGGTTACTGTGAATAGATATCAAGTAGAATATGCTAGGTGTTAGCCCAATGGAAACTGTTATTTGTAAGCTTATGATGTGCTTGGAGACAAGTATCGTGCTGAGCATCAGTGGTGACCTTCCACTGAAAATAAAGGTGGTATCTGAAATAACAAGCCTTTCCCTGGCCAGGTAGCTCTACAGCTACATTCAGAAACTCATGTAGGAGCCTAAGTCCCACAGAAGTTCGTAGGACTTGGGACACTACATTTTTTTCTGAACACAGGTGGTACCTCATCCAAATTTTTCATGACCTTCTCAGATGGCCACAGAAATTACTACAGCAAGTTCTCAAGAGTCCCACGGTATTTAGTGGATCGGACTTTCCTGTGGCAATGAAACACTGAAGAGGTAGACATAAGGGCCACTACAAAGGCAACTGAAGTCTCATGTGRAGGCTAAGGAATTGCCTCCCAGTTTGGGGAATGCTACATGCAAGGTTGGTGCTGAACTAAAACTTGACCATGCCTTGATCCACACTGTCACCCTGCTGGAATCGCCCATCCGCACATGCACACAGTAAGGAAAGAGCAAAACAATCCTCTTCCTTACCAGCTGGAAGGATGTGTGTCACCTCAGTACTGTGCAAATCCCTGCAGTTTAGCTCCTTTGAGAGCTGCAGCAACATTTCATCATTGCCTTGCACCCAAGCAACCTTCCCATTTTACTTCCAGCCTGGGCTCCTGCTCAGCCTCAAAGCTGCAGTGACATGTATCAGAGATGAATGAGTTTGACTTAACTTGGTGTCTCATTATGGACATGGTGCAGAGCAGACTTTCTCATGATACAGAAAGGGTTTGATTTCAGTGCCATGAATCACCTCTTGGTCTCTGAGATATCCACACAGGATTGACAGACAGGATTCAGGACCTCTGCAAGACCTTCTCCTCTGGAGCAGGAGGTGGGAGCCAGAGAGGATTAATTGGGACATTTCAGATGGCACTTCATGCTGCTTGTGGGGATGTGAGCAAGTGAATGGGGCTCAGTTCCAGATCGTGGGTATCTAAATGCAGGTGCCTCTGTGGGAATGAGATGACACTCAAAGGAGATTTAGTCAGTGCAGACAGCAGAGCCTGGAGAGCTGCTGAGCTTAACCTAAAGCAAACATTGACAATTCGTCTCCTGAATATTTGTCTAAACTCCATTGACTGGATCACATTTACCAGCTGCATGTGGGTAGGTCAGATACCGAAGAGCATCTCAAGTGGCACTAGACGCCTATGCATGAGCAACTGATTGAGCCACCACTCCTCGCTGTCTGTAACAGGCGTTTAGACAGACAGTGCGTGTGGGGACACCTGCAGGTGTCCTAACTTCAGGTGCCCACAAGCTGAAGGTATCTGTAAAGCGAAGTGAGGTGAATCCTGCCCTAAGCATTAGGGAGAGAAGTCAAGTACCCACACAGTGAGAAATTTTACCTTTACTGTGCTAGTGCATCCCAGAGCACTGGCAGAGAATTGTATTGTACCAGGAACGATGTAACAGCTGCGGTAACTCCCAGATCTATAAAAAAAATAAATATCCAAGCATAGAAAATGAAGTTTGGCCACTGGGATGAGTTCCCTGCTGTTCTTGCCTTCTCCAGGAAAAAGGCAATTCATTTTGATCTGGCACCTAGTGGTGCGTCTTCCAGATGGGGGAATCCAGCAAAAGACCACCCTGCCTCTGTGTTTGCGGTCCCTTCCTCCTCTGTGAGACCTATGTGACCAGTCTTCCCTCAATGCCTAAAAAGAGGTAAGATAAAACCCCAAAACAGGGGACAGAAGAGCAATCAGGCAACTGGAATGAGGCATCACTGGAGGAATCCCTGTTATCAAATTCATGATACTTAATAATAGCAATATGCAGATATACTAATTATGATAATCCCAAGAAGCCCAGCAACTTGGAAGAACTCAGTTACACTAAGCATGAACAAGTAAAGATTAATGACAGATTGTATCCCAACCCTTCAGAAATGGACTCACTGGGAGACAGACAGAGTCTGTGAAACAGGTTAAGTGGATTAAACAAAAAGCAAAAAAGAGAGGGTGACAAGACAACAAAACTTGCACAGAATGAAATGCTCCACCATTACAGACAGCAGCGTAAAAAAATCATGTGTGCCAGAAATAAATGAGACTACCGTATGATCATCCAGTTCCGCTCCCTACCCTGAAAAACAGTTTCTGCCAGTCTTTTCTTGTCTGGGCAAGTTTTAAACCTCCTGAGCAAATGGGTTTAAACAGTGTCATGTGTGTTTTCTTGGGTTATTCATACCTGCATTCAGTGAACTGCAGAAACAAATGCAGATGGGCAAAGCACAGAAATACGGTAGCAGGGAAGACAGGAAGAAAAAGCAATGCAAAGGGAGGTAGAAATGTACACAGCAATGCAAAAAAGGCAGCTGGGAATAGCTGGGGATCAGCTGTAAGAGGAAGGCTTCAGTTTGATATATGGTGCCAGAGACATTATTAATGATTTGCTGGTTTTTACCTTTAAAAACTTTGGGTGGATTATTTATTATGTCACCACAGTGCTCATATGATCTATGAAAGGGGCAATAATATGTATCTGTTCCTGACCTCTCAGATTCACTGTGTTTTTACAGCCTTTAATTAGGATTTAATTCTGCACTCCCAAAATAGAGAAAGAATATGTGGTRTACTTTATAAAGCAAAAGGCAAAGAAGAAAAAACACTCTCCCCTTACCTAAAATATCCTRTATGCCTTTCTACCATGAATGAAGAGTTCTGCTGATAGTCACTGCAGCATTTTCACAGGTCAAAGGATTTCTTTTCCCTTGAAAATAATGAATAATCCGGGGAAACCCAACTGGATTAGAAATCCTGCTAGAGCCCTGACTTTAACATCCTTCCGTGAAGTTAGCTGGTAAAGCAATGTTTAGCTGGTTGCTGAGTGGGGATCTCTGTGGTAGGTGGGTCTTCTGCATTTGGGSGAAATTGCATGTGATTTGGACACGGACTCCTCATTTGGGGCTGGGGAAAAGCAGAAGGAGCTATGTATCAGACTCAGCCAACATCCTTGTTGGCCACGAAAGGGCAGAACTGCAGATGCCCCACCGTTATTGGCGTCCTCAACATTTCTTAGTGTCTTCCCTTGGGAATCCCTCTTCTCTTCTCCTGCTGGGATCTGTGCTTGGCTGTGGCCAAGAGTCAGTCCCGAGGTGGGAAACAGTGGCCTTTGAGATGCTTAAATCTCTCGACCCCTGGACTCCTGTCCTCTGATAGAAAAACTCTGCACTCACACGAGAGACCACACGCATATTCTCTCAAGAAAGCCAAAGGGATTGTACTGGCCATGGCATAACCTGGGAGTGAGTCAGCCCAAAAAGACAAGGAAAGAGAGGAAAACTGATGGGTGGCAAGAAATAGGGTGAGTGAATTGTCAGAGAAGGACAACTCAGCACTGGCACACCCAAGGGAGAGCTGCTCTTGATGAAGGTCAACGCAGAGAAGGTGAGTGTGAAGTACTTCTCCCAAAGCTTTGGGGTGGAGTGCGTCTGGATCACTCCAGCTCTGACTGGCACTGGGATCTGGCATGATTTTTGAAGCTGTCTGATTGAGAAACACAGATTTTCTGGCTCCCTTGCACGCTGGGACACAGGAAGCACCCCGTGGTTCTCTGCACACACTGAGAAATCCCATAACCTCCGCACCAGGCTGAACTTGGCCTTTGGGCAGAAGGCTCAAAATTTGCAGGTCAAATGTAGCCATGCTGCTGAGGAAATGGAGACCTCAGAGGTTGTATTATTATGTTGCTGTTCTCCTCCATGAGCAGAGCATCTATTCCTGGCGGTTTAGCAAAGGACAATAATAAAACAATCAGAATAAATATTCTGAATAGTGGGAAAACRCACTTTTAACCTGCTCTGTACGCACACCTCCTGGTCTGATTCTTTCCCTCTTCAATGCTTTGCTGTGTGCTTTTGTTTGTCAATAGTTTTAATGTGTGAGTGCGGATGTGGGTGTTCCTTCAATACCTAGTGCAATTGCAAGGGGCATGTTTCCACCTAGCAACACCTGGGCTCCTTAATTCTAGCTGCTTTGGGTTTGGGTGGGCTGGGAGATGGGGGCTGGTGAGGTTAGGAGGTGAGTTACCTGGGGATTGCTTCATGGTGATGATGGCAAGCTTCTAACAGAGGTAGAAGACCATTGTTTTCTCATCTGAGTGTCTAGATTTACTTCTCAGGACATGGGTTGTGCTAATCATTCCTGCACCTTTGGATGAGATCTGCAAATCCTTACCCTAGACTATCCCAGCATGAGGCTATGAAGAAAGAGGAAAAGGGATGGCCCATAGCAGGTGTCCTGCACTCATCCAAGGTGATCCTTTAGCAGAAAAGTGGGGCTGCAGACACCAAAATGTGAGGAATAAGGCCCAGGACAGAGCTGACATGAGCTGTGGGAAGAGCAGAGCCACAGGGAGACAGTGACACATAAAGGGAAAGATCAGCACACGATATTATGTATTAATGATGCACACAGCAAACTTCATCTTGGGGAAAAATAGAAAGCAACAACCACTGCAAAACAGGAATGGACATGTTTTACCAAATAGTAATGACAACTGTATGAGGGACCATTTATTACAGGGTCTGACCAGAGGTCCTTCTAGCCCTTACCATGTCTCTGCAACGTTTAGCAATTTTTAGGAAAAGCATATAGGAATTGAGCAGCGTACAGACACTCCCCAGTAAACCCAGCTGCAACCAAGCTAGAGCTCATGGTCTTGCTAAGCCATTGCTGTAACTTTGTGTTTAACTCTTAGATGCTATAAGGATCTTTAAACAATAACTCAAGAAGTTTAAAATTCTTTTCATTAGACTGCAAGGAGGCCCTAAGGAATCGTGGATGCAATGTGACTTTCCCAAAACCATCCCAGGCATAACCCAATTCCTGTCTTCCAAGTTGAGAGCCCATCCTTTCCCATCCTATCTGCAAGCAAAGCCTCAGATCAGCACAAAACCCCAGCTGCTTCCAGCCAGACAAAAAAAAAAAAAAAAAAAGAAAGGACTATTTGGAAAATCCAATGGTCTTTGAGCAAAGCAAGAGTGCACCATGTAACATCAACCTAAATTGATGTTAAAACAAACAGACAAATAAGGCCTGGTCCCAGCTTGCTTTAAAACAAACATTTGCCATTTAATCATGTATCAGTTATTAAAACTCCTCAGATAAATATAAACCAGGAGCTTCCTGAATTCACTTCAGTTGCTCTCGTTGGACCATTTACCCAAGTCGAAAGACTCTGAGGCTCATTTTTCAGTTTCAATCCGCGATGCCTTGCTGGGGATGATATAATGCTCTCCATAACCTCTCTGTCCTGGAAGAAGCCACACTCAGACAATACCCCATCAGGGTGACAGGTCCCAAATCCCATTGCAAGCTGTGACGGATTGTCTCGGGGTGAGATTTCATATATCTCCCGCTTTCAGAGGGGAGCTGACACAAATAATTGGTGTCACTTTTGCTGGGCCGGTGCCAAATGCTGACAAAACAGTTCCTAATCAGAAGTGCCGGTGATTTGCGCTGGGATTTGTGTGCTGGACAACAGGGACRTGTCATCGTGGCAGCGAGCTCGAGGGGCCTCAGCTTGCTGAGACACAGTGGCCTCTTGGACAGTGCAGGAGCTCGGTGCTGTGACGAGGGTTGGTGGCACAGCCAGCTCTGCAAGAGCTGTGTGCAGGTCTGGAAACATGGCTAAAGGCTCACCCTGAGCCCTGGAGAGCTCAGGAGCCCAGGAGAAAGGTCCTTATTCTTCTATAAATCAACCCTTAATACTCTGTTGAAAGACCTGCAGGATGCTGCCGTGTAACAAAGTCTAGGGTGGTGCAAGTTCCTTGCGTGCATGGTTGGGTGCTATATGGCACTATAGGGTGCTATATCACTGTTTCAACCCTAAAACCCCACTGTTTCAACCTACCATGGCTTCAACCCTAAAAAACTGACTATTTCTAAAGTCATTCAGGAGTGAAGAAGGACTAGTGACTTTCTCAATATCATAAAGCGAGTCTGGAGCCAGTCTGACCCCAGATCTCCTACATCCTAGGTCTGCTTCTCCCACAAAACTTCTCCTACCCCAAGCTCCCCACCTCTTTGTTGCAGTCACCTTACCCCCCTGCCTTTCACTGACAGCCCTTTGGGCCAGCCGGCTGAGACCCCAACCCTAACTCAGCCCCCAGCATTACCAAAACATAGCAGGGACATGTAACTATTCCCTGGGAAGATGATCCATCTTGACATCCTCCTGGGATAAATCAAATTTAACTCCACTAAGCCAGTGGGGTGAACGGTACCACAATACAGACCAGGTCTCGCTGAAAGGTTTCAGGCTGTAAGAGAGCTTCATCTAGTAACGACACCCGCTTTTCTATACTTAAGAACTTGGACTTGGTGACACATGAATAGACGGAGGGTATTTTACATGTCCCCAGGGCTTTCAAAGGCTGCTTAATTGTCCTCCTCCTCTCCCACTTTTCCTTTGCTGTATTGTTAGTGTTATCAACAATTCCCATGCACTATACCACCACACAGGAAAATAATTCAACACCTGGCACTGGACTTGTATCCTGTCTGCAGGGGCCACAGGGCGAACAATTAGGTCTGCATCTACCGTATGGCACCGCACACAGCAAGCGGGGAAGGAAACCTGGGGCAACCGCACAATTGACGGGGAAGCATCAGCCGCGCTCGGAGGAATAGTTTGCCGCTAGCAGATTTGCTGTTCCAACTCTGTACTGGGGTTGAGACAGGCGTGCATTTGACGCCCTCTGCTGACTATATGATAAATATAAGTATATCATATTTCTCTTTAATGCTGTAATTCAAAGCCAGACCCAATGTCGCTGGGTCTTAACAGCTCTGTTCTCACATGAGCACGAAATAATAAAAATATGGGATGGAAGGGCCTTCTAGGCCATGCCCTACCCCAAAACAAAAATCAATTTTGCTTGAATTCTGATTACAGTAATTGAGTCCATCTTCTTAAAACTTCTTTTGAAAGATATTTTTTTCCCTGCTCCATTCTGGCATGTGCCCTTCCTCTGCCAGTTCAACAGCATGGCCAGTCGACTTCCAGTGTTTGCATCCCGGCAGTACGGATGCAGCCGTCAGCTCTGAGCTCCTCAGGAGGAGGAAAGTGGAAGGTGTGAGGTCCCCACCACCATTGGCCGATGTCTCACAGAGTTTCTGAAGCTCTGAAGAGTCTGGCTCAGCTTTGGCTCCCAGGATCATTAGTTTCCCCATCCCTGCTAAAGTTGAGGAAGCAGACCTGACCTCTCAGGCTGAATCTTCTTCCAAAAAGTCTCTAAATCCTAACAAATCTATTCTTTCCAAGTACAGATTTTGCAATTTCGTCCTTCAAGAATTATCATTTTTTGTTCTGAGGCAGAATATATCTTTTTTCCCACAGAGGAGCAATGAGAGGGAACCAGCAGCATGGGCTGATGCCCTGTTGGGGAGCGACCAGCTGGTTGCTCACAGACCTTTGAATTAGAAACCAGTTGTGGTGACTTGCCCACCTTTTCTGCCAGCATCTCCTGCACTGGGTTGGCAGCCTCATGAGGTTACCTGGTCACTGGAGAGGGGGAAGATGCTCTTTAAAAGGTATATCGTGCTTTGTGCAAAGGCTCAGAATTAYCTGAGTTATTATTCTGGTTATACTACAGAGCAGAGGGGGATTTTATCCAGGCTGCAATATGAGTATGCTGACCACAAGGGATACATGCAGATATGGAAAGCACACTACATTTTCTATTGGTATCAAGATTCTTTAATTTGCAGGGGCTTTTAAGAAATCCCTTTGCTAATTCAATATCTCTTGCTCTCCGCCTGTGCCATGATCCTACAGGCCAGACAGCAATCTGAGAGAGCACGTGTCTGTGAGACACAGTCTCATGGGAAGACACACACATCTTGGGGACCGAATTCTGCAGACCTGGAGTCAGAAACAGCAGCCAGGTTGTGCTCTGACTGATTTTGAAAGTACACCGACCCTGTTTCAACACCCTGCTATCTGGTGTCTGAAAAGAAAACCCTTGGGGAACGCAGACCCCATGWCCAAAGTTTAGGTGCCGCCTCGGTCTTCCTCTGAGCTATTTTAGTCTTGTAGAAAAACTTTATCCTCACCTCTGTCCATCGATTAAAGCAGCCAGAGGGGTTAGGGAAGACTTCAGTTCAAATTCCTCATCCTAGTGGTGCTTCAGACCGACATCTCTTAATCGCACTAAGGTATAGTGTACCTTAGAGTGAGTCAGGTTGTGATCAAAGGTACTTTACTTCACACACAATGCTTGCATGCTTTTTGGGCTATTCAGAGTGACTATCACTTGGAGGGCACTTGTGTAGGGAGCTTCGTTAGTGCATTGCTCCAATGAACAGCTTAGGTGCCTACAATTAGCAGGCAGTTCAGGACCCTGAACAAAGGTGCTTAGGACCTCCTTGCACCCAAATTTCAATACCTTGTGTCCAAACTGACCAACTGAGATATGTCCCACCCTGCGAAGGGTGTCCCCTGGATTGCATTCTCAGGCAGCTCACATGGGTTACTTATAGCTCCCAGACTCGGTCATTGTGATTTTGCTCTTCAGGGAATCATAGAATAGAATCATTAAGGTTGGAAAAGACCTCTAAGATCATCAAGTCCAACCATCAACCCAACACCACCATGCCCCAATAAACCATGTCCCTAAGTGCCTCATCTACACGTCTTTTAAATACTTCCAGGGATGGTGACTCCACCACTTCCCTGGGCAGCCTGTTCCAATGTTTAACCACTCTTTCAGTAAAGAAATTTTTCCTAA
>JAYKAV010000944.1:735165-753626 GCA_035582835.1 Phoebastria nigripes | reverse complement strand
ATATTGAACAAGACCGGCCCCAAAACGGAGCCCTGGGGGACACCGCTCGTGACCGGCCACCAAGTGGACTTCGCTCCATTCACCACARCTCTCTGGGCCTGGCCGCCCAGCCAGTTTTTTACCCAGCGCAGAGTACACCTGTCTAGGCCATGAGCCGCCAGCTTCTCTAGGAGAATGCTGCGGGAGACAGTGTTGAAGGCTTTACTGAAGTCCAGGTAGACCACATCCACAGCCTTTCCCTCATCCACYAGGYGGGTCACCTGGTCATAGAAGGAGTTCAGGTTGGTCAAGCAGGACCTGCCTTCCATGAACCCATGCTGGCTGAAGCCAGAAGGTATTTGGATCACTTGTTTTCCAAGTGAGGAGAGGCAGACGCAGTTTTCTAGTAAGAAATCTGAATTAGCCATCCCTTCTCTGCAGTGCTCAGGGGAAGCCAGATGCCTAACTTCAGCTTACAGGGATGAAGGCACTTAAGATCTGGGTCCCGCGATGCTCGGTGTTGCAATGACTAACCCACTCTTGTACTGCTCTCTCCCACGTCCCACCTGCACCCGAACATGGCAGCTCTCCAGGCTCCCAAGCACTGATGAAAGTGTTGAGATTTAGTTTTAACGTTGGGAAATATTTCATCTTGACAAAACAACAGCCATATTTCCTGTATCTTTACACAAAAGAAATAACAGGCATATGTGTATCAAGCGTATTTATCTATACAGGATTTTGCCTTACAAGGAACAATAGAAACTTGAATCCGTGCAGTTACCCAACCACAGCAGAGTGTTTAGATTTTTTTTTTGTTGTTTTGGAAAATATTGTGCATACGGGAGTTCCTTAACACAGCAAGACAGCAGGCAGCTTCCTGTTATGAAAACAGTCAACAACCTGACATTCAGCAATCTGACATTCCCCGCACCCAACGTGATAAACAGGGCCGATAAAGATCTGCCACAATAGGTACAATAGCACCCCCCCATAAAGGAATAGGACGTGGAAAGAGCCTCAATACACAAATATCCCAAGCCATCTTTTCCAGCTTCTTTTATACAGTAGATAATCTCATCCTGCTTTCCATATTTTCCCAACATTGATTCACTTCCCCTCAGGCAGGGGTCAAAGTAGGAGCTGGGTGTTTGACACCACTTTCTCGCAGGTCTTTGTAGTTCAGAGGCAATGCTCAGTTGAGATCTGAAAACTGTTTACTGGGTTTCCCTTCCTCCTGCCGTTTATGATCCCTGCATTTCAATGCCACAGCTGCTGAACTCATCTAGCTTGTCCCCAAATTCACCTCCTTGATCTGAATTAAATTCCAGAAGCAAAACAGAAAATAGTGGGAATCTCTTCCCCCTTCCTTGACCTTGGTAATGGATGCTGGAGCTGCCTCTTTTCCTCCCTGACTCCATACAGCACCCACCACAGTGGGGCTCTGAGCCCCTCTGCTAAGGCTGCAGGAGAAATATCAGATAATATTAATTATTCAGATAATATTAATTATTCCCCACCACCACCCTCCCACCAAATAAGTGCAGGGTACAGACTTGTCTCTCATCTGAAAAGTGACTGCAAAATAAAAGAGGGGGATCTCCTTCATTGCTACTTGGCCCCCCTATTTTATAAGGGCTTCAGCCATTTTCCACGAACTCCAGTAAGCTTCAGTAGAGCATCTCCCAGCTTTCCATCATGGGCTGCGCTTCCTTTTCTGCATCCTATAGGAAAGTAGTAAAGACTCAGCTGCTGTGTCCTAACAGCCTTTTGGATACCTCCCAGGCAGCAGAGACAGGAGGGAGACAGCCAAATCTTCATCTTTTAGCTCTCAAACAAATGACAAGCTCTCCCTGGCTGACAGAAGTCTTTGTGGAGAGGAGGATACGCTCTGTAGCATGGAAAATTTTGAAGCACTCCTTGGAGTCACGACTCAGTCCCTTTAGCCCTTGCCGCCACTGCTCACTCACAAAGAAGCTTCCTTTGAAGCTTCCTTTGAAACCAGCATCCCCGTCCCAGCAGCGCAGCTCAAACCCCACTCTAGGAGGAGATGTGAAGGAGGGTGGACATCGTCCCAAGCAAACTGGGCACAGGAAGATTGCCTCCCACATGCAATACCTGACCAGAGGTAGCATTTATTATTTAATGTAGCATTTATTATTTAATATAGCATTTATTGCTTTTGAAGGTATTTGAGTTCTTTCTGCCATGCTTTGGTAGAACAATGTAACTCAGGCTGGACTTTATGGTGGCTGGGGTACACAAGGCCGGCAGTCTGGAGCAAGGCCACTAGCAACATCAAAGACAAGAGCTTGTCCTAGTGCCCACAGACAGCTGAGGAGTGCCTATGTGATGGGGATGCACAGCCTACAATTCCCACAAGCTGTGGTGCCTGTGCCCTGTCTCCTAAGGGAAGCAAGGACCATTGTTTTCTTTGAAAGTTGAAGGAGGCACTTGTTGAGCAGGTAACTCGTGTGCCATGAGGACGATGCAGCTCCTTTGGCACTCCACCACGAGGCCACAGCCTGGGGAGCTGGGCTCAGCTATCAGGGCACCTTTCCCTGATGTTCATCCCAGGACGGACTGACAACAAAACCCTGCTGCAGGAGGGCTGCTGGGCATGTGGTCAGACTAAGACATGGATGGAGAGATATGTGGGTCTCAATCTCTGTTTGGCAGAAAGGTGTACAAAGGTCTGTGCTTGTCAGTGCCTGCTGTTTTATTCTCTGCCCTTTCTGTTTTAGAAATAATATTATACTGCAGTAGGCCTGTCTGGTTGTAAAATGAAGATCTCCCATCTTTTATTTTCCCCACACCCGAAGTCCCACTCTCATTAATATATAAGGGATGTAAAAATGGACAAGAAACAGAGGAACCATGTAGAAAGTTACACAGCTGCAATGGGATACCGTGGCATGGAGGGATGGAGGGGTACTGTGTCTGTGGGTGGGATTCAGCTCCAGATTAGAGGAAAGACTCAGTTACCTTAACCTAATTTTTTAGAGTCATTTGGGTCTGAGGTCTAAATTGGATGGCCCACCGCTGCTGTTCCAGAGACATGTACCTCCCTTTTGAGTATCTGTTCTGTACAGATCCCCGGAGTATCTCTGACAGCTCTCAGGGCCTGTCTTGAGGCAACTGAAGTCATATCAATTTAGGTGTCTGCAAGCAGGTATCTACATGTGCCTTCATCTAAACTCTCATTATAACCAGTGGAGATGAAAGACAGGATTCAGTTATCTACACAAAAGTGCCTAGTGCCATATGACATCCCTGAGGATGTCCAACCCATCTCCACAGGTCTAGCGGACATCACAAATGGCACTAGGCATCTATATGTGGGGAATTGAATTGGGTCCCCTATATGACAATCCTGAGACAAGGAGATGAAGGAGCAAAGTACAACATGACTGATACACATTTTCTTACTACAAAATTAATCCCATACTGGCTATTCCCTCTTCCTGACCAAGAGCTCAAACCATCCAACAGTTGTAGAGCAGGAGGTTGTGCAGGAGTGTGGGAATAGGAGCAACCATGTTTCGCAAAGAGCTTTTTTTTCAGGATGTGTTTTGAGGCCACTGTTTCAGGCCCCATACCAGGTGGGACAGGTGCGGTTTGCCTCACTGTCAAGGCTAGCCAGGATGGTGGTGACTCTGGACATACACAGATACAGAAACCAAGCACCAGAGGGATGGTCTTGGAGAAATTTTGAGTGCCTCAAGGACTAGGTGGGGAGAGACTGATGACTGCTGCTTTTGACTGATGCATCCAGGGCAGGCAATGGAGTCAGCCTGAACTGAAAAACTGTTTATTGGAGTATCTTTCCTCTTGGAGCATACATTTCTCTTCCTAGCCACAACTGTCCTAGGTTATACTTCTCCCACTCTGACATATCTGACTACTAGCTCGGTTCTCACTCAATGGACAGGTACTAGCTTTTCCCCTTGCACACATGRCCTAATTCCTGTCTGCATCATCCCATCCATGAAACAAGGATAGGTGGTGGTCAAACACAGGTGCAGGATCACATCTGCTGACTCCAGCACCATCCTGCATCATTACTGATGTTCCTAGGCAACCAGTTCACAGATGGAGAAAAACCTAAAGGCCTAAAGTATGGAGGTCCTTTTTGGCAGTGTTGTGGGGCAAGGAGACAAGGAGTCAGCCAGAAAGGACCCTTACACCCTGTGCTGCAAGGAGAAGTGGGATTCATCGGCTGCCCAAGTCCAGGCTGCCCACAAATGGAAATATTAATGCCAGTCATCAGGTCAGAAGCAACCCAGATTTCAACCTCTTCCCCAGCCTGGCCAAACAAGATGCAAGTTAGACATTGGCTTTAGTTCTTACATTTCATATTACTTTGTAAAACACTGTAGCTGCCTTATGGTAGGAGTCAATGCAGCTTGTCAATGTACAAAATGAGCTGTATATTCAACCATGTTCAGCACCTATATTGCAAAGTATTAGGTGACATCTGGAAGTATTCTTATCGAATAAGATCAAACAAGAACACTCAGAAAACCATCCTAAAAGCCAAAGAGAGAAAAAGAGAAAGAGAAAAATCAATCCCATCTGAACAGAGAAGCCCYTGTTGTGCTAACATCCTGCAGCAAGGACTTTCAGGGCTTGTTGTGCTGCACTTTCCAGCCAGCCGAGACTGCTGTTTGCGAGGGCAGGAGCCGTGCYGTACCTCAGCTCAGAGTGACACGGTGTCTAACACCACTTGGAAATCACAAGGATCAACAGCTTGACCCTGGGGCAACACCTTAAAACACCCTTAGCTAACACCTTGTGAGGGAAGAAATGTGAAGAACATCAAGGGCAGTGAAAACTGCAATGGTTATCTGGGAACTAGAGCATGTTCTCCCTGTATAGAAATGTCACCTCCATGCTAACACACTCATTAAAAATAAGCCCATGCTCATTAAAAATGGGCTGCATCTCTACTAACCAGTGCCAGGACTTGCTGCCTGGCCGTGTCCCTGCAATGGTTGCCCTCTAACCCTTCAGACAAGGGTCCCGCACAAGACGCCCAGCTGATCGCTGGCCCTTGCTCGTGCCTGAGCCATTCCTGGGGTCAGTGTCGCTGGCCTGGGCCAGAATCATGTCAAGAAACGCTCAAACAATTTAGCAGTGCGGATGAAGGAATTCCTGTCTGGGGTAATTTACTGGTATGATGCAGCCCTCGAGTCCTCGGTGACCTCATCTGGTCACGGTTTCTGATTTATGCCACTGTTAATTGCTATAATGTACTATTTCCGCTGCGGTAGCAACCAGGAGCCTCAGGCTGAAGAAGAAATACTTGTGCTGGTTACTTCTCAAAAGCAGAGCGGGCCATGTTCTCTCTTAAAAAGGGCTCCCAATCAAAATATAACCTGTGAGGAGGAGAACCAGCACCCAGAGGGGCAAGGGAAGGTGGCAACAATGACAAGCCACGCTCAGGGCTGTGACCTCCTGATGGTGTGGAGGCAGGGGGATGGACAAGGGCATTTAAAACCAAGAAGGAGACTTTTAAGGACAGATCAGAGCTAAAACAAGAAAAAGCTTTGTGTGCATGCACAGCAAGCTCCTTGCCCTCCCAGGGTACAGTGTATTTGCTACACAGAGGGCCCAGTGCTGCCTCTTAGGCACCCACCCTGGTGCAGAAGGGTGCAAAACCTTCCCAGGCTACTCAGGAATCAGGCCACATCCCTTTTGCATAGGTGCAAAATGACCCGCTAAAGCAAACATATTGGTTCACAAGTGGCTCATACGTTACACTTGGGCTGTTTGCAAGCCCTTCAGCTTTTGTGTACTCTGTACCCGGAAGATGTTAAGCTGAGCAGCTGTGTTTGATAAGCAAACTCCTCAGTGCCTCCTGGGTACCTCATCACTGGCTCAAATGGTCTCAGGATCAAACCCCAAAGTTGCTCTTTACACGGCCTTCAGCAGCCGAAGGGCGTTTTCTCTCTCCTCGTGCTGTGCAGCTACAGCACATTAGAAATGGAAAAGCTGCCATCGGCTTCTGCATGCACCAGAGTGGTCAATGCATTGTTAATAGGAGGCCTTCTAACACTTTGCTGGTTTAGGAGGAATTGCATTAATATTTTCCATTTGTTCCCTGTAGCTGAGCTCCATCGAGAGCCTCACTCAACTCCTTTGCTCCTCATTCCTTGAGAGGCACTTTTTGTTAACACAGAGCAGGCAGGATTTGCCCTTGTGCCCCGTCCAAGAAAAAGAGAGAAAAATAACCCCAAACAATTGCAAAGCTTTCATTTGAGAAATTAATTCGCAAGGGAGTAAGGTTAAAAATAAAGTTCTTTGGCCAGCGCCTTTATAAGCTCCAGCTATATTCTCTGGAATATAATTCATAAGCACAATATGTTTTTTGTTGTGAATGAGTGTGAAGTACCAGAAAAGGAAAGAGGAAACCCCTAATGTAGTCCTGAATAGACCTGTGAAAAAGGATAATAAAACTTGTCCTGGATTTCCTTTAGCAGCAGGTGCTTCCTTTGGAGTTTCTATTCATTCAGACTTTGGACAGACACAGCCTGCCAAATTTTTTTTTTCTTTTTCTTTGTAAACCCTGGGTTCAGCTGATCTGAGTGAAGGTGAACTTGTCTCCTTGACCACTGTCAAGCTCATGATCCCACAAGGTGAACAGCAAAGCTTCTCCAAGCTTTTGTGGTGGATCCCCTTCCAGATCTGAAAGGTAGAAAGGTGCTACCACACTGCTCAGGTCAGCAAGTTTCCTCAAGCATCCAAGGCTTGAAGGCCCTAAATTTTCATTTTAAATAGACTACCCACGCTTCTTGGTTAGCCACTGCTGAGACACCCACTCTTGCCCATCCACAAATTTCCAGCAAGATGCTAGCTGCAAGTGGGAGAATACAGCTACTCAACCTCACAAGGCAGGGCTCATCTCTCTGGAAAGAGCGGCCAATATTAAGTACTGATTGATGTCTGGAAAACCATTACCCAGAGGATTAAATTGCTACGTGTTCCTTACTCACAATATGCAAAGGCCTATGCTATCCAGAGGGTCAGAGACCCTTCAGGTCTCAACAGCTCTCCGGATGACACCAGGAGAAGCCAGCTCCCTGTCAGACACAACCTGCCTTCCCTCCCAAGCCCTTTCCCCATCCAAAAACAGCACTGCCAACCTCCACCAAACCTCCTCATCCCCATTCCTACATCTTGTTGCAGAACACAGCTGCAACGTTATATTCCCTCCAGTCAACCATCAACAGCTCCCACCTCCTACACTGGCTCCGGTAACCCCTCATTCTTCCAACCTTGGCCATGCACTACACGTGCCTCCCATGCTTTTTGCTCAGACCATGTCAGCCTTTCTTAGAAGACCTCTCTGTTTTCCACCGCTTCAAGTTCAAATTTATCATCCTTGCCTTCAGAGTCCYGCACGACGCTGCCCCTTTCCTGCTCATTCTTCCTTCTTCCTTCCTTACATACAAGTGGTAAATGCCCTCTCTGAGCACAGAGCTGCTGACAACGTCGTTTTTGAGGGAAAGAGGCGACAAGTCTAGGAAACAACCACCAGCCTCTGCAGGCCTCTCATGTACAATTTGGACAGTGGCGTTGGCTTGAGTAAGAGCTAAGCAAAAAATATGTTTATTTGTCCCATTGTTCACAGGAATTATTAAACACACAGCATGGAACGAAGCGAATCCCTGGGCAAATGCAGTCACCGACAGGTGTTCAATGCCATTGTTACCAGTGCTGGTATAAATCTGTGCCAGATTTGGAGTGTTAAATATAGGCAATTGGATGAGCTGTTAATGTTTGCTTCAGTAGGACTGAGTTGAAGCAGGCAGTAAGAATGTCTGGCAGGACGAAGCAACTACTGGAAAAATAGGTATTTCTTAAAGCTACCTAATAAACAGCAGTTTAGGTGGGTTTTGTATTCTTCCTTCCACCCATTAAGATGGATAATAAGATTTGTGGCGTATTTGGTACCTCCCGTATGTGTCAACTGTTTCAGTAATTTCATGCAAGGTGCATGCAGATTTTAAGCTCCTTGGAGCAGACTGCCTTTTTGCTGTCTTTATACACAGTCCTTGACATAACAGTCTTGATAGGGGCGACAGGGAAATTATGGTAGAAGTAATAGTACAGAGCAAGGTGCATCATGGAAAGTATGTCTGGAATTAACCCCTGCTCAGCCCTAAGAAAGATTTGCGGTYCAGATCCTAAATGAGTTCACGGATACTTTTCCTCCCAGAGATGTTTTCTCATGGCCCAGTCCAGCCTCCTCACCCCAGCACAATGCTCACCTCCCCAGACCATATGCCTCCCTCCAAACATCCTTTCCCATCCCTGTACCAGCCACTATCCCCAGAGCAGGACCCCAAACCTACCTGCCACCCTTGCCCTCCCCTGTGTCTCCTGTCCCCATGGCCCCATTGCTGCTCCAACGGTGCCAGGTCTCGGATCATGGCTGTTCTGAGCCTCAGCAAACACCACACATCAGCCACACCATGAGAATATGCCACATGCAGGTTTTATCACTGCAAGGGTCATCATTTGAGGTGGCTCAACCCTCTCTAAATAGCAGAAAAACCATCCTACAGCCGTACTCGAGCACCTCATGCAGCATGGTTGGTGACAGGTAATGTTGTGGGACAGCCCAGCCCTGCTGGACCCCCAAACCCAGCATCCTTCACTTAACATGGGCTGCTAAAGACCATTCCTGCATGAAAAAAAAAGTCTTTTTAGGTCATCTATTCCCAGGGTTCAGCAAAGGTTTGTTTCCTACAGCCCAACCTTGTTACAGATATGATTCACACGATGATATTTCAATCACTTCCTCTGGGAGACTCTTTCCAACAATGCGGATTTCTTGGCTGTAGAAGAATTCCCAGGGACTGAGCTGAAGTTTTCCTTCACCCTTGCAATGCATCCCCTCAAACAGCTTCAAACCGGGAACTTCCCTCGCTTCTTATTGCCCCGTTGAGGGGCCACATCGTTCCCCAAGGGCAGGTGCCAAGCCTGTGGAAAATTTGGGCTGCAAATCTTAAAAAATCAGACCTATAGCGATCCTATTACAGTTCAAAGAAGCCCACTAGAGAAAAAATGTAGCATGTTTTGTCCTTTTCATTATTTCCCAGCTCAGGAGTATTTTTGTGGTACTGATACAGCTAGAGGGAGACCAGGAAAATCCCGGTGACACACCAGGATTGTCCCATTGCCTGGCTATTCTGTATATGCACCCCAGATGCTTTGCTACGTCTGTTCAGGAAGACTTCTGCTAATCAAASAGTCTTCTGCTGTTTGATAGGATGAAACTTTGTCATGTTGAACTTCAAGAAAGTAGTGCTATCTGAAGCTGAAATACACTGTTGTGTAGTGTGAACTCAGAAATGATGCTCTGCTAAATTTCCTCTTCTTTTTTTTTTTTTTTTTTTTCCCTGCCCAAGACATCTCCCTTTTCCTCTGTTCAGGGACATCACCAGCAATTTCAGCAAAATGCTGGTCCCTTGGTCCCTGCCAGCCAGGTCTTCCCCGTTTCATCAGAGCAGTGATGAACATGCAGTCACGGATGTGCTCCTGGAAAGAAGAGACAGAGCTGCTGCAGGCTGCTTGGTGACCTAAATTGGATGTCTTTCTGGAGGGGACCTGTCAGCGAGGACTGCAATGCACCTGCCAATGTTTTACCAGATGAAACTAGAAATTTTTATAGTGTGTGTGAGCAGGTGTGTGAGAGAGGGAGGAAGAGAGGCATTTTCCTTGCCTAAAAGACATATTTATGTTATGCAGGTGATAACTGAAGCAGAAGAGTTCATTGTCATTGGCCGGGTTTTCTTGCAGTACATTTACCCAATGGTTTGGCCCGCAATTTTCCTCCCTCTCGCAGCTCAGTCTCTCGCAGTTTGTATTTTGGAGAATTCTCTCTCCCAGGAAATACAGRAAAAGAAGCTGCTTCTCCCGGCAAGAAATGGTGGAAGGGATCCAGAGGACAAACAAAAAGTGAAAATGCAGCCAGATTCGTGGTGTTGCGAATACTGAATCGCAAAAAACAGGCTTTGTATTAGAATTATTTGTTATAACCCATCATTTGAGCATCTCTGAAAATAGCCTTCCTCCCCTGAGAAAGAACAACTCATTCCTTTTTATTATTTTTATTATTATTACGGAGCTTAAGACACCGTTGTGAAAGCCTTGTGGTATTAGATAAATTGTAAAAGATGAGCTGTTTTCCATTGTAYTAAGTGATGCAGAAATATTGTGAGACAACCCCTGATGTTGCAAATTTACAATTTAAGTAAAGCGAGTAGTTGAAAACTGAGAAAAAACAAATAGGAAACTGAGGCACAGAGAGAGAAGGTGCATTGCCCCAGTGTTATTTCAGTGCTTTCGTGTAGGAAACTGAGGTGGTCCTGAGGATTTGGGCTGTTTGAAGTCACATAGAGAAAGTTTATGGTGGACTCAAGAGAGCAAAAACTGAGCCAGCTTTCCCAGTGCTTAAATCCAGCAGTGCATCCATGTTGCTGAGACACGGAGAGCAAAGATGTGTGTGTTAGAAGAGTTAATGCTAATTTCCACCTGTCTTGACCAAAGCATGAAATGCAGTCTTCTGCATGCCATGTGCTTGCTGCTACCTCCCTTCCTGCATCCCACCATCCCCTGCAGACCCTGGAGCCATTGCAAGGCATTGGAGGGAATCCCAAGGGTAAGGGGAGCTTCTGATGCAAGGTATCCCCACGTTTGGGGCAGAAACCCACAGGCAGGACCCATAAGTGTCGTCCCAGCATGTGTAGGTGGTAGGGGAGACAAGAAGGGTGGACATGCCAGATGGGGATACATCCCCGGGTGTGCAGGTCGTTGGCTCGGCATCCACTTAATGCTCTGTAGGAATTAAGCAAGGTATGAGGTGGAGAAGGTCTTAGAGCTTCCCAAGCCTGCCTTCTGGCATGAACCCAGCCTGAACTGACCTTAACCAGGAGAAAGTGTTTAAGCCATCTGCCTTCAGAGGGCTCAGACACACCAAAAGGATCCTTACTCTACATGTCCCACCCTGCACCATGCTACAACCCTATCACCTGCAACATACAGCTATTCAACTCGATATCCAGCATTCAGGAGTGGACATATAACAACATCCCTAGAAACATCCTATAACCCAGACAACCGTATCCTGGGCTGCATCCAAAGCAGCGTGGCCAGCAGGTCGAGGGAGGGGATTCTGCCCCTCTGTGCTGCTCTGGTGGGACCCCACCTGCAGTACTGCGTCCAGCTCTGGGGTCCTTAGTACAGGAAAGACATGGCCCTGTTGGAGCGGGTCCAGAGGAGGCCACAAAAATGATCAGGGGGATGGAACACCTCTCCTATGAAGAAAGGCTGAGAGAGTTGGGGTTGTTCAGCCTGGAGAAGAGAAGGCTTCGGRGAGACCTTATTGCAGCCTTTCAGTACTTAAAGGGGGCTTATAAAAAAGATGGGGAGAGACTTTTTCATAGGGTCTGTTGTGACAGGACAAGGGGGGATGGTTTTAAASTAAAAGAGGGTAGATTCAGCCTAGATATAAGGAAGAAATTTGCTACGCTGAGGGTGGTGAAACCCTGGCACAGGTTGCCCAGAGAGGTGGTAGATGCCCCATCCCTGGAAACATTCAAGGTCAGGTTGGATGGGGCTCTGAGCAACCTGATCTGGTTGARGATGTCCCTGCYCATKGCAGGGGGGTTGGACTRGATGRCCTTTAAAGGTCCYTTCCAACACAAACTATTCTGTGATTCTATGATTCTATGATTCTATGAACCCTCCTCGCCTCCCCCGGTGCAGGCAGAGGATCATGCACCCCCTGGACCCCATCCTAGGCTTGATCCCACTACACGGCTCCTTGCACAACCCATAGCCTTCCCATTGTGCGTACACACACACAGACAGACCTGTTTTTCCATTGGCCACACAGATAGCAGCGAAGCCTGTGAAAAAAGGAAGCTGACCACAAGCTTTTGGGACCTGCTCCCCTTGGGCCAGGGAGGGGGATGCGAATCCCTTTATTGTTGGGTCGGGTTTGGTTTGTTTTTTTTTTTTCTCTTTTCTCTCTCTCTCTGGATCAGGAGCCCGCGATGAGGCAGTGCTGCTGCTGCCGGCATGAGAAAGCGGGGCCGTCCGCGCAGATGTTGCCCRGGGAAGCTGAGGTTCCCACACCAAGTAGGAAGCGGGGCCTCACGGAGCCGGGACGGGGACTGCGGAAGTGGCAGCAGGGCTGGACGCCCGCGGCCGCCGATCCGGGGATGATGGGAGAGGAGAAGCGAAGGGGGGGTCCCGGCATAGGGTGGGGGCATCTATTCTTAGAGAAAAAGGGGGGCCCTGGTGGGGGGATTTTATTGTAAGACTTTGTTTACACCCCAAGCCGAATGAATCAAATGACCTTGTTTATTGTCGGTCTCCTGAATGGACGGCAGAGGGAGAGGGAGGAGGGATGGAGAGGGGGGGCTTATATTATTGTTAATTCTGCCATTCACAATTTCTTCTTCTTCTTCTTTTTTTTTTTTCTTTCCCACCACACATTGTTGCCAAGATAAAAGAATAAAAGGTGAAACTCTATTCCTTCCTTTCTCCATCTCCGCAGTATTCTCCAAATCCCCAGACGGGCGGCTGTTGGGATGAAAGTGCCAAACCACGGAGCCGTGTACGAGATGCAGGGCCTGATCCTGCTCCTGCTGACCCCACGCCTTGCCAAACTCATTTTCCATGGTGGGGCGAGGGACCTGAGACCTTCCCCCGGGGCTCAGACGGTCCCTCCCCAGGGAGGACACAAGGACACAAACCAGCCTTTTACCATCACCRTTGGATGGACCTCTCTTTGCCCCAGGATCGAGGCAGCAGCATGGACACAGAGCTCACACATTGGGCCATTATTCTCAGGAAACAGCAACATCCAGGCAAAGATCGCTTCTGCGCCTGCAGTTTTTGGGAGTCGAACTGAAGCCCTCTTCGAAGGACCTGGCTTTTCAGCTAAGCGCCTGCTCTTGACACCGGCTGCACGGAGGTATTTCGGTGCAAGTCCCAATTATGGTTTGTTTCACCTTTTAATTGGCCCCTGGTGATCCCCATCGCTGCTTGATAACTTTCTAGCCAAGAATCGAGAAGTTTTCAGGGTATTTTACGTTACAGAGCTATGAAGGTCCCTGCTTGAGGTATCACGGGGTTGCTGAGAGCATGAAATGGTCCTTTTGGTTTGAGCATCACCAAGCTGCAACAACCCTCAGAGAGAATGACAGAGGATTACGTTAGTTTCCAAATGACAGTTTTCCCTCCCTGTCACCCTTTATAAAGCCCTTTACATGCTCCAGGATGGAGGAAAAGAGTGCAATACTTCCTGAGCTCTGCGGCCCCCCCGGGGGCACCCCCTCTGTCCCTCRGGGTGCCCTTGGCTCCACGTGGAAGCCAGCTCTTGCACTGGGACTGTTTGTATTCATGGGTGATGCCCTCTATCCCTTCGCCTCACTTCTCTCTCCCTTCAGCTCAAGGCACTTTGATACCTTCAGGATCATATTTTCATTTCTTAATGGGTTTTGGATTTTATTGGCACAATGTCAGAGATTCTTACTCGGGACAAGTCGAAACCTCATCCAGGCTTCTTCTCCTCTCTGCCATGCAACTTGCACATGTTGGTGGAGTTTTCCTTACCCAGAGACATCAGTGCAACACAGAAAGCATTCACATCCTTCAGTGCAAGCAGCTTTGATTAAGCAGTCATCCACGGATGTGATTTGGTTTTGCCCAAATCCCTCTTTCCCACAGCAGAAACGATCGCAGTGGAAATGCCAATCCTGGCTCACCGCCCTGCTAAATTGCAAAATGTGTCTGGCTTTTTTTTAATCTCCTTATGTTGTCACCTTTTTCCTGCCCTTGATTTTAACTTGATCACTGTTTCAGCCAGAACAAGACAGGGGTGGATGCAGAGACAGAGGAAAGCATGTCTGGTAGCCATAGCACTCAGCATCCAAGTCCTCCCTGCTCCACTGAATAGCTAAGTGAGATATGGAGAGAGAAACAACATCAGCTGAATGGGCTGAGTATGTCCCAGCTCACTCCCCTTTTGTGGCTCCGGTGTTTGTACACAATGTCACAACAGGGAATTAAACCTGCATCTCCCATGCAAGCATCCTAGATAGTTTGTTCAACCAATCTGCTGAGGACTCCTTATTGGAAACTTGATTTTTCAGTTCAGGTTTCTAACTACGGACACCTCATGCCATGTGAGATACCCAAGCTTGTCCCATCTGACCTCCAGGTGCTAGCCCAGAAGACAGAGATCTCCCATGTCATACCTGCCAGGGGATGCAGATGTCTCAGATACTGCAGGACCTCTCAAATGGCACTAGGTGCCTGTGTGTGGGCAGCTGAATTAAGCACCTCGTGTCTATGGCAGACATCTAGATCCAAGGTAGGTGTTTAGCCTCCCTTTAATGTCAATAGAAACCCAGCCAGCACAGTCAGTGAAGTGAGTCATCAGACCAAATGTAGGTTTCTGATTTAGGGTGAGGTGAATCACTGGCTGGGATCATTTGCTAGGGCTTTATAGGCAATAGTAGGAGCCTAAAGACCTGATCAGATATAAAACCATGTGCCATGAGCATCTCACTGAAGTGAGATGAGCTGTACTCAGCAGCACGGCAACTGTTGCTGGGCTGTAGCCCTTTCCTGTCTCCCCCAGTGAGCAGAGGACACCTTCTTCCAGCACACAGTGACCCACTGCACAACATGGCCAGGGGCCATGTGAATCCATGAGAGTCCAAAGCGTTCAGACCCTGAGGGCTGTAACATCCCAGGGTACCAACACGGCATCCACCTTGGGAAATGCACCTTTCCCAGGACAGGTCCCAGGGAGATCCTGCTCCTGTGCTGGAGCTGGGCTTAGCTGAATTGAGCCTCATCCTCATGATGTACGTGTTTCACCATGCTGGCTTATGGAGAAGTAGAATTGTGCATGAAACTCAAGAGCTGGGCCTACAGAGGAGCTCAGATAACATGATTATAATTGTCCTTTCTGGCCATCAAAACAATGGATTTATTGTTATTACAGGGTTCAGGAGGAACAAATAGGCTAGCCTTCAAAAAGGCATTTGGTAGCCCTGACCATGCTTGCCTGCTCAGCCACTGGTAGAGACTGGATGGACTCATCATCTGAAGCTGTTTGGCCGTTCTTACATTTTTTCATTATATTCTGCATTACAAGCTTTTCTCCTGTTAATTTATTCACCTACCCAATCCTTGCCTGAACATAGCCTCGCTAATTAATACCAAGGATTATCCCAGGTTCTTTGGTCAATGCTGGGCTATAGTCAAGGTTTTGGTCCTTGGCTTCCTACATTCATGTGCTCCAGTTTACTGGCAGAATAAAACTGTTGCCTCATATCCCTCAGGTTTACCCATGTCTCCCATGGCTGCAGGCGGGTGGTTTTGGTAACTAGCTGTGAGTCTAGGACATGCTCCTGAAGGGTATGAGGCAGCCACAAACCTTGAAGCTTTACATCAGTGTTAGAAGAGCACAATGTTGGCCAAGGTCCAGAAACCCTTGGCTGAGAACAGAGATGGGAAAAGAGATTCAAAAATATAAAGAGGAAGAAATGGGTGAAGAAAAGTCCTGCCTGTTACCCAGAGCCAGAAGAGAGAAAGGACAAGGTGTATTTTGGTCCTGATACCATGGGAAGGCAGTTACATAAAAGCCCGTTTCACTCTAAGTGGCCCAGTCTGTCATCCTCTGCTTGCAATAACATGTGAACGCCTTGTTTGCAGACCAGACCATCAGTTYCCAGCCTGTGCAGTCCCTAGCTTCAGAGGTGAGGATGGGAAGCCACAAATTTCAGCGGAAGAAGGTAGGAGGCTATAAGGGTGAGGCAGCAGAAGTGGTCCTCGGATGAAGAGGATGCCCCAAGCAGGAGGAATGAATCACCCATCTTACTCCACGGACAGCAAAAACCAAGTGACCCCCTTAGCCTAGATACTAAACTTTTAGCTAGGGAACCAATTTTTACTCCCCAAACCAGTCTCTTTCCTAATAGATATATCAGCTAGACTGTGCAAATAATTCTGTAATGCCCCCATCACCTCTCTGTCTCGTGCTGTATCATGCACCCAAATAATCCAGATCCTCTAATATTTAGGGACTTAGCTCATCCTGATTTCACTCAGGCTTACACTAAATGACTGGCCACCAAAAAGCATTTGGACCTGCCTGGCTAGGGGGACCGATAGTTGCAGTATGGCTTAAGGTTTTCAGTATGATAAGCATAAAGTAAATTTGGTGTGGCTTAGAGCTGGATGATGCCACACCGTGCCCTGAGATCTCCAGGCTTGGATAAGGCTGAATATTTATAAATCCATCTATTATACTAAAACTTGGTTTTGTGGCATCCTGTGCAGGGATTTAAAAAAGAAAAAAAAAAAAGCCCAAAAGAGGGAGTTTCTGCCATCTAGAGGTCACATTTTTCAATTACAATCAAGACTGAAAAATGTAAACCATAATTTGACCTCTCTTAAATATATGTATGTAAATATATATGTATATACATATGTATGTACACTTTTTCCAAAAATAAGCTTTTACAGGCAAAAAGTTGTGCAACWGCCTTTTCTCTATGGATTTGCTGCAAGAAATTCCATTTAATTCCTACTTTATTCTTACTGCAATATCTCAGCACTGTTTGTGTTAGAAAGGTGCTGGCTAAAGCACATGAGAAACCAAAGTTTATTTTTYATTTCCTGACAGAGAAGAAAGTTTTCAGACAAAGCCACAGAAGAGGTGGGGAAAGCAATAGAGTTTTTCTTTTTTTTTTCTTTTAAACCTCAATTTGCGTAAGATAGCCRGTAGCATCATTAGTATCACATTTTTTTATGCTTAACGCTCTCAGCTAAGCTCAGCCTTTAAAAGAATTCAACTCCTGTTTAAATAGCAAAGCAGTGGCTTGATATTTCCCATGTGCCACACTTGGGCATTATGGTGCAGTTTTAAAAATCTTAATAAACTAGTAACAGAATAATATTTTCATTTCTTTATGATTATGTTGCACTGTGCTTCACAGATGGTCAAATTATATGATAAGAAGAGTTTCTTCTGACCTGAAAGTCCATTAAAGTTTGAGCAAAACTCTTTTGAAGGTCAGAATCTGGCTGTGATTGTTGAAATTCTTTGAAAATCCCCATTTTAGGGGTAGTGGGTGCCATTTTGAAGTCCCCTATGAAATTCCATTCAATGTTCGTACCCACTGCGTTCAGGAATGCAAAAGGGATCCCTTGAATGTGGTATTACAGAGGAAAATCCAGCATGCCCAGTTTATGACATGGACACAGTTTCCCCATTTCCATCTCAGATTGCTCAAACTTTATCATCTTACCTGGCTGATGAAGGTCTAACAATTAGGGAAGCACATGAAAAACTTATCTTATTTTCACTATATTTCATTTCTGCACCAAAGTGGCAACTGAGAGAAGGAACACACTGAGTCAGATCCAAACTGGGTCGTTGAGCCCAGTATTATATCTCCAAAACCAGTAAATAGGAGATGCTCAGAGGAAAACTGTAAGAGCATGACAAGGAGAAAACAATCCTTTTCCTAGTATCTGATCTATAGGAGCATCCCCAGCCTGAGGTCAGCATCGCTTTATGAAATCTTTGGATTTAGCATCGCAGGACACTGCGCTATCCACCACACTATCTAGCTTAGCTGTATTACAGGAGGTTGTGGCTCCTTTATGCAGGCCAGACCCCTAATGCAAGGCATGGCAAAGCCTACAGCCCTCAACCCTCGGTGTCTATATCAACCTGTGCCAGTTTCTGTCTTGCAGGGTAGTCTTTAATACTTTATTCGCTGTAATTTTAAAACTTCCAAGTGAAGAGGCTTCGATTGTTTCCTTCGGGACACCATTCCCCACCTAATAGCTACTACTAAAGGCAGATTCTCTTCTCCCTGTTCTGCTTTTTGAAGGAGTGTTTTCTTAAGGGATGAAATAGCTCTTAAAAAATAAATAACAATTTCTACTTATGCCATCCATCTGTTCAACAGGCCAGAAAGTAGAAGAGCTTTAGCATGAGAYTTTTCAAGTGCTCGGTACCCATAGCACATGGCACAAAACTCAGTCGCTGCAGAAGAGGTAGCAAATTACAAAGGCTGTCATGATATACGTGCTTAGCTACGGCTGTCCTCTAGAAAGAGAAAAAAGAAAGCTCCACATGCCAGAATTTGTATGCCAAAAACAACACGACACTTGTTTTTAAAGGCTTTACAGTAAACCTTTCTGGGTTTGAAACGCCCGAGGGAATTCAGTCTCAGATCACCTCTTGCCTGAGGGACCACGTGGCAGGGTGGCTGTGTGCTTTCCTTGGTCGGTCAGAGAGACGACATTGCCCCATCTGCCAGAAAAATCAAGAATTGAGCCCTATCTCATGAAAAACACATMCGGATCCAGGCAGGGGTGGTGTGGTTGGGATCTAAGGTACCGCCATCCCTTATGGCATGGGATACTCAGGAAATGCT
>JAYKAV010000944.1:447603-735133 GCA_035582835.1 Phoebastria nigripes | reverse complement strand
AAAAAAAAAAAAAAAGAGAGAGAAAGAAAAAAGTCAGGCAGGCTCCTTGTGCACCTTCCTCCCTACCTAAGCTCAGCTGACCCACCATGCTGCTGTCCCTGCTTGTACCACTGAGCAAAACTTCCAGAAGAAGATGGTGCCCAACCTCCAAGCAATCCCACATAAAAGTTTGGGCAGAAATACACACAATAAAATGTAATTATTTATGCAAATTCAGCTTGAAGTTAGATACGTAAATTCAACGTGCCAGAGCTTGCTCCTGGTGGAGAAAGTAAGGACAGCCATTGCTCCAAGTCTGGACCTTTGGGTTTTACATTGCAGGCTGGGTATTTTTTCCTGTTGCTCTGTTTTATCTGTATTTCAGAGCCCCCTATGACCCCCCCACTTGCTCTCTGAGCCCCAGAAAAGCACCAGTAGAGTTTACTTTCATAAACTCCACTGCAAGAAGACATGCTTGCTATCCCTGTTATATATAATGGAAACTGGAGCACAGGGACGTCGGTGTCTTGTTGCAGGCAATAACAACCGGGTGCAGACTGTGGGCTGGCATGTTCTGAGTTTCCACGTAGCCTGTCTGCTTCACTAGATTTAGGTGATATTTATTTTCCCAAAAAACAAAAACAGAGCTTCCCAGTGGCACTCTGGAGGTCAGGTAAAGCAAAGATCTTCTGTGTTCAATGTTTTAAACCTTTAGATAAACCTCCAAACATCCATGTGCTGCATCACTTAGTGGTCCTTCTGACTTCACACTGGTCTTATGTGGTGTATCATCACCAGCCTGAGCGGAGCTAGTCTGGATTCATCCCAGTGTAAGTGAGGCAGGCTGAGATGTCCAACAAGGTTTTACATTTATCACAGTCCAGCTCTCCCTTCACACCCAGCCCCAGACAGCTCTTGCTTGCTCATGTAGTCCCAAAGCAGTAGAATCATAGAATCATAGAATCATTAAGGTTGGAAAAGACCTCTAAGATCATCAAGTCCAACCGTCAACCCAACACCACCATGCCCACTAAACCATGTCCCTAAGCACCACATCTACACCTCTTTTAAATACCTCCAGGGATGGGGACTCAACCACTTCCCTGGGCAGCCTGTTCCAATGCTTGACAACCCTTTCGGTGAAGAAATTTTTCCTAATATCCAATCAGTAGAGGGGCTGCTGGTCTGGACTGGGTTTGGTTTATTGTGCCCGTAGGGTTGGTTTGCCTCAGCTGTCAGGGAGGGTAAAAGCAGCCGCAGATTTCCTTCCTCCCTCGAGAAAAGAAGCGCAGCAATGGCCAGGGACCTGGTGAAACTGCAGCCTACATTGGCTGGAAGCTGCAAAAACCTCGGTGCTGGACAGACACCCCTCTTGACACATCTGCTTGCACTGGCCTGATGACAGGCAGTACAATATGCCACACCAGGCTCCACCACATCCTTAGGCAATGCCCCATGAAAACCACCTCCCATGCGGGGAAGAAGGTGCCCACTCCCACGCGGGGTGTCACACCTTTGGAGACATTCAGTTGGCCACCTGCATCCTGTGCTCCAGGATGCAATCATTTCCCAAGCGACAGTTGGGATGGGGGCACCCACATGGGACAGGGAGAGCACTTAATAGCCTGGAGATGGCCAAAACAGGTTATTTGGCCTTGTGAGATTGCCTCCTGGCTAACACCATCGTTGTTTAGTGACAGAATGCACCTACAAGCAGTAAAATGCAAGTTTGTGGTTCCTACAACTCTCTCTGGGGTCTGGGTCAGGTTCAACCAGCAGATGCTTTGCTTCTTCACTACTGCAGCTGCCTTGGGATTTTTCAAATTTCTTATAAAATTGTATTAGAAATATGTCAAGCTCTTACCCTTTTATCCTTGCAAATAGTCATTTATATGAAGCAGAACAGCTCCCACAGAGAATCCCACCACCAAACAGCCCATACACTAGTGCTCTGGATCGTAACGGGGGTGGAAGGTGATGTTCCTCTCACCAGACTCTAGTAGGTGAAAAAAAGGGGTAGGAAGGCTTGAATCCTGCTTTGCAGCATTGTGCCTGGYTAATTCAGGGTGGTTTTTTAAATGTAAAAGCTTTAGTTTAACCACAAAGCACAATAGGAAAAATTCTGAGGCTTTCCAACATGCTCCCAAGATGGGACGCCCCTTTTCCACCCGTTTCTAATTGGGATTTCTCCTGCTGAAATCATCAGAGGCTCATTATGCAGCAAAAGCAAAAACCGATTTACCTTTATTAAAGAACAGTTCTGTGGTTCTCCGTGAGATCACAGTGGGATGGTACCATTCCCTTTTCTTTATTGTATAGTTAGCCTGTAATTGTGCAGTGATTGCTTTGAAATCCTGGCAGCCGAGCAGGAACGTAGGTGGTATTGAAAAGTTTGTGATGCAACCCCTTCCYGTAAGGGCAGGCAGCGGGTTGGTCAAAGCCCTTTTCAACAGTGACTCAGTGTGCCTCTAAACACAGTGGGAAAAACAGAACACTAAACCATACTTTTTAAGCCCATTTGAGGATTTGAATAATGGCTTCATGACTCGAGTGAGCCTGCCAGGCTGGTAGGAGGATGTTTGGGATGGCTGTAGAGCAGGAGTCATTGGCAGAAGAGCTGTGAAAGAAGCAGGGTTTGGAGGAGGGAGYGATGCACAAGCTATAGCTCTGTACTGGTAAATCAAACGGGGTTGAGTGGGTACAGGAACTCGCTCACCTACATGGTTCATAGATAGCCCTGGCCCTGCTTTAGCCCAAACTAACAAGCATCAACCCAAACACTTCCCAGCTTAGCACAGGCCAGGGACCATTGCCAGGAGACAGTTTGGATCAACCACCGTGGTTTGGAGGCTGAGAGTTTAGCCGTATGGATCAGGCAGGATCCTGCCAGTTGGTTGTGGGGCTGGAGAAGAGGCCTTGGAGATATGAAGCCACAACATCTGTATGCTGGTTGCAGGGGAAATATAACAGAGTCACCTGGAGCTTATGCAAGGACCAACCTGCAGTAGTGGTTTTAAATGTGTCCTTGGAGGTGCATGAGTTTTGGATGCTTTAACACCAGCAAAATGCAAGTGCAGGATCCAGTGTGAAGGCAAAAACCTTACAGGTCAAGATAAAGACAATTTAATAAGTGAAACAAAGGAATAAGGAATGCGTAAGGAATGCATTCACTGCTTCCCATCAGCAGGCAGGTGTTCAGCCATTTCCAGAAAAGCAGGGCTTCACCATGCGTAACCATACTTGCGAAGGCAAATGCCATAACCCCAAATATCCCCCCTTCCTCCTTCTTTCCTCAAGATTTTATTGCTGAGCTTGATGTTGTATGGTATGGAATATCCCTCGTGGTCAGTTGGGGTCAGCTGTCCTGGCTGTGTCCCCTCCCAACTTCTTCTGCACCCCCAGCCTCCTCGCTGGTGGGGCAGCATAAGAAACAGAGAAAGCCTTATGCAAGCACTGCTCAGCAATAGCCAGAACACTGATGTGTTATCAACACTGTTTTGGTCACAAATCTAAGACATAGCACCATATGGGCTGGTAGAAAGAAAGCTAATTCCATCCCAGCCAGACCCAGTACACAGTGTATGAAGGTCCTCCCCAAGATCTGTCTCCTCCTGATACCGGATGAACAGCCAACAAAGAACAGTAAAAGATCATACCCTGAGATCTGGCAGCGTGCAGTGGATTTTGGAGAGAATTATATTCCCCTGAAGGACGTGGTGTGCCAGGTTCCTCCAGTAAACGGGTTCAAACGTGGGGCATCGGAGGCATTTGCAAGTGGCAGCATAGCCTGAACCCATACCCCAGGCACCTTGGATGCGGTAACATGCACTTGCCGGGAGGCTCCCTTCTGCACGAATGGCTTCATTCTGATATTACCAGTCATGCAAACGGAGCGACAGCTGCTCACTCATCCACAAAATAACTCTCTTGTCACAAGGCACCCAGCAATTGGGCCCACCTTGAATAAACACTTTGTGATTCTTCATGCTCCTCTACACACCCAGCTCCAGCTTCCCACTCCACCTCCTCGGCACTTGCTGTGAGCGTGGCTGGGGCAGTGACACTCAGATGGCTGAAGGTTTCTCAACACCTCCCCAGTGCCCCTGAGTTGCTGCATCATTCCTGGGTCCCCTCCCATCCTAACAAAGCCCTCTGCTCTGTATAGCATCACTTTTACCTTCAGTCTACGGTCAAAAAGTTGTAAAACAGGGCAAATTATTAGTGCAGCTTGAAATAAAGGAATATGTAGACCACTGGCCCGGCACACTGTGTTTCAGGGGTTGTTTGTAAACTCGTGCTCATAGTCGACAGATCATTTCCTATTGTTCACTTGGCTCTTTCCCACGATTCTGTTCAGACCAAGGTTGCTCCCAAAATTTTTCCTTGAGGTGACCCTCTTCAGTGCAAACCCTCACTTTCCTATCTTTTTCCCAAATTCTTAGGCATCCCAGACTGAAGCAATGCTTTTCACATTGGTGGTGAAAAAATTCCTTCCCATCTATGTCCAAGGCACAAGTCCATTCAAATTCTCTCCCATTGTGATCAAAGTAGAGAGGACAAAGAGCAAAGCTTTCTTCTCCCAATAGCTCTCCAAAGGAATTTCAGATGGCTCACAACTGATTGTCTCAATATTCAAGAGTTACTCCTCTTCATATGCAACCCTACAGAGCTCCTCTAGGATCTCACAGGATTGCTGCAGAGCTGAATTTATGCCCCTGTGTCTGCATTCAGTGCCTAAGCCATCGTATCATCCTTTCCTCCCCATTTCCCTAATTTGGAGACACATGGGTTAGCTCTGGAGTTGCTTACGTTGTGATTAATGTCTGCAGAGTTAGTGTTAAGACATATAAATTCAAAAGCCTTGAGGAAGAGGAACTTTTACTTTCCAGTGGTGTCTTGAAGCCCACCCTTCCCAGCAGAGAAGCCAAATGCAGTGCTCTCCTCTGTAGCCACACGCTAAATCATTTAGTGGTCTGGGCTGTGGGAACAAAGAGAATTGCATATTAAAGAGCCCTTGAAGCAGTGAATCATGATGAGACATGGAGAAAGCAACCAGTTGTGAATACAAAAAGTGCTAGCAAGCACAAGACACATCTCAGAAAAGGACATGGGAGGCAGACACTTCGAACGCAGATACTTGGAAATACCCAATCAGAGGATGTTTCATGATGCCGCAGGATGTTGTAACTTTAGTTGCTGCCAGCTGGTTCATTTTGCAAGCCCTAATAACCACCAGGAGTGGTGTACACCAATCTCAGAACAGCAAAGGATGATCTGCCCAGAGGTGGCCAAGCTGGTGCTCCTGAAGTACATGGGCAGATCAAGCATGGCTTAGACAAGCCATCCATGATCAGCAGCATGGGCTGCCACAGGACTGCCAGACAAGCCAAAACCAGAGGGATTTCCCTGGCAATGAAATGCTCAGAGTAAAAATAACAACTGAGCAAAATCCTTCGAGCAGAATAGGTGTTTCTTCAAGGTCAGTAAGCACAACAGCTGTGCAAAGGGTGGGCACTGTTCAGCACAGATCTATCACGCTTGAGCGTTCCCACGCTGCAGGGAAAGGCGTGATTGTATTTCTGGGGTGAATTTAGGGATGTCAATGGCTTGGTTAGGCATGTCAAGGGCTGCTAACCTTTGTCGTGTATTCATCCCAAAGCCGGCTCTCCTCCAGATCATAATCCACTTACCCAAAGCATGTCTTCAGCCTAGCACCAGAAGTGTCCATCAGTTGTTGAACAAATCAAGTAGTTCAATACTGTCAGTAGTGTTTTCTGTCCCAGAGCTATCTTCGCTTTAGTTAACAGTGATTAATCACTATTGCAATTGGTGCATCCCAAGAGACGTCCCTGGCTTTTAATTATTGTCATGCTTACAGAAGGGTGAACTGAGTCCTTAGCCTGAAAAATGGCTTGTCCAGAAAGCCATTTGGGAAGTCGCTGGGAAACATGAGAATGGGTGCTGATCCTCTGCAGCCTCCAGTATCCAGCACTAATCTACTTTACCATCAACAAAAGACACAATTAAAGAGCTGACTGATGATTTCTACCATATCTGCAGGTGCTTTTTCACTCATCGCCTTGTAGGCACGCAAAAATATGAGAGTGTAATAAGCCCTCCAACATTTTGCTTACATTGATGTCAGACAGCTAAAGACACATACACAAAGTCAAAACGCTTCTTGCAGTGCATATGAAATGACAAATGGATGCCAACGGTCATGGTCACAGCCATGTGCGCCATCTGCCTTCTCCTCAGAGGGACAGGCAGGTGCCTGGAATGCTGAAGGGAGCAGGAGAAGACAAGCCTATGCTTTTCGTTGTGTCTTACCCCTGTGAGGAAGCGTAGGCTGGAAAAGGGGAAAATGGGAAATCTCAGTCCCTCTAAAAGGATTGCGCTGGGAACTGTTTTGTCTTCAGATCACCCATGTCACATCTACCGAGAAGGAGCTGGGAGAGAGGTCTGGGATCATCACTGTGAACAAAGGTTGGGTTTCTACAGTGGTAGTTGGCTGTGACCTTGGACTGATGCTCTTCCAACCCTCCTTCTCTGAGGTAGAGCCACACAACTCTCCTACYGTCGTGGTTTAACCCCAGCTGGCAACTCAGCCCCACACAGCCGCTCGCTCACTCCCCCCCGCCGTGGGATGGGGGAGAGAATGAGAAGGGTAAAAGTGAGAAAACCCCTGGGTTGAGGTAAAGACAGTTTAATAGGGAAAGCAAAAGCCACGCACACAAGCAAAGCAAAGCAAGGAATTCATTCACTACTTCCYATGGGCAGGCAGGTGTTCAGCCATCTCCAGGAAAGCAGGGCTCCATCACACGTAATGGTGACTTGGGAAGACAAACGCCATCACTCCGAACGTCCCCTCCTTCCTCCTTCTTCCCCCAGCTCTATATGCTGAGCATGATGCCATATGGTGTGGAATATCCCTTTGGTCAGTTGGGGTCAGCTGTCCCGGCTGTGTCCCCTCCCAACTTCTTCTGCACCCCCAGCCTCCTCACTGGTGGGGTGGAATGAGAAGTAGAAAAGGCCTTGACTCTGTGTAAGCACTGCTCAGCAGTAACGAAAACATCCCTGTGTTATCAACACTGTTTTCAACACAAATCCAAAACATAGCCCCATACTAGCTACTATGAAGAAAATTAACTCTATCCCAGCCAAAACCAGCACACCTACTTACTTGGAGCCTTCCCCACTTCTCATCTGCAAYCAGTTCTTGCCGCCAAACTTGCACAAACACCATCATCTTCAAATCTTTCATCTCTCTGCTCAAGCTTTTGTGCAAATGACCAGTTGGGATGGGGCAGGCAGGGAAGCACACATATATATACAGAGCCCTTAATTTCTGCATGACTAAGCCAAAATTATTTTGGTATGTTGGCATTTAAATTGCTGCCTTCGTTGCTCACGGGAGGTGTTTTTGTTATCTCCTTAGCAAAACGTGCAAGCAAGGCCTGACTACCTCTTCTCTGTCTCCTTGAGTACCCATATCCTCCTATATTTTTTCCCTGAATCCTCTTATGGATGTTTCCCTGGCTCTCTAAGTATTTCCATAGCCTGCTTCTCTTCTGGTATTTGCTGCTAAAGGTGTAGTGCTGAGAACAAAATCTGTGTTTTGGTGCACTGCTTTGCATCACCATGCTCCATGCAGCAGCCTCTTGTTTTCTGTTGGCCAGCTTTGCTCCCTGAGCAAAGGATATTGCAAGAGACAGATTTCTTTTGCCCAGACCGCTTGATGCTCTCCATTGGGCTGACTGGACATGAGGAAGAGCTATCTGGAAAGAGGGAAAGGGCAATAAGAAATGAGCTGCAAATTAAGACAAAAAGTGAACATCCCAAACTATAGGCTGAAGCCTAAAAGTTGAGGTAGTTCAGTTTGGAAACTTTTCACTTAGATGATCTAAACCCACAAATACGGAGTACAATAACATAAGAAACATAGTACACCGATGTTGTAAATCTTAAAAAATTAATGGGTCACCTTGAAATGTTAATGGCAAAGCTGATATATTGCATTTTGATTTTGTGTGACTCCAACACATTCCCATCAAATCCATAATCAAAAGTGATGTGCTCTCTCAAAACACAAACACCTTTGAAACAAAATACAGCATCAACATGTTTCATCAGACCTACTTACAGCATAGAAATATTAAACAAACATTTCCTTTCTCGCCTTAATTATTGAACAGTGTATGAAGTAGCAAAGATGAATTCACTTTAATGAATTCTATGATGTTTTAAATAAGGAGGAAAAAGTCTCTTCACTGTTTATTATTTTGCAGCTACATAGCTGGTCTTAATTTGCAGAACTGATGTTTCCATATAGCAAAGTGAACCACTTTCATTATCTCAATTTGCAAGTAGGGAAACTGAGGCACAAGGCACAAACTTTCTTTCCCCAAGGCCATTGAGTAAATGAGCAGCAGAACAGATCAAAACCCATAGCAGCAGTGCCCTGCTGTAACCACTAAGTAGCATCGCCTTCATTTAACACAGAACATTATCAGTTTGCAAATGCTACAGATGGAAAAAGACTTACTGGGTTCTTTTGCAGCTCCCTGTAAGCGTAGGCTTTTTCCATGCCATGTGCTGTAGACAAAAGTGCTTTATACCATCCCTACATTAAAATAATTCAAGCAGGAGGACATCTCTCATTTCCTTTGGGGGAAACAACTCTGTAGCTGAATAGATTGCAGCATTAGGAAATAATTCCTGATGTCCAGCCCCTGCCACAGCTTCTAGAATCTGTTGATATATTATTAATAGAAAGGAAAATAAATATAGATATTAATGCCAGCAGACACTGTCTACTACTAATAGCTGCTGAAGTAATATATTCCCCTTGTTTTTAGTTTTTATTAGTCTTTTTGCAAAGGGTTACAAGACCCTTACGCATCCATTAGCCAGTCAGCCATGTGAAATTAATGTGGAGCAATTTTCATAAGCATTACTCAGAACTAATAATAATTAAGCATTATTTTCTGCTCAGATAACACAGAAAATAAAGTCTGACTTTTATGCCAAGATGGGTTTGCATTAGCTTAAGGTAGATGAATTAATTCTCATTTACAAGGCTTCTCCACCAGCTAGCCAGAAAATATCAAGGTAATTAAAACCAATTTGTGAGGTTCTGTCCCATTGCACATTCACTGAGTTTCATCATTGATGCAAATTACAGGTGCTTTTATGCCATTGCAAAGGTGGGACATGAAGGAGACCTTGCTGCTTGCCTCCTTCCCCATCACTTCCAAGAAAAGCAACCTCCTTGTGAAAACCAGAACGCATTTTGCAATGCACTTTGTTGCTGGAGAAGCAATGAAGGGTCATGCGTTGCATGAAGGACGAGCTCAGTCCCAGCTCAGACTGGAATGTGGTTTTGATTTACCATTTACTTGCAAGGGCTTAATTTTGGCTAATTACCAAGCCAAGGACCTTCTGTAGACAACGTTTTATGGATAGTTCAGAAACAGTTCTCTTCAGCCAGTCAGATTTTTCTCTATTCCCTTTAACAACCAAAACCCAGCATTTGCAATCCAGGTAAATAAGGCTGATTAGTTATATGATGCTACACCTTCCAACACTGGCCAAAAGATTTCTTGCCCTTTTTCTAGCTTAAGGAGATACTGAATTTGACATGTAGTCATGTCCCAGCAGCTTGACATATCACCTGAGCATCTGCTGTGGTCCCTAAAGATGCTCTTAGCTTGGGCCAGCTGTGAGATAGAAGATACTTTAGTCCAGCTAATAATTAGCTGTAAGATACATTAACCCCGAGCTGTCCTACCAACAGCTAAGCTAATATGCAACTGAGTAAGCTAAGACCTTTCTTAGGGTTTCAGCTTTCCAAGGGGAGCAGCTGTTTCAGATGCCACATCTTGACTTTGCATCTGAGCTTAGCAAATAACTGGGCCTGATGTGACCCACCAGTGTGGAAAATCTGTGTTTTTCAGAGGATTATGGCTTCTCTTGTCTGTGTCCTGGCTCTCGCATGTCATCTCTCTGGCCTCTCCATCCCTCTCCTGTCTCACTGTGGCGTCTCATTTTGGCATCTGTGTCCCCATCAGTGAGATGGAGCAGGTTGACCTGAGACACGGCTATATGGGTCAGTAGCAAAAGAAGAATGAGACGGTATTTCTGACTTTTATTATGGTTTGAAAAATCTTCTCTAGAGTAATCTAATTGCTATTAAAGAGATAAATAAAAGGAGACAATACTCAAGAAACACCGGTTGTGTCTCAGTCCTGGAAAGAACCACCCCAACATTTGCATGGTTATCCACGCCTTCAATGAAGAAAGGTTTCCCCCTTATGGCTGTCTCAGTCTCGATCCAGCCACGGTAGCTGTAAACAGACATTAAGATCTCATGGTTTGGCTTTTCTGCACAATCTTCTCCCCAGCTGAYGATGCCAACCTGAAACCACTTCATGGTGTTCCAGTAACTGCAAACCAGAGGTCCCCCGCTGTCCACCTACGGCATAAGCAGGATCAAATCTGAGGTCTCTCATAGCAGCTGCATCCCACAGGCCGATTGGGAAAATCAAACTCTATCCCAAGTTCATGAGGATTTGGGGGAACAAAGAAATTTTGGACTCAAAATTTCACAGCTCAGCCCTGAGATCCCTGCAGAATAAATAGATACAGAAGGTAAGAGGAGGAGATCAGTCACAAGCTCTGGCTCAGTGCAATGCCCTGTCCTTCTCAGCCTTTTCCACATGCTCCTGTGGCCCCAGAAGGATACCTGAATCCTGTCACTGAGAGACAATAGCTGAGAATTAAAAGGGACATTTGCTGTGACTGCTCATTCAGTCCTTGACTTCTCTGCAAAACCGGTGCATGTAGGTGCTAGGTACCTGCCCCTGTTAATTTTGGGGGCTAGCATCCAGAAATTGGACAAGAGGTGAACACTAATCCTGACAAATCCTTCTTGCAACCACAGTAATTTTACTGAAAACTTGCCTGCTACTGCAAGGGCAACCATCACTCACCCAGTGTGTGCAAGCCTTCAAATGCACACTGCAGCCACCCTGCAAAGAGGAACGTCCTCCTGTTGGCTGCTGTAGCTTGAACACCAAGAGCACATCTAGTTGCCCGTGTGACCTCTGTGTGCAATCTCTGAACACAACCCGAGGGAGAAGAGATACCAGCAGAAAATCCACCCGGCAGATACAGCACTTTTCTGACAGTTATGTACATCTTAAGTGCTGCGCAGCCTCTGCTTTAAATAAGACAGCTTCCTTCCACAGTGGGTTTGAATCTTTTTTCTACCCTATCTCCAGTACTTCACGTGGCAAGTAAGAAATTCAATACAAACCCATTTCCTGAGACAGCCAGCTTTCCTGGGAAATGTCCTTCCCTCTTTGTACACTACTTTGAGAAATGTCTTTGTCATTAATGTAAGAACCCCCTTCCGCCAGCGGCTACCCTGAGCTAACACACATTAATTAATGACGAAGGAAGTGGCTGTATTCCCTTGTGCAACTTCATCAGCACCCCCTAAAGTTTATGGCAGAATTCCTGCGCACTTCATTAGATGGAGGGTCCAGGTCCATAATATGTTTATCTTTTTTCATCTTTCTTCTTTTTTTCATTTTGGTTCAACATGCGTACGGGAGGGAAAAACGAAGATAAATACAGAGCAAATGTTGCTTCAGCATTCACAGAATCATAGAATCACAGAATCATTTAGGTTGGAAAAGACCTTTAAGATCATCAAGTCCAACCGTAAATTCAATACTGTTTGCACTGCAATGGTGTTACTGTAGTTACGTGTCTGCATCTCAGCCAGTGCTGCTGGACCCTCTTCAGACGCAGGATCTAAAGACATTTCCTGACCGTGTTTCAGCCAAGAATTTGCGTGAATCGCACAAGCGACCTTGCAGTGACCTTGGATCCATGCGTTATCGGTGTCCTTGGCGATGGCATCCTGTTTGAATGGATGAACATCTAGGCTGTACGCACAATTAAATTACTGGGAATTTGACTGCTAATTCCCTCAGGGCAGGAACAGGCCAAACATATTATCCTGGTAGCGAAAGGAAGACGCTTCGAGCCTCCTACACAAAGATAATAAATGAAGTTGAGAGAGTGGGAGCCGTTTGCAAGCCAGTGACGCAACAACGGCTGACGATCCCTCATCAGTGATATGTCGGGATGYGTCGTGCCGGCTTTTCCCGGTACAGGAGATTTTTAGCACTGGCAGAGCTCCTGCACACCATCAGGGCAGAGCGGTTTCAAAGTGTCCAATTTGGAGGCTGTTCACACTTGCAAAGGACCTTTCTTCCAGCTGCTTAAATACCAGTTAATTCCTGATACCTTGTGACTATCCTTGGGGGGAAAAATCTTATCGTATTTCATAGCTGAGAAAAACCACAGCAGAAAAGAGATGCGATTTGCACGAGGCGATGGCAGAGCCAGGAATCCCTATTCAAACTACAGGTCATGTGCTTTTCCTTTCAAAGCAGATCTGCTTTTCCCTCTTTGCCTCTTTAACCATGTTCGTTTTGTTCTCTGCCCGGCCGGTGAGGAAAGGGAGAGCCGTCTGCAGGGTTTGGGGGACTGTCAGCTGCGGAAAGTGRTCTAAAACCTGGGCAGAGAGGGAGTTAGGCAACGCTGTGAAAACCCAGGCAGCAGCTGCAAATCCATTTCTCTAATCCACAAGCCCCGAGACCCAAATTCTGCTTCAGATGCCTTTCCACATGGGCTGAGCCGGTCTGCTTCATAGGTGCAACTTCTAACATGCAATTTCTCTTAACTTCAGCTATTTCACTCCGCGATTTTGTCACAAAGTGGGCTAAATCATCTTTTCCATGTGATAATCTCGCTCACATAATTATAGCAGTAACCCAGATGAATCAGTAGCCTGGTTTCTGTAGGGCTAAAGATAGAGAAAAAAAMCTCAATTCTTGGACACTTCTGAATATCCCTGTATCCACCTTAAGCTCTCAAAAACTTTGGCCCAAGGTTTTCCATCCTTGTGTAGGAGAGGGTGCGGGAGGAGCGAGTTTTGAGCACTGGTGCAATTATCTCAGCTCTGATGTTTCCAGTAGCACTAATTTAATGAATGCTCAGGTTAATGACTCTGAAGATCGAAGCACTTATTAAATGCTGCTTTCAGCTTTCAGCCTCCTGTATCCTGGTGGTGAAATACTTCTGGTCAGCAAGACACACCAGATACCTGCTCCTGTTCTTCAGTCTGASTGCCAAGTTTCTGGACAGCAAAAAACCTAAAAATAGCATCTTTGCTTCTGTTGCATGTTTCTTGTCAACTAGAAGATGAGTGAAAAGCAACCACATCAAATCAGATCTGGTGCTGAATTCWTGTCTTCCACAACTGCATGTTAATCCTCCCATTAGGAGAGGTGAGAGCAATGACGTATTCGCTGATAAATAGTTCTGGCTTGTGTAAAAACTGTCACCGACTAACAAGGTGCCTTGTTCACTGAAGCTGATCAAAAGTTTCAYCCGTTTCACCATGGCCAAAGCCTTTTTGTGAACATCAGGAGCCTTTCTGTTGACTTGAGGGGGCTTTGGATCAAGATTTGTAATCTTCTTCCTATTTGTGTTCGTGTCTGCAATATGGTAATTGATCAGAACAAACCCGTTCAGCCACACAAATCTTCTTAGGTGGGAGAAGCTCTGGGGGAGGGAGAACAACCCATCTGATACTCATTAGATGGATACACAATCCTTGCAAGTCATTGCTGGTTTCATTTTCATGTTGGTAAGCTCTGTGTAAATTGGAGAGAATCAGCATGTGAATAACAACACTTGCCATTAGAGCTGCCCTGGCTGCAGGAAGTGAAGGCTTTTGCAAACAGATGATTTCTTCAGTTATTTGACCGTGAACAAGCTGTCTTCAGAGAAAGCTGGAAAGAAGGAGGCTATGGCCATTTTTAGCATGCAGGTATCGAAAATGGACCAGGTAACACAGGGCACCTGGACTCCTTTCATGGGATCCCTTTGAGATCCCAGGTGAGAGCCTTCAGCTACTCTGTCCCTCCATCCCCTCGCTGGAAAACGGGAGAACAAGACCACTCTACTCCATCCACACAGATGTCAGCAGGGTCCATTAGTAACTATGGTGGCACGGACTTAAAGGCAGTTATAATGCATCTGGCCTAAGACCCATGTGGCCCAGACTCCTGTCTCTGACAGTCATCTGTAGCAAGTGCTCAGGGAAGGAGAATGAGAAACAGGGCRAGTATTTACAGAGTTGTATTTACATCACAGTGGTTAATAGCCTTAGAGAGATCTTCATCCAGGAAGTTATCTAATTGCTTTTTGAATCCATTTATCCCTTAGGATAAATACCCACAACATCCTGGTCAGTGACTTCCATAGTTTAATTATTTGTTGGATGAAAAAACACTTCCTTCTCTTTGTTTTAAATCTGCTGCCTGATACAGCCATCTGACACCCCCTCCTTCATGTGTTTTGAACAGCAGTGACAAGAGGACAGCTCTTGACTGTCCTCTCCTTGCTCCTCATGGCTTTAGAAATCTGTGTCGTATCCCCACCAGACATCTCTTTTACAAGCCTCAGAGTCCTGCTCTGTTATTCTCCTTTCCACCAGAAGCCATTCYGTGTCCCAGTTCATCCTTCCTACTCTACTCCTTTTCTAAAACTACTACTCACTTCTCAGACGGGGTGGATGGGAATCAYACACAGCACACAAGACATAGGCTCCCAAGATTAGTGCCCTGGCCCAACAGGCATTTGCTTTGCTACCTATTCCTTTCCTAATAATTCATAATGCTCTCGTTGCCTTTTTGACCTCCACAGAGCCTCATGCTGATGTTTTTGAAGGACTATCCACAGTTACTCCAAGATCTTACATGGTAATAGCTAATTTAGAGCCTATTATTGTATGCATACAGCTGGAGTTGCTTCTCCCTATATTAATTACTTTACCTTTATCAACAGTGAACTGCATCTGTTGCTTTAACCTCCAGTCCCTCAGAATAATGAGATACTGCTGCACCTCTGCACAGCCAGTTTTAATTCTGACCACTCTGAATAATGCTGTGGCATCGGCCAACTTGGTCGTCTCAGCATTCGCCCTCGTTGAACATCACAATTCCTTGCACGGATGCCAACACAGCTCCTCTCGTAAGCCCTTTCTCTGGTCAAATCCTTCCTCCATGTTGCCTCCCTTTCAAACCAAAGCCCTTCTACTTCATGACAGTTTAGTTTCTCCATGAGCCTTTGGTGAGAAATCTCGTTAAAAGAGTTTTGGAAATCTCAGCAGTTGTATTAGCTGGATCACCCTCTGCCACATGCTCGTCAACTCCTTCAAAGAATTTAAATCTGCCTGTGAGTCATGACTTTCCCTTAAAGCCGTGTTGACTCACTGTAATTGAATGAGAAGCGGCTCCTCTGAGTCATCACACCCATTCCCCCACTCTGAGGGCAAGCACACAGTAGGTTTTTGTGTTCAGCTGGATCCAGAGATGTTCTGCTCCCCACAGCTTCACTCACCAGGCACACAAAGTAATGTTGGACCCCCTTGCTGCAAACTAAACAGCTTCAGTTTGAGGCACCAAAAGCTACAGCCCAGAGGAAGAAAGCAGAAGAGACATGCGACGTCATCAACATCCCAGGTCCTTGCAATAGGAAGGAATGTTTTTGACAGATTAAAGAATTAAGCCACCACAGCCTGAATGTGTTCACTTGTCTGCCCATATCATAAAATGATAAAATGATGAAAGCCCTATAAAACCATGGGACACAGGAAAAGTGTTCTGATTCTTATGAGCTGCACATCAAAGCACCCTTCAGAAGCAAATTTAAGAGACTGCAAATGCAGAAAGGCTTTTCTACTGCTTTGTTCTGGGGCTTCCCAGGATACCTTCCTACTTAAACCAAGCTGTCCCTTAGGAAAAAAACCCACTCCATCATGTTAGCGATAGTTCAGTGATGGAGAATCTACCACAAGGATGGAGAGTGGATCACTCTCTTCAATATTAAGGCACAGTACAATAGTAAAGTAATTTTGTATAGTTAGTAATAACTTTGAACTGAAATGTGGTTAGCTTTGACTCCTGGCCCCCAGGAGACCTTTGTCTGGTAGGCAGAAGAGCCTATAACCTCAGACCTCATACAGATACTCTCCATCCCTACAGACTGCAATCAGACCATCATCTATCCACCTCCGTTTAGGTTATTTTGAACAGCCTGAGGGGTTGACCAGGCTCCCCTGGTTTGTGACCTTTTCCTTGCAGCTGGGATAATTTACCTATGTGGACCCAATTCTCATTTGCAGAATTTTTCTTTCAGAAAATTCTATTTCACAAGTCTTCCTTTGCAGTTTTGGAGCCATGTTAGCACCAGTAAAAGGATGCAAGAGCTTGTAAAAGGGTGCAAGAACTTTTGTCACTTCTGCACGGGTTTAGCACTCTTCTGCACAGCCGAAGCGAGGGTGCGAGGGGTGAGTTCAGCTCCAGAGTGGTCACCTCTCCTTGGTGTTTCCAGTGCAAGTGTCAAGCTCCCATTGCAGTCACATTACTGGCACTGGGGCATGGTTTGAGATGGGGGCAGTGGGATGCCAGGGGGATATCCTAGGATATCTAAAACAGCACTGGAGACTTAGATGTAGGCAACTGTCCTGCCTTGGAGCCATGTGTCTCCCTGTGAGCTAGACACCTTGGACTTGCTTTTAGTTAATGGGGAGCAATAAGCACTCGTACAGGGATTTATCTAGTTTTAAAATAGATGGTTAAAACAGTCTCGAATTACATGTTGGAAGTGCTTTTTTTCTCCCTATTGATGGAAAGATGATTTGGTAGATGCAGATGGCTATAGAAAAGACATTTGTATCTGGCCGGATAAATCCCACCCAGGGCTGTACAACGACTACTGCTATCCCTATAGCTATGAGGGGTGAGAGCCCTGAGCATCCCAGATGCTGTAAAGGGGATTTGCCCTTCCCAAACTGCTGACAGTATATGTGGGCAGGACATAATACAGATGAAGGAAAGAGGTCCTTCTCTGCCTTTTTCACAGAACTAAAGAAATTAAAACCCAGAGCCCTAGATGCATCCTAGCATCATTTCAGACATTTATCAGAGATGGCCAAGATCACCTCCTGCTACAATCGGTGGAAGGGGGTAGATATATTCAGCCCATGACTCAGATCAGCCCTACACCGGGGGACGGTGTASGGCACGGTGAAGCTGAGCTGGAACCATCCCACTGCTTGTTTGTGGCCACACAATGATTCCTGAAAGTCAGGCCAGGGACTGGGCCCCCCTTCATCTGCTGCTGACCTGAACTGTAAGTGAACTGTGACTTCCAGCTGAACACACTCTGTCCTAATCACCACATCGCAGAGCTACCCCCACAGACCTCCTTTGCAGAAACTCTCTGAAATATAATTGGGCCATTTACTGAATTTTGTCTGGATAGGCAAGACACTGAAGAGGCATTTGCTTTGCAAGTCCCTTATACTCTAATTATTGTTCAAGTTACCATTGCATCAGAGTCTAACAAAAGATGCTTAAGAAAACAAGGAATTAGGCATCAATTGCGGTTCATGGGGTCATGGAAGAAATGTAGCACACAAAAAAATAACACATAGGCCATCTCTAGTGTCTGTTCTTTAGCACTTCTACCCCATGAACATCCATTAATGCTAATGTTTGTGACTAAATAGAACTATAAGTCAATTACAGATCCTGTTAGTGTTAATTCACAGTCAATCTATATATTTGTCTGCAGAAGCACTAGGGAATTGGTATACAATGGATTTTTCTTTTTAAGTGAATGGATTTTTTTTAAAGTACAAATACTCGCCAGCTCTGCTATTCAATCTCCTTGAGTTATTATAGGAATATGGTCAGTGATCCACAAATTAGTCTTGTCTGGTACTAGTACGATGGCAGCTGGTGAAATGTCTGAGCCTTTCTGTTCATGCCCTGTTGCCACATGGGGGTATTAAGGCAGTGGTCAGTAGGATAAAACTTCTACATGATGCCTAGGCGAAGATATCTGTGTGGCTTTAGTTACTTATAAAAAACAGCTTGCTGCAGCGGGGAAAATCTAGCACACAAATGGCACACAGTGCAAGGACCTAGGATGGTAATCCTTTGGATCCAGATCAGGATCATGTGGACCTACAACCTTCGGTCTAGATGCAACTTGCCCATCTTAGCCTGGCTCTGGACATGAACAAATGAATCCTGATTCTCAGCAAAGCTCAGGTAAGGTTAACATGAGGCTTTTATCTACTTCATGTCCAGACAGATCATGCACCTGTGCAGTGCATGGCTTCCAGGTTTACTGTGACCACCAGCAAGCTCAGCATCTCCAGGGCTTGTGCCCTGACCAGGGGTCTCTGCCTTGCTTGCGCTGCTGCTCCTTCCTGGCCTCTAAATTGGGGTGCCAAGATCCAAAGTGATCCTGCCCCATCCCTGGAAACATTCAAGGTCAGCTTGGACGGGGCTCTGAGCAACCTGATCTAGTGGAAGATGTCCCTGCTCATTGCAGGGGGTTTAGACTAGATGACCGTTAAAAGTCCCTTCCAACCCAAACTATTCTATGGTTCTGTGATTCTATTGTGGGTGGCTACTGACCCATGCAAAAGCTTGAGCTGTGTCTGGAAATCATCCAGGAGACAGCTGGTTGGCATAGACAAAAACCGTGCCCAGGGCTGCTCTACCTCCTTCACAGTGCTGACTTTGTAAAGGATTGAGGTATTTTGAAATCTGGCCTCATTGTCATTTGACACAAACCCCATAATCTTTGTAGAAGAACGTAGCTCAATAGATTGCACTGTCTACAGCATGCCTCGCTATCGGCCCGGGGCAGATGAATTGGGTGTCCAGTGGTCCACGCTGCAGAGCAAGCATCAGGTTTGGACCTGGTCTCCCAGTTCATTACCAGGCAGCCTACTACRGGCAAGCCACCAGATTTCTGAACCAGCCTCGCAAGGCCAAAATGTGCCGTACCTGATTTCAATCAGTGCTTCCCAGAAAAGCATCCATCAGCAAAATGCTTCCCCTTCAGCAAATTAGCAAATTCATTCTTTTCATGATGAAAAGTCATGTCACCTGTTTCTCTCCTGAAGAGCTCCACTTCTAGCCTAGGGTATGGTTTTGTCTTGCTCTTGTTATTTCAGGTTGCAAGACATTTCTGCCTGGTCAAGCTTCCACTAAAAGTGGGCAGTTGCTGGGTTATGAACATTATCACACATGCAATCGTTGTGTACTTCCACTGCTTGGAAAGCTCACATTTCTAGTTCATTTCTCAGACGACTCTAACATTATTGTAGATCAAAATAGCACCCTCATCAGCTTTCTGAATACAGGAGATTCATTTTGCTGGGTACAAATGTTCTCGCTGTTTCACCAGCATAATTCAGCCACAGAACTTAAGGCTGGGCTGGGAAGTGCATTCTTTAATCATGTTAATGTTATCCTGTGGCAGTTTTCTTTTTAAAATTTTTGATTGAATTTAATGGAGGTGAAAGTCACTAGATGAATGGTTTCAGAGACAGATGCTCTCTGGCTAATCAAAAAATGATTTTGCAAAGCAAAGCTTCCCCTCCGCTGCCCAGCTACAGGCCCCGGCAGCAATGGCTTTGTAGTCCATGATCCCTGTACCCACTGTCTTTGCTTGAAGGGCAGGGGATCTCTCTCTGTCCTGGGTGTTGGTTTAGTTCCCTCAATGAATGATTTCTACAGGATGGAGCTGTGCATACATGTGTCTGCCCATCTCTCCCCCTGCAAACACATGCACACGTCTAAGAAAACCCTTGCCCAGTAGAGGATGGAGACCTTAGTCCTAAAGCTGAGGCTGCAGGGAGAGCTCAGTCCTTACCAGGCACTCAAAGGAGGGGTTGGAGGTTGGACGCTATGAAAGAAAAGGTGGTTTTTGGCTTTCAGACTTTTTGTTTGACATCAGGACAGCGATCCGGCAGATGGAGTATGTTCTGAGGGCACAAGTTCTGAGTGAGGTTTTCCTATATCTGGGTGTTTGTGTCAGCTCTCTCCCCTTCGCAGACCCTGATATCAAATACTGCTTGAACTCTATTATTTAGCTTCAAAAGTCCATCATCCTACATCACTAACTCATTGCAATAAGATGCGACTAGTTCCGGCAGCCACAGACCAACCTGCCATGTTATCAAAGGACATTTGTATCAGAGCCACAACCTCACCTGAGAAAGGTTTCTAATATTCAAGTTAAACATACCTGGACTCAGTTTCCCACCCAATTCTTTTGCTTTGAGACTCCTGGACAAACTTTTGTGTCTCCTTTCAGTATTTAACCTGGCAATAGAGCAGCACTGCCCAGCCCAGGGCTGAGGGGACACCAGGTAGGAGGAGGACGCAGCCCATGCTGTGCTGAGCCCTCTCCGTAGGGACACGAGACTTCTCCTCCCATCGCTCCCACCACTGCACAGCTTGGCCACAGCAGACACTGGGTTTTTCAGTTGCTGTGGGTTAAAAGTCTAAATTCCTCTGCCCACAGCCATCCAAAACTGTCTCCCATCCAAGGGGACTTTTTGGGAACCACCCTTTTCCCTTGCCCTCCTTTCAGCTCATGGTTTCCCTTGCAGAGCTCCTGTTTCTCTCTCTGCAGGGAGGGAATTGGGGCAGGTGGGGGAGTGTAAGGAGAGGCCCATCTGCTCAACAAGGTGTTTCGTTTCCAGCACCACCACTGCTTTCAGACCTCAAGAGTCCTGCACCCCTGCTGCCCGGGTCAATGTGCCTTTGCAGGTAGTTCCTTGGCCCCTGGGCATCCTGCCCTGGCCTCCTGCAGAGAAGATTTAGCAACCCCAGGAAGCCGTGGGAAGGATCGATGTCCATTCCTGAAGCGAAGGAGCTTCTCCTCCAATGTCTCTGTGCCCCCATAGGCAGCGTGGCCATCCAGGAGCCTGTTTACTTTACCTGGCAGGTGCCTCTCTCTCCTCTCTCCAGCTCAGCACACAGCACGTTCTCCACTAGCTGTGGGATCCGCTCCAAGCAATGCTCCCTGCTGATGAGCTTCATCCGTGCTTTCTGCAGCACGTGGGATGCTGGCACCGCAACCGCTAACCAGCAAGTGAGAAGAGAACGATTAACAAACCCTGAAGAACAGCGCAGACTTGTAAGGGTGAAACCACAGATGGTGACTAGCCCTTGGGACTGCTCCTGGCTGAATTTGTAAGGCATCTCAGGGCAAGAGGGTCTCAGGGCACAACCGTATGGGCTTGGGATCATGAGGGCTTACAGGGGCTGTCCAAATGTTAGCAAAGATAAGTTTGTGCTCTTGACTTTATGCCAGCCTAGGAGGTGGGTAGGTACGTAGAGAGCGGGGAGGTGTTAACAGGCAAAGCTGAAATCCTGGGGAGTGGAGGCTTGCTAAATAGGATTTTAAAAAATCATTGATGAACTCTGGGATGCAGTACAGCTGGAAGACCCCAAAGAGATGGCTTATCCCGTTGGTCTTGGTGATGACCTGAGATGAGCTGCACTGCACACCTTGGGTTTCTCACTCACGTTTCTGGGGAACTCAGTTTGAGGGACTCTTCATGCGGTCCTGTGAGAGCCCTGCAGAGGAAAGCCCACTGAGCTTTCCCCAGAACAGATGATCTTGATATCCCCATGCTTTCACGGGGGACTGCAAGGCTGTGCCTCACGCAGGGAACCAGCTGTATCTTTCACAGAGTGGCTCTCAGGATGGCAATACACAATGGAAATAATTGCTTTATTCTTCCCTTGAGATGGAAAAAACAAGAAATTGGAGCAGGCACCAGCAAGCGACAAAAAGACTGAAAATATGCAGGGCTGCTTGGAAAACCCACTCATTTCACCCATGTTTCTCTTCAAAGCGAACCTGTGTCTGAAGGATAAAACTGACTTTTGGAGGATGTTGCTGCTGGGGAGGAAACCTACAGATTTTCAGAAACTCATTCCTTCTTCCATGTTTCCCTGAGCTAAATCCTCCCAGCACCTTCGGGAAGGTGGGACTCAAAGGTAAGATCTAAAAGAAAGTTGTCAGGTCCCTTTCCCAGCTAAGATGGGGCTGCTCCATGGAAGCATCCACAGATTAAAATGCTTTGATGTAGGCATCTCCAAGGAGGTGGCTCCACTTGAGATCTAATTGACTGCAGTCATAGACTCAAAGAATTATTTAGGTTGGAAAAGACCCTCAAGATCACCGAGTCCAACCATTAACCCAGCACTGCCAAGTCCACCACTAAACCATGTCCCTAAGCACCACACCTACACCTCTTTTAAATACCTCCAGGGATGGGGACTCCACCACTTCCCTGGGCAGCCTGTTCCAATGCTTGACAACCCTTGCGGTGAAGAAATTTTTCCTAATATCCAACCTAAACCTCCCCGGCGCAACTTGAGGCCATTTCCTCTTGTCCTATCGCTTGTTACTTGGGAGAAGAGACCGACCCCCACCTTGCCACAACCTCCTTCCAGGGAGTTGTAGAGCGTGATAAGGTCTCCCCTCAGCCTCCTTTTCTCCAGACTAAACAGTCCCAGTTCCCTCAGCCGCTCCTCATAGGACTTGTTCTCCAGACCCTTCACCAGCTTCGTTGCCCTTCTCTGGACACGCTCCAGCACCTCAATGTCCTTCTTGTAGTGAGGGGCCCAAAACTGAACACAGTATTCGAGGTGTGGCCTCACCAGTGCCGAGTACAGGAGGACGATCACCTCCCTACTCCTGCTGGCCACACTATTTCTGATACAAGCCAGGATGCTGTTGGCCTTCTTGGCCACCTGGGCACGCTGCTGGCTCATATTCAAAGGGGAGTCAGGCTAGTGCCACCTGAGGTGCCAGCTGAGAGATGTCCACCTACAAAATGCTGATAGAGATGAGAAATGACCCATTTTCCCCCGCTGCGGAACAATGCCTCATACTTTTTGGTATGGCCCGTATCACACCATCGCACATCCCTCTCACCAAAATCAGCTTCTGCTGTTTTTCTTCTGAAACATCTCCCAGACAGAAGGGGTATATGCCAGGGCTGAGTGCGTTGACCTCCTGCAGGGTGCAATTTGGAGAGCAGAGGCGATGTCAACTGAACCCACACAGCAGCATGAGACCGATCTCCAGAGCCACGCCATGCTTCTTGCAAAGAGACTAGCTAAAGAGAAATCCTGTCAAGCTGCAGGGTGACTCTGCAACAGCCCCCTGCTTTTCTGTTTCTAAGAGCACGTTACCTTGGTGAAATGGGAGAGCTTCACAACTATAACACAGTGTTGTGCTGTGTATTACCGTTAAGTGTGGCAAATGAAGCCTAAGAAGGAAAATGCAGAGCTTCAGAGAAAAGACAGTAACCCTACAGAGCAGAATAGCAACGATGGAATGGGATATTCACTTACTACACCCTAAGAAGGACTGTTAAAGCCCCAAGGCACCACCCTGCCCACTCCGTCCCGATTACCTCTTTCCAATAATCAAATCGCTCATTAGCCATTTAGTGACATTTGTTCAGGATAGACATTTTGGGACACAATCAGTGCTGGAGCTGCTTTCATTAGGGCTTAAACAAGAGCAATTAGCAATAGCAATCTGCTGTTCTAAATGAGTGAAGAAGAGGGGTAGCCAGTACCATTGAATCAATCTGGTTCATGGAAGCATTAAGCCAAAGACAACCCTAGACCTCCATGTCCCTTATTCCAGACCATTTTAGACCSAGCCTAACTTGCCCACCAGGCTGGAGCTTGTCTTTGGGTGCCAAGAAAGGCAAGAAAGAGGTTGAGTTCCTGCAGAGCAAAGGTGGGCTCTAAGATTTCATCTTGAACATACATGCTCAGAGTACCAGGGACTTTGTTCTGGGGGTCAGTAGGTGACTGGTTCTTGCACTGAACAGAGAACTGGTGGATGTGCAGAGGCTGCAAGAGTCTGGATGTGTTTACCAGGGAGGTAGGGAGTGGAAGTTAGTGTGGGTAACCCCTCCTGGGAGAGAACATCTACTTTAAATGGATAAAAACCAGCCTCCGTTAGCAAATACATCTCCCGACAGCATCTCACCTGCACTTGTGGTTCCCCACCCAGCAACCCAGCAGTGTTGCCACGTATCGGTGTCATATATGAAGGGCAAGCAGATGGGGATTTTCTCATTGCTGAACTCGATGGGAGAGCTGAGCAGGATCAGAGCGATATCATTTTCCATGCTCATTCTGTCAAAGTTTTCATGGAGGATCAAGCTGTCCGGCTTATGTTCTTCCAGTGGGAGGTTGAGGTCAGTTCCCCCCACTACAACAGTGAGATCTGGTGGCCTTATAAACAAAACAGAAGCAGTGTAGACATAAGCAAACATGAAGGCTTTGTGTTATAAAGGTCAGTGCCTCCTCCCCCGGAGCAGGGTAGGGTGGTGCTCAGCAAATTGCAGAGGCAGGTTAGCTATAAATATTGCCGAAATCTACCCTCACTTCTGGGCAAAGCTAATTTTCAGGGGAGGGAGGTGCAGAGGTAGAACATGAATGCAACCAAATTATAAATAGCCCAGTCGCTAACGAGCAGATGGAGTGGGCTGGATCTTCGGGATCGCYGTGCCCCGGGCTGGCTGCTCTGGACCAGGCTGCCCCCAGCCAGCTGCTCCAGGTTGTGATCCCACAGGTCATTTGTCACCAAGCAGTCTCGGCTCTCGGACCTGCCGAGACAGACCAAAGGAGACAATTCCTGTTTTCAGGGCTCTCTTTCTGTCTCAGTCACATATATATTGCACTTCACCCCCCAGGACATACATATCCTACACCCACAAGGAGCAATGTTATGAACCCATTGTGCCTGGGCTGTCCTCGCTTCCCCCGAGTACTCACACCTCTTCTGCAAAGCAATGGGCCGCAGTTAAAATCCACAATGCGCTGATTATGGTACCTCCGCAGATATGTTTCCCGTTGCTCTGGATGCTCACATGCCATGGGAACTCCCCAGCCCTGGCATATCTCCCTGCTGTGATCTTCTTGCCAGTCTCCAGAAAGGACTCATAAGATGGTCGGAGGCCACACTCTGGGTACAAAATGAGACACATTGCTCACGTACAGCAGTGCCACTGCCTGTGCTACTAAACTAGAGGGGCAGGACGTCAGCTAAAGCATTGGTCTATAATTATCCATGCTACTTGATCTCTACCAAAGCCCCTGGCATCACTGTAGCCTCCCCAAACCTGCACTCTGCCAAGCAATGCCCAGGCAGTTTGGGGGCTAGAAGGGCCGTAGACCATTTGCCATAGGCAGGCTGGATAAAATCCTTGTTTAGGAAGTATGAGTGGAAGCGTTCAGTATCAGGCTGTAGTACAAGCTGTACGTATATGCCATCAGGTACAAGGAATAAGTCCAAGCCTATTTCATTTACCAATACGTGTATATCCTGTAGGGCTACTAGCAGTTCTGCTCTGCTGGTCATTTCTGAACATAAAAAGTTGAGAAGAAAAACCTGCATTGATGCTGCTGATCAGAGAAGTTAAACAAAAGAGGGTAAGGCGCAGCATATCAATCCCAGTCTTGAACCAACACTCTTCGACAACATTCAGAGCAATGATGCTTCTGCAGACACCTCAGGACATCTTCCCCATTCCATGTTCTCACCAAAGGCAACACATGTCTCTGCCAGGGCAACCAGGATGTGACATCACACAATCCATTTGTTTCTGTTAACATCACAGTTGGATGCTGTCCTTCCTAAAGCGGTGGGGGAAAGYTCAGTGATTTCCAGGAGGCTTGGGATTTGCCTCAGCTATGACAGGGATAGGGCAGCAGTGAAATTCCTGTCGATATCCTGGACTGACTTTCACAGGGTTTTGCAATAGTTGACTTCATGAGTTAGGTGCTGTAGCCCTTTTTGGATCTTGAACCATGTTCTTCTCTCCGAAGACCTTAGATGCTGGTCCTGCATCAGCTTTCACCTTCAACTCTGAGAAGCGCCGAAGCCTATCAAACTCTGAATTAATTTTCTCTTCTTCATTTAGACCGTGTCTGTGTTCTCAGAAGAAAGAGGCAGCTCTGTGGTAGGGTAAATTTCAAACAGTGCCAAATCAAAAGTGTAGTATCAAAGATGTTGAGGCAGCCACTCCCTTCTTTCCTGTGGGCAAGGGTGGCTTACAAGACCAAATCCAGCTTAAAAAACTAATCCATGAGGCTGAATCATTAGCATTTCACCTTTACTGATTATATCCCTGATACCCTTTGTACCTTCAGCAGGAACTGCAAGGGGTCAAGGCCAAAACTCCACCCTACAGTAACTCCATAATTAATTCTGTGGCAGTATAATATTTTGGCATGGGCCAATTTTAGCATCAATGGACCCGTCTATGCTGATTTCTAAACTGACACATTATTTCCCTCAGGACAGGACTTAAAAAAAACTCAGCCAGGTTCAGACTTGAGGCCGGCTATATTAAGGACAGAACGGTGCTTTCTCCAAAGACTTTCCAGCTTGTTTCAAAACAATAACTATAGCGTGGAGTAGGAGGGGAGAGAGGGGAAAGGACAGAAGGGAACTGAGCAACATTTTATGAGCACCCGAATTATTCAGCGTATGAAATGTTTTGCTTTGTACATTGGAGCAACTCAGGAGTTATCCCACTGAAGTCTGAATTACGCAGAGGTTAAAAATGCATAGGATGAAAGACTTTATTTTCCTCTCTTCTTTGCTTTTATGTCACCTCATGCCTAGGAAATTAGACAAAAGTGCTGGTTTCCTTGACAGTGAGCACTAGAACGGTTCAGTGGCACAACATGTTAAGGACAGGCGATCAGTTACCACAGCAACTGGAAATCCCGAGTGTGATGTGGGCACATTTTGGGGCATCTCCAGAAAGAGCCTAACATGGCAATCCTGCCAGAGGTAACTCCTCTCAAGCTTGCCCCAGGTACAAATCTGCTAAAAGGTCAGGTTTCCTCTGGCTTTTGAGACTGGAATGAACTAAGCATCAGCTGAGGAGCAAGCGAAGATGGGGAGCTAATTTCTCTGTCTTTGGAAAAAGCAGGCAGGACTTCAGCAGTGCATTTACAAGCCCAAAGACTGACTATCATCTGGTGCACATCTTCAGTCACTCCAGACTTGGAATAGGATCTGGTCTGCTGGGTAGTTACAGGAGATGTTCATGGAGCTGTTTTGGGCCTTTCTGCGCCTAAAACCTGAGCTGGTGAGCAGGAAGCATCAAACCAAGATATGGAGAGGAGTGCCACGGGGAGCTATCCAAAAGGAAATGCTGTGGATTTGTGTCTCTGGGTCCCCACCATCTGGCCCTCAAAAATGGCTTTATGTGCTCTGCTGCCCAGAATTGACACATCAAGGTGGGCTCCTACAAGCTTTCCCTGAAGAAAGCACATCTGCAAGAGGACACACCAGTGACACATGTTCTTCAAACTTAGTGATTAAGAGCCTCCAAAAGAGGAAACACATGAGAGGCTCAAGCCCACACCTCCCACTGCTCTGGGAAGTATTGCAAGCAGTAAGTTGGACGGGTGGGACAACCCATCCCCATCTCTCCTACTGAAGAGAGATGTTTGTCCCAGGATACTCCATAGCATATATATAACCTATAGGATCCCAATTCATATAGGATAACCCCTGCATCCCCTACATCCTTTGGCTGTAGCTTTTAGTCTCCACTCTGAGAACCGCATCAATAAAATGAAAATTTATTTTGCCCATTTCTGGCTGTCCTGCTATTTTGACTGTACGCGCACTGGGGCAGAGACTGCCCRACATTACGTTTGCACAGCACCTGCCCTAATGAGCTCTGGTCTTGGTGGGGGCTCCACAAGCTACTGAAGTACAAATAATTAATCATAGGAATAATTATGTTACAGTGTGGCCAATATGAATTCTACTCCTCTGTACTGTCATGCATGATAATACAGATTTAAAAGCCCTCGTGTTTAATTAGCAGGCTGCAGCCTTTTATAATATTTGATACTTGTTTTAGATCTACCCCAATATATACTTAGAGTCATGGAACACATCACAGACAACATTTTTCTTTTCTTTTTTTGTAATTTATTGTCATGCAGGAAACAAAACTGATTTCTTTTTGTGTTTATACACTTTTTGGAACTGTCAAAAAGAAGTATCACATTACAATTTTTACTTTTTCTTACTAAATTGTTTCAGAAAATAGGCACTATACGTGATATTACATGTTGCTGTGAAAGTGGAATTGTGAGAGAGTTACTGATCTTACAAATTCACCATTCTCAAATACATCAAATTACAGGGTTGTGATAGTTAAGATCAGGCCAACCATGTCTCCAGAAGTCAAAGCTCTCATTAACACGAGCAAATTCATTAACCCAAGAAAATAAACTTGTCTGAAGGCATTAGCTATGCAAAGCAGTTAGCAGGTGCAACCACCCCCTAATTCATCCTTTTAACAGCATTTCAAGCCAAACTTTTAGAAGTTTCTTTCCTCTCCAGATGACAAGACTGCAAGGATACCCCGTGAGCTGCGCAGAGCAAGAAGCTGCATTTGCCAACAGGCACAATTTCTGCCTCTAGTTCGGCTTTTAATGTCGGTGAATGGGAAACTGCTCAGATTACAGAAAGCCACCCCAACAGGTTCCCAAATCTTTATGCACTGATGCTGCGGGTATACCATAACACCTATATCAGGGTTGTCGGTCTTTTTTCAAACAACTCCCTAAACCAAAGTGGAGGTGGTGAAGTAAGCACAGGCTATTTCTTGATCCCAATAGGGCAGGAAAGCCCTGTTCCCCCGAGGCCACAGTATCCGCCGGGGTTCTTACTGAGGTACTGCTGATGGTAATCTTCGGCGTAATAAAACTCCGGAGCCTCCCGGATTTCTGTTGTGATGGGACCAAAACCGCCCTCCGTCAATACCTGTCAAGAAACACGATGGAAAGCCATTAGTGGTTTGCTGGCTTCTCTGCTGATGAATGACGTTAGGTTTTCTCTCAGCAGGAGCCACAGACATCTCTCAGCGCTTGGACCACAGCTACAGCACATCCCTGAAAGCCCTTTATTCTTGCTCTCACATTATTTTGCTAGGAGACATTGCGGGCACGAAAGTAGGCGTTGGTGAGAAGAGGTAGTGCACCCTCCTGTTCTAATGGCTCATTTGTTTAATTTGCTATGGCCACACATTCGTTCTCTCCTCTTTATTAACCACGCCAGGCAGGGATGTGGTGCCATCAACAAAAGTGGAAAACAAATGTGAAAGGCAGACGAGCACACTTTGATCAAGCCTGGCAAGCTGCCTTGCAGTGTCCAAGAACTTCACCCGGCAGGTGCCTCAGCTTTGAAATGTGCTATCCAGCCCAAATTTCCTTATGCCAAGAAGAATTTCTGGGTGAAATTTTAGCCCCACTTATGTCATTGAGAAATGAGAGCATTTGGGCTCTTTTCACAGAGTTGCTGCAAACCCATTCTTCAAAAAGAACAGGCAAATTATGGCTCATTTCTGAAAGATTTGCCAATACGTGGACCAAGAGTAATAATCACTTTGCAGGAAAAGAAGAAGGAATGTGGGTGGGAATTTTAAATTAGACTTTAATTTCTTTCTTATATCCCCTAACTGAATTTGAAACTCGTGAAAGGTTTCTGACAGAGGAAATTTCTTTTTAACATGATTTGCCATGACATTTTCCCTACTGAATTTTCCTTTTCTAAGGAAACTGGTAAGCACCAACATTTTGGAGCCAATTCTCATTTCAGTGGGGACATAACTTGTGCTCACTGAAGTCCATGATAACCTAATAAGCACTGTAATTGGTGTCAGACTACTGTTGCAAAGTATACTTGTAAAGTACTGGACGTAGATAGAATTGCACTGCTATCAGCCAGACTTGACAGTAAGATCAACTGTAAGAACGAAGGGTTAGCATTTAGGATTACCAGATAAATATGTGTTCTTTCATCATACTAATAAATAAAACCACTAAAATGAAATCATCACACAGAACCACAAAATCAGAGCTGGTAGACCTGTAGTAAGTCATCGAGTCCAACTTCTTTCATCATGATACAACGAATGAAGGCTGCGTTACTCCCAGCAAACATTTGTTTAACTGCTCCTGAAAGATCCTGGGAGATGGAGATCCTCCAGTTTCCTCAAGGAGTCCATTCCAATATTTACCATTCTGTTAGAGAGTTTTTCCTAAAGCCTAGCCCAGTTAAGCCCACTATTTTCATTTAAACCCACTATTCTGGTTGTACTCATCATGGATGTGGAAGGGAAATCATTCCTTTCCTCTTTACAATAGTCTTCTACGTACTTGGTGGCTGGGCAGAGAGAAAGATGACATGTAATGGAAATAATGCTTCCTCACAGCATTAGCTAACAGTCAAATAATAGGTGATTATTCGGGACCAAAAAGTCTTCGAATTTCCTACAACAGGGTTTCCTAGATCCTGCCTCAGCACAGCTAAGTACTGACCACAGCCTGACATCAGTTGCTGGACATTGTAGAGCACTAGTCTGATTTATTCTGGTAATTTCACTGTCTGGAGGATACATTTTGCTGTACTCAGTTTTCAGTCAGGAATGAAGGAATAAGATTGATACAAAATCCGTGATTGACCTGTCTGGGGAGCCCCTGGGTTCCCAACCTTACATCTAAATTCTCAGTGCAGGTTAGGAAGATGTTGACTAGTTAATTCATTGTATTTGAACACGGCAGGGTAACAAGCTCAATTTCACAGGAATCTGGCCTTATTTCCCCATGTAAAATCATCAAAGAGTGTTTTTCATCTTTGGGACAGGCTTTGTCCCAAGGGAATCAGATTACTTACCTGTCAGATGTGTGAGTGAAGAAGATAAAAAATGTGAACGTATGCATCACAACATGTGGGCAACAACTAACACAAAGAAGTGTCAACACAACTGCTTTTAGAAAGCACTATTTCACTTACTTTCTAACCCTCCTAGCAAAGAAAAGCACTTTTAAAATTATCTTCACTCCAGAAAGATGGCACAAACTCTGTCATCATGGGCATTAGTCATTTACTTGCTGCTGTAAATGCATGTAAAATTGGCTTCCTCCCCTTAACTGAGTCATGAGGATGCTGCTGGAGGGATGGATATTTTTCTACTGTGCAAAACAGTATTCATTACAGATTTTTACCTGGGACTTTTCCATCATTGGCCTAATTTTGTCAGTTAGAAAATCCATTCTGTTCAATAACATACCACAAGAGGGCATAAACATCATTTATCCCTTTCAGAATTACTAACAGTCTATTAAAACACTGCACGCTGAATAAAGCAGATGCCCAAGACAACTCATTATATTGCACTTTGGTCATTAGCAAAAGATACCAGCACTGTTGTCAGAAGCAGCGGGAACCCCAGGCTCCGACACTCTGCCAAACACTACCTTGAATGTTTTGATTTTAAATGGGAAAATATTTTCCTCGCACTGACTGTGTCGATGCAAAGATAAAAACATCACTGGGAAAGATGATGAAGTTCATGATGTGCTGGCTCTGACAGGTGCAAATCAGCCCACTCTTGATTGATTTTCTGCCACCGAGGCAGATATAATTTGATGATAATCCTGTTCTAGCAGACTTTTTAGTCCTCGCTGTCTCAAAATTCCTGAGCCATCCAACGTGACCTCCCATTACCATGCTGCAGCCCAAAGGGCTACTGCAGCCTTTGCATGCAGAAATGGGAAGGACCAAATTAGGGAGAGTGTAATTAACCCTTGGGACCTTTTACTCAGTGCAGGAAATTTTTAAGGTACTATTGGATCTTTTTTCCCCCCAATATTCCACTGCAATTCAAAGAGAATTAATTCATTAATTCATTCAAGGGACTTCTGTGGCTTTTGTCATAGGAGACATCACGCTAGAAGATCACAATGATCCTTTAACTGATTATAATCCAGCCCAAAAAACCTGGCAGGTTCTACTGGTGAGAGGCCAAACCAAATCAGAACCCAAATCTCACCCAGCTGTAGAGGGCAGAGGGGACATGGCCAACTCGGTACATTGGGATAGGTGCTGGAGGAGGAACGTGTTGGAGCCAGCGCTGGGAACCTGAGCACCACTACTTTTTTAAACAACCTGTACTTTCAGCATGTAAAAGATTTTGTGTTTGATGAGTTTCCTAATTTATTATAGCCTGTGAAAGTTTTTTCCTGTTGTTTGCTTTAAAATTCTTGCCTGACCATGTCATTACATCCTCTGCTGCAAAAAATAATTCCTTATTCACTGTCTCCATAGCGATCTTGATTTTACACCTCTGCCTTAATCCTGCTCATTCATTTCTTCAGCAAGCTTCACAGGCTTAGACTCCCCACTTCATAACTCAGGTCTATTTTACTGCTGCATTGAGATGGGGTGACTGGAATTGCACTCTATTCAAGATCACCACGGATTTATTCAGTGGTGTACTTACATTTCTCTTTCATTCTCCATCTCTTTCCCAGCAATTCTTAGCATTCCACTTGCCTTTCTGACCTCTGCTGAGCACTGAGCAGACGTTTTCAAAGAACCATCTGCAATGACGCCAGGACCTCTTTCGCGGGCTAATTTAAACCCTATCATTGTGTCTGCACTTGACTTTTATCGACATGGAATTTCAGCAGCTATTTTATTGCCCAGACATTTGATATTGTCAGATTCTTCTGCAACTTTTTGTAGCCATGTCTACTTCTGCTTACCTGGAATAACTCTATACCATCAGCAGATGTTGGCACGTCACTATCGTCTGTCTCCCTTTTCCAGCTCTTTTATAAGTATATTGAACTGCACAGGTTCCCGAGACAGGTAATTGGTAATCTCCCTTCACTGCAAAAACTGCCCAGTTATTTGTATTTTTTATTTCCTATCTATAACCAGTTATTCATTCAGAAGAGAAACTTTCCTCTTATTCCACAGCACCTGGCTCCCTTTTATGCACCCGCTCTCTTCAAAAAACTATATTATGTGTGCAAGACATGAGTTTCCTCTGCTAAAGTCACACCAACTCTTCTCTGAAACACTATATTCTATGTGTGTCTACTAACTTCTGCTAACTCAAGCCATCTGTAGCATAAAACATCAGACCTAACTTGTCTATAATTCTGCTGGATCATCTTGGAGATACCTTAAGCACAGAAGCAGCCCACTTTTCATTCCTTCAGTAGCAGGGCCAATTTAAATCACAGCTTACCCATGATGCTAGTGTGCAAGCAATTTCCGATTTAAGTTCTTTTCACACCTGAAGCTGACCACCACCTGGTTGCACTGACCTGCCACTGTTCATTTCAGCGATTTGCTCTGAACCTCTTTTGCTGTAGCTTGAGCTTGAGACAGCTCCTCAAAATTGTAACCATGACCTGGTGTGGGAAACCCCCGAATTCCTCAGCTGTGAACACAGACACGAGGAATTATGTAGCTTTCTGCTATGGTATTACCTGCGTCAAATCCTTCATGGACAGCTCAAGCTTTGCAGATGCTTTGTCTCCAGAACTGATTCCTAAAATGCTCAGCTATCCTAAGGAAAATATATTAGTGAATTAGGGAACCGGAGCAATTATTTTGGATGCAGATTTGCATCTGTATTTGGTCTTGTGCAGCACATACTGGCAAGAAGTAATTTTCCTCCTGGTGGCACCAAGACTGGAGATGTGCACCAAGGCACTCTCTAGAGCACTCGCACTGCAGATATTGGGCCATTAAATAGCCAGTGCTATACACGTGAACACTGCATGCGTAGGAGCAGCAACTGGCACAAACATCACTGGCAGTAAAGACGTGATTTTGGACACACAGGCTTGGAACCATAATGGATTGCAGCAAATCAAACCCTGTTTTTTTTTCCATTTGAACCATACCAGTTGGTTATCCAACTGTCTGCCACTTAACCCAGTGCTACCAGTCCCATCTCCACAGTAGTGAGGGGATCCCATGGCACGCAGATGCAGTTAGAAAGATTTTAAGGCATGTCCCAGTCATTTAGAGAGATGGTATCATCTTACAGATGTTTTCGCTTTTTAACTTGAAGGCCATGCACTGGGTCACTGGGACACAGCAGAGTCTGCATATTAGCGAAATCGGTTTGTTCCACTGGCAGCAATTCAGTTCAGTTATGCTAGGTGATATGAAATGCTGTCCTCAACAGGGGAGATTATAGGGTAGATCGCCAAGGAATGAACCAAACCAGTGTAACCACAGAAGGTTGTTCTTCACTTACTCCCAGGCAACTGTATTTAGCACGCAATACTTCTGCACTTTGATTTCCTACTGCCCTCTGAACTGACACTAATTGCTGCTTCGGCTTTTTGTAGCCAGCTGATTATATTGAGCCACAGTATGTCAAAATATTTAATCATTTGACATTACAGCATGGCAACAACACATTCAAGGTGTTTGGCTCCTTGTTTATGTTCAGAGGGAAGTAGCTAATACTTGTAAAGTGCCTTAAGAATTTGGAATGAACTGTGCCAGAAAAGCACAATTCCCTTGTACCTCCAAATACTTGAAGGAACAGACTGGAAGCTACCGACAACTTTGATATGTTGTGCTGAAAATGCATGGTTCATGGAAGTTTAGAGAAGGGGTTGAACCCGCTTATAAATCTGACAAAAAAAGCTTTAAAATTGGTTTTGTTAAATGAAACCGTTTAATTTTCTGAGCAGAGACATTAGTAAAGCAGCAGAGTATTAATTGGTTTCAAGCATTTTGTGGCTTTTAATAAAAATAGCATCATCCCGTGTTTGATGCAATACGCCCTTTAAAGCAAGCTCACAGCCTGTACTCAATCCGCTGCAATATCCAGTTTGTCTCGCGTCTCAGCAAGTTACACGAAGCTACTGTATTTCTAATGGCCCCTCTAAAATCACTGATGTTGAAAATACTGCAGAGTATCTTGACACCTGTGACAGCTTGTGCTTCTCTATCATCATTCATCCTTGATATAAAACTGTAAGGCAAGTAATCTCACAATGCTGAGTGCTCCAGCAGGGAGTGCCCATTTAAAATCTCTAGGGCTACCCCTTTATTATATTGGCTACTCAAAATTTCATACCATCAGCAGCAGTACTGAAATTCGGCTCTGTTTCCAAAAGCACTAAGAGTTAAAGGAGCTGCACTATTTCAGGAGAAGGCCTGCAGGAATTAGTTGCACGGACTCAGTCTTCTGTAGGATGGGAGTATGCATACCTCCTAGATACATGATTACTGTGATATTTTTAACTGGAAAACAAATTAACTGACTTTGCCAAGTTTGTGGATTAGTTGCTGGCAGGCTGGGGAGCAGAAATTCAGCAATACATGCTCGCTTATACTGAGGACCAGCTATCCCCTGCTTTGGTCCAGAGGAATTAACACAACGAGTAGCATGAGGTTTCAATAATGTGCAATTAAGAAAGAATGTTTTGTAGAATCATAGAATCATTTAGGTTGGAAAAGACCCCTAAGATCATCAAGTCCAACCGTTAACCCAGCACTGCCAAGTCCACCACTAAACCATGTCCCTAAGCACCACATCTACACCTCTTTTAAATACCTCCAGGGATGGGGACTCAACCACTTCCCTGGGCAGCCTGTTCCAATGCTTGACAACCCTTTCGGTGAAGAAAGTTTTCCTAATGTCCAATCTAAACCTCCCCTGGCGCAACTTGAGGCCATTTCCTCTCGTCCCATTGCTTGTTACTTGGGAGAAGAGACCAACACCCACCTCGCTGCAACCTCCTTTCAGGGAGTTGTAGAGCGCGATAAGGTCTCCCCTCAGCCTCCTCTTCTCCAGGCTAAACAGTCCCAGTTCCCTCAGCCGCTCCTCGTAAGACTTGCTCTCCAGACCCTTCACCAGCTTCGTTGCCCTCCTCTGGACACGCTCCAGCACCTCAATGTCCTTCTTGTAGTGAGGGGCCCAAAACTGAACACAGTATTCGAGGTGGGGCCTCACCAGTGCTGAGTACAGGGGCACGATCACCTCCCTACTCCTGCTGGCCACACTATTTCTGATACAGGCCAGGATGCTGTTGGCCTTCTTGGCCACCTGGGCACACTGGTTCTCCTTCATTTCCTAAGTGTCACGTAGATATACCTCTCCTTTTCCACCAGACAGCCTGCTCTGCAGTATAACATCTCAATGATACATTATTTTAAATGGCTTCCTTTGTGCTGCCTTCAGTTGGCTGGAGCACCTCACTGGTAAACACTCAACTGTTATTCTATGAGTCCATGAATATTAAAATTCAGACTGGGTCCAGTCTTCTCTATGTCACTTAGTGATGTTGGCTTTTCCAATCTAATTGATGCCAGTGACCTCTAAAAAGCCCTGGAATGGGCTGAAATCATGTCTAGCTGGTAAAATCTGCATTCACATCCATGTAGGTGACCTCCTTTTGGAAATCATGTGTTTATCCACAGCGAGCCAGACGGGAAGAAGGATCCTGCCAAGGAAAATGTGGGAGCAGTGGCTGGCGAGTGCTGAAGTCTAACCCCAGCTACCACACTGGGCAGCAGCAGGGACTGGCACCAGATATCCACATTCTCCTGTTTCCATTTACCGCTCTGCACAATGGACTGAATGACATTGATATGTTTGATAGGTGCTGCAAGAATTGATTAGCTAATGTTTTGCACGGGGCTCTGGAGTGCTACATAATTAGCTAATGCTTGCACAGGGTTTTGGAGTGCTATATAATTTCTAAGTATTATTAATATCCTTGCAGGGAAGCTAAGAGTCTCAGAACTTACTTTGCAGCGTGCCTCTCACAAATTGGGCAGGATTGAAACCAGGAATGATCGAATCATGTTGGTATCAATTCTGCATCCTTCATAGCGTGGGCATATGGATCTAAGAGCAGAAACGGTGAAACGCATTGACTTTACAACTTGCTTTGGTCTTTGTTGTGATAGAAAACAAGCTGCTATGTGACTACATTATAAATCTGAAGACATAAACATCCTATAGGGATTACACATAGCCCGGTCAAAGAGGAGAAATGCTGTTACATGGGCCTGCTGGAATTGTTTATACAAGTGTATTGTTCCAGTGCAGCACAGGGAATATGCAGATAAGAGGGAAATACAATAGAAACTTAAAAGGTGGCGGTGCAATGTGCTAAGCTGAAGAATCTTGATTCTCATCTATAAAACTGCAAAACTGACTTTGTCAGAGCTTTTGCCTATTGACAAAACCCCTACACACAACAGAGGATCTCATCTGAATCGAGTAAACTGAACCTAGCTAGAGACACAGTTTCACGAGCCTTAGGGGAAAGCAGCATGTATAGATATAGTCTGTTCCGTTGGTTTGAAGATGTGCTTTCTCTGAAACGCTTTTCTCTTAAACACTTAGCTTGAAGGAGGCTGTTTGGTCACTCATTCCTGCCAGAGGGGAAAGAATTGCTGGGCTTGGATATAAATCAGACCTGCCAAGGTAAATCACAGTTGGCTGATACCCTGGCTATTAACATATCTGAGGCGCCAAGTGATTATGCTCAGAGGGTCTAGGAAGTCAGGAGTGCAGTTAGTCTGATATTTCCTACTATTTTACATCTGAGTGTACTTCCTCGTTGCCCACAACAATCAGCTATGCCAGCTGAAATGGCAGATTTATACAGACAGACTTCTTTGTACCTTCTAGCAATGGGAAAAGATGAACATTGAATTTGTCCTAAACTGTATTAAACGGAACTGACAGCGAAAAAAAATCTGCAATTCTATTTTTTTCCTGACGGATACTGATCCTATGAACATGCATAGAAAAGAAGTTGTATCCTGCTCTCCATCATATCAATCTAATTCTGGATTCAAAGCTTTTGCTCCAGATACAGACTGGTATAACAGGATCAACTTGACCCACAGTCTTTACAAGCTTGACCTTCAGAATAGAGCTTCCTGAACACCCATCCTGCCTTCTCTTGAGGGAAGAAAGATGAAAGTGAAGAATGGCACCAGGGGGCATTTAGGAGGTATAGGAAGATAACATTAGCAAAGATAAAAGACATCTTGCTCAACTAGCATCTGGGAACTAATTAGGTGTTGAAGGAGCCATTGGGAGAGATGGAAATTCTGTTTGTCTAGCCAATTTTAACGCAGCCAAACAGCCTTTTACTGTACATCCTGCATGGATAATTTATGATGGCTAAGAAAAGATATGCCCTGTTCTGACTTTCAGTGATCTAAAGCTAAAATCTATTCCGTGGTTTGAGACAGCAGACTGTTCTTCACTAATCACTCATCCATTACTCTCACATTCCTGAAACGAAAAATGGCCAGGTCCAAACTGAGATGGGGCCACTGATAACAACCAGTGCAGAATCTTCCAAGTCATTGCAGACCAGAACTGCTATCTCCACATGGTGCAGTCCTGAACAATCCTGAGAAGCTAACTTGGGTCCAAAAGCAGTGTAATGGTAAGATCAGGCAAATCCATGCTGTCTGTGAGCAGAAGAAAACACTCCACATACAAATATTGTGTTGACAAGACTTTACCACTTCCATTAGCTCCGTTATCTCTGAACCATGCTTTGTTGCAAAGTGCAGACTAGCCTGTGCGATGCAAGGTATTCCCTTGTGTACGTATCCTTTGCACAAATGGAAGTCATTGCAATTATTTTTCATTCAGGGGAGTCGCAATGCAGAAGTAAAAATGTTCATTTCACATATTTAAGGTAGAGGGCTCAGTTCAGCTCTATTGTTACATTGCCGTCATTTTATTTTTCTCACTAGAGTCAACACTGGATTTATATCAAGTATTTCTTCCACAATATATAAGCATGACAGTTTCTCTGGAAAACATATTAATTTTTAAGAGGAAGAAACAATTTGTCTTTTCCTAAACTCATCCTGAAAAATCCAGAAATTACTTCTGTTGTGATCGGAGGGAAAAACTTTCAGACAGAGACCAAGCATGAATATTTACTTGTGAAATCATAAAAATCGGTATACTGGAATACCTGAAAGAAGATCCTTATAATGGAAATTGTTGGGCAACCTGTCATCGCTACCACTTATTTTGCCTCTAATAACAAGCTCTGGTTTTCTGTTCAGCCTCTCATGACCATTAGTGTGTAATGCTAAACCATCTCATCCCAAAAATGCTGGGAGATGATTTGCATTGTGCTGTCCACCCTCTTTAGAAGACAGAGTTGTTTGTGGTGAAAGCCCTGAGCCTACTTTCTAAAGCAGCAGGACTATCATCCGGCTCGCCTCTGACTGTCCTGGTGACTTTCAGCAAAACAAGTGCTCCCAATCTCTCTTTCTGCTTCTGTTTCTCATTCTTTATAATGGCACTAATGCTACTTATCTTTTTTTATTCCAGCTCTGCAGGGTTGTCGTGGTTTAACCCTGGCAGCACCTAAACACCACGCAGCCACTCGCTCACCCCCCCGCTCCGGTGGGATGGGGGAGAGAATCGGGAGGGCACGAGTAGGAAAATTCGTGGGTTGAGATAAAAACAGTTTAATAATTGAAATAAAACAGAGTAGAACAGTAATAGTAACAGTGATAACAACAGCAACAATATACAAAGCAGGCGATGCACAATGCAATTGCTCACCACCCACCGAAACGAACAAGAGCCCAGGACCTCGAGCCCCCCCCCACCCTTAGTTTTTATACTGAGCATGACATTACATGGTATGGAATACCCCATTGGCCAGCTGGGTCAACCGCCCCGGCTATGCTCCCCCCGCCAGCTTCCCATGCACCTGGCAGGGCATGGGAGGCCGAAAAGTGCCCGGTGCAAGCACCACCCAGCAGCACCCAAAACATCAATGGGCCATCAACGCTCCTATTATACCAAACCCAAAACACAGCACACCCTCCCCAGCTACTGGGAAGAAAGTTAACTCTGTCCCAGCCGGAACCAGGACAAGGGTGCATGCTGTTTCTTACAACGGTCATATGTGCACCACTTGGCACAAGGAGGAGCCTGACCAAAGTTGCAGGCTCCAGTTGCCACAGTTAACACAAATACGAAGAAAGTTATCGTACAGTATGCCTCGCAGCTCCTAGGTCAGCTGAGAGCGCAAGGGAAACTCTGGCCATACTGAGGTCAAGGGGATTTTGTCAATACTGTTCRTTCAACAAAGGTTTCATGCAGCCACAGGAGGATATTGTAGAGTGGAGAACRACTCACCTTGAATGCCTACCACTAGACTCACCTACTAAACTAGCTGCTGTCACCATTAAAGTATTTTCAGTCTATATCGCTGGTTTCTTATATAAGGAAAGATCTCAGAGGGATCTAACATGGACCTAACGCTCCTAGAAATTTACAGCAAAATTATTTGTTATGCTATACATTAAACTTTCTGCCCAAACAGAGTCATAGAATCATAGAATCATTTAGGTTGGAAAAGACCCCTAAGATCATCAAGTCCAACCGTTAACCCAGCACTGCCAAGTCCACCACTAAACCATGTCCCTAAGCACCACATCTACACCTCTTTTAAATACCTCCAGGGATGGGGACTCAACCACTTCCCCGGGCAGCCGGTTCCAACRCTTGACAACCCTTTCGGTAAAGAAATTTTTCCTAATTTTCAATCTAAACCTCCCCTGGTGCAACTTGAGGCCATTTCCTCTCGTCCTATCGCTTGTTACTTGGGAGAAGAGACCGACCCCCACCTTGCTGCAACCTCCTTTCAGGTAGTTGTAGAGCGCRATAAGGTCTCCCCTGAGCCTCCTTTTCTCCAGGCTAAACAGTCCCAGTTCCCTCAGCTGCTCCTCATCAGACTTGTGCTCTAGACCCTTCACCAGCTTCGTTGCCCTCCTCTGGACACGCTCCAGCACCTCAATGTCCTTCTTGTAGTGAGGGGCCCAAAACTGAACACAGTATTCGATGGATGGGCTCATCAGATATCTCTTGTGCTCAAATGCAGCTTAAGGGGATGGGATGATAAAGGATGCTACTTGTCCCTGGGAAAGGAAAAAATCAACACCGTGCTWATCTGGTTTTCTTGAAAAGATTTCTTTTATACTACAGATATATGACAGGACTGTATGCAACACAGCACAGCAAAGTGTCTAAAACTGGTAGTCTGTCCTTGTCTTTCCCACGGAGATAAGCACAGAATGGGAGAAGAGGAGCAAAGAGCTTGGCTACCTCCCCCAGGCATCAGTAAGCAGAGAGGAGCTGGATCCAGCATGAGATTGATGCGGACACCATGCCCAGTCTGACCCGCTGCATGTCAAACGAAACATAAAATGAGGTCCTTCCCCACGGTGAAAAAGGCAGAGGGGACTTCTCAGCAGCAGATCTCAAGGATCAGTGCAGCTAAAGTTTTGTGAAATTTCCAACTAAAATTCCCACTCTGGTTTGAAATGGAAACCATACTCTTCTGCGCTAAAATGTGTGTTGTCAGGCAGCTGCTGCATTTCCAGCCTGGGTCTTCCTGACCTTTCTGTCTGACCAACTGAGTTCGGTGGAATATTTTCTGGATTTTTCATCTGTGTAAGAGATCACAGACAGGTCGACAACTTCAAAGCAATTTGGATCCTTCAGGATGACAAATTGTTTCTGTTATCGAATATATGCATAATTACTACTAAAATTATATTTGGAATGGTTACCGGGCAATACAATTTTAGCCCATACCAAGGACTGAAAAGTTAAGAGAAAATGAACAGAGCATGTTTTAATCAGAAGATAAGTAATTTTCCAACTACTATAAATAGAAAAATCTGGAAGAACGCATCCGACAAGCAGAAGAAAGTGTGAGGAGGGTAAAATTCCACAGTGTTTTGGCTTTGGACTTCAGAAGGTAGTGAGTATGAGATAGTGTGAAATACAAAGAAGCCTTTGTTGTTTACATCTGAAGTTTAAAAGTGGCACAGTGTGAATAAACAAAGGATGTTCCATGAAACACTGCAGCAGTGATGTACTCACTCCGTTTGAGTTCCAGAAACGGCATGTAAATAGAGGCATCGCCTTCTTGTTTAAAAAGAGAAGGAGGTAAACTTTAAAGCTTGCCTTCCAGAAAATTTCATTTACCCAGATCTTTAGGGTTTTGATAGTCTTTTAAGTGGTAGAAAACACACAAGCTTAATAAGACTAAGATCTGGATCGTTTAGCATTTGTTTTCAGGTTGGTTAAGCTTCTTACTAACAATAATAGTACACATGCTTTTGGAAACCTGAATTAGCTATTTGTTATCTTTTCTGGAAAAAAGTTTTGCTCTCACATACTGGCTTAATAGCAAGCAATTTATCTTTTGTGCAGACATGCAAAAGCCATACTGCCATGATAGTTCCATGAGTTAACTGATTATTTTACAGGAGGATGCATTATGATCGTTGATAAGGACAGAATCTAAAGATACATAGATTCAGTTAGATATTCAGAACGATATTTCACATCAAGCAGTTACATAGCATCGAACGTGGTTCAAGTTAGTTACGGTATCTGTACATACCTTTCAATGCAAAGATCCCCCCATATTTGACAAATCGTTGATCAAATTTGATTTTAACTCAAAATATCGTAACCAATGCCTATGGCATAGATAGAGGGTAACTTTTGATGAAGTGAAAAAAAAAAAAAATGTTATGGTTTGAATTTGCTGTATGTGAGATCTTACACTGGAGCCAGCAGATGAAAACACCTTTTGAGCATGTACAATCCTGAGAATTTCCATACAGATCGGTTTGGTTTTGCTTATTTGATGCTGAAACCAACTGATCTCAGAGCAGAAGGCAGGGTAATGCTGTCAGCTATACACTTCATTTGTATTGCAGTGAACTCTGTGTATGCGAGGCAGCTCAGGGTACCAGAGACATGTTCAGGAGGTTGGCAGGTCTGATAAAAGACTGATGGGAACCCCCATCCCACTGGAGTGGCATCTAAAGGCCAGAAGATGCCTCTCCAGGACATCACGAATGTCACCATGACATTTGTGCATCAGGCAACAGAATTAAACTCTAAGGAGTCAGCCCATGTCCCAAAACAGACAAAACTGATACAGCACTAAAGGGAAATGGGCACAGCTGGAGTCAAACAGAAGCTGGTGATCCACTAAATCCAGCGTCACTCACTGCATCACCCTGCTAGGGCCATATCTAAACATACGTTCCTCTGAAATCAGCTCCACAAAAGCTATCTAGGAAGATTAAACTGCTGGTGAGTTGCTAGCACAGCTGCACATSACAAAATAAGATGCAATTAATCCGATTTCTCTAATCTCTACCCATCTATGGACTCTTTGGTGAAGGTTTTGGTATGAACTGTGGAAATCAGACTTCGTCTTCATAGCAAGCTGGTTCACCAAAGACAATCGAAAAAGAGTTGAGTTATTCCTCAAACATTAATATCCACTTCTCGTGTGAGTGCCCTCGAAAGCAGATGGCTTCTGCTTACAAGCCCACAGACTGAAAGCACAATGATACTCCTGAAATCTGCAAATACGTGGCAAAGAAGCCATCCTTTGGACGCTAACTAGAAAAGTAGAAATATGACCTGCGCCCTTTGCAAAGCAAGTTCACTTCAACAGCCCAAGCTCTGTGCATATTTATTTAATACAATTACTTTCCTTCTACAATTTTGAAAACTGGTTACTTGTGCCTGCAGCAAAACTATTTTACCAGAAGAGGGGAAAAAATGCACTTGGCCGGAACATCAGCTGCAAAACCAGCATAGTTATTTCTTTCATGCCCTTTGCCAGCTGCCAAAAATGCTGAGAGTACAGCAGCACGCGAGGAGGGGTGAAAACAAAAATCCTTCATAAGGAGACAGGGCAAATCCTACAGCTTCAGCTCCTTCACACACCATCCCTGAATGAGCTTCCCCTGTGTAGCTGTGATCAAACTGCTTCTGAGCACAATAGAAAGCAATGTATTACAGGGGGCCTAGTGAGCTATCTTCTAACTCCACGTACCTTTAATTAGCAACTGATTTCTTTCACAAGGTACAGTGCTTTTTTTCATGAGCTATAGTGATTTCTTATTAAAGAGGTGCACCTTAGGCTTACAGAAAAATAGCAGTGAAGGAGACCTCCAGAGCTTCTTTAGTTTATCCCCCTGCCCCAAGCTCTACCTACTTCCTCCTGGAAGAGTTTAGATACAAACTGCTCTCATATATGTGATTAGCAATCCTCACCACAAACCTACCCCACAGGAGAGGTTGGATGTTTGAATGAGATTCACAGTCAACAAGTTAATTTGTCAGTAAGCTTAGAAAATACGAGACCATCTTGGACTTCAGGGCCAAATTCCACTCGTTGTGGAATAAGCCTCCTAGCATCGATGAAATGGATTTATGCGGCTGGAAAGGAGATTTTGAATTTGGCCATTAGTAAAACAAAATACCGAACTGATTGTGGCTGGAGAGGAAGCAAAGAAAATGCAGGGAATGCACTTTACATTTCAGCAAGAACCTGGCATTTGCAGCACATCATCATCCTGCCAGCTACAGAACAGCAGTGACTTGGCAGAGGTTTGATAGCCAGATGTCATCCTCATCTGGTTGTCTTGGCTCAGGCTGTTTGTTTGAAATGAACAGCAAAACAGAGCGAGTAGGGGTCTTCCTGATGCTACTTGCACGACAAGTAATAGAAGTAGGAAAGGTCTTTTGGGCGATGCCGTAGCCCTCTGAATCTGGCATTGCTTTGCACCATTTTGTTGAATTTACAGCCCTCACCAGGCAAAATCTGGGATGTGGAAGCAGAGTTAACAGGCCAAGAACAAAACGGCGTATAAAGATTTGTTTGACAGCTGTCTCTCTTCGGGTGATGAATACAGAACAAATGATCTCCCCGCGTACTTCCCCAAGGCAGCTTTGAACACATTTTGGCACTCAGAGTCCCGGGTGCGTTTCCCGGTGATCAAATGCTGCAGTTTTATTTCTTTGTTCAAATGCATTGCTATGTGTCTCCTCCACTGTAAATTTTCGGTTGGTTGTTTTATTTAAGGAAAGAGATCATTTGTTTTCTGCATTTCTATTATATTACCCTAAACAATGGCAAGGAGAAAAACATCAGAGTAGTCCCTGTCTAAAACCTGCTAGCTTTCTAGTTCATGGTTATTTAAGCTAGTACAAGCTATTAAAGATGCACTGATAAATATGGAGGTATGCAGCCTAACATTACATATTCCTCCTACCACATGCTCCTTTAGATACAGCAGAAGAGTCGAACTAACGGGCAAATGTTTGCCAGGGTTTAGATGCGGCAGCTAAGTCACAAATGCCTTTAGACCCAGGATACAAAAGAGAGAAGTACATACCATCCTCGCTAAGACCCCACGTGACTGACCTTATATCAGAAGGAGGATTACTTTTTAAACTGAAAGCCTGATAGCGTGCGTGTATGTTTGTATACACATCAATATGTGTGATAAGAAGGCTGCTTTGTGGCAAAACCTGCCAACAAACCCATTTTTTTGTCACCATCTGCTAGGAAGAGAGCAAGCACCTGTTAGGAGCAGCTGCTTGAATGCAGAATGTAGGTAAGAGAAAAATCAGTTTCATTTTGGAGTTGGCCTGCTGCAGGTAGCACATGGCTCTCACCAACAAGGATGCCAAGTGGTCCTTTTTAAGCTTGTCCTAATTAGGAAGTGGCTAGCGTTATGAAATCTCAAAACTGTTCATTTAGGTTATTACAGTAAGTAGAGAGAAACGATGGGGCTCCCCCCGCCACCCCYCAAAACACCTCCCCAGCCTCCGTTGGGGTCTCTGCCCTCTCCCCTGCCTTTTCCTTTTTTTGAAGCAAGAGCACRGGGAAAGCTAACAGACCATTTGGAGATGTCGTGCGTGGCTCTGTGCCTCTCTTGGCATGGCAGGCTGCATCAGGACATGTTGCTCTGAGGAATCACAGTGTTAGCAACACCCCTCTACTCCTTCCTTCGGAGAACAACTGCTTCCTTTTTACTGCCTCTTTACGTCCATCCCAGTGTGGGTCCTTTGAGGGTTTTACGAGAGGGAAATGAAGGGGCTCGGTCCAAGCGCTCGCTGTGATCAAGGCTCTAGGCACCAACAGATGCCAACCCTGCCAGGCTGTCATTTCTCCAGGGGAAGCAGTGGGGGTCCCACCATCTAGGCAACTCGAAGTGGGCAGGAGAGACACATGAAAGGATTTCCCATACTCTTCCAAGTGATACATCCAAGATCACAAGTCAGCGTGGCCTCTCCCACCATGCCTGACACCACGGATGGTCTCAAATCTGCCGCCTTTAATCTGCGGTTATGGTACCTGTGTTTCCACTGAAGGAATAAGGTCATTCAGTTCGTTCTCTCCCAATTTCCCAAGAACAGACTGTTTCTGTCTAATTTTCTTCAGCTGGCGAACATAGTATTTGTGCCCCACAGCTGAGCTTGTCTTGCACAGCCTGTGGGACACAGCCACTCACCTTATGAAAGTGGCCAGCATCTGCCCATCCCAGGGTGTGAAGGGGCTTTTGGTCTTAAAATTCAGCAAGCCTGCAGGGGATTTTCCTGCTCCCCTTTACCACACAGCACTACATCTAATAATGATTGGGGGAGGTATAATAATATATATAAAGAGCTCCTACATCTCGGTAGAGGTAGGAGGACAGGAGGTCAATGGATGGGTTTCCTTTGCACAGGGAAAATTTGCAATAGGCACTGATATTTAAGAGCTCCTTCAGGCCCAAACGTCTTCCCTTTTCCTCCTTTCCCTGCTTCCTCATGTTCTTCTTTAGCCTCCATCTCTTGCCTTCCCAACTCCTTTTTCCTACCTGCCTATCTTCTGATTTGCCCTGTGTCACCGTCCTGTGCTATGAGGATGATAAATATTTGGCTCACATAACCTTTTTATAAATAGCATGTCCAACTCATTCAATCTCAGAGATTGATATTTTCTTAAACGGCAGCAAAGAACTGGTCTGAGTGTCACAGCGTGCTCAAAGGTGAAAATGCAGAAGCTAATGCACAGACGCAAACACTGCCTTGAGAAACAAGGGATATTCCCAAAGTGTTTTTGAGGCTCCAACCTCTGCGGTCTGCATTACAGTTCAGCTGGATCAAACGCTGATCAAAACAAACCTGATTCCTGGATGGGAAAACACCCATCCAGACTGGGCTATGGAAACCAGAGCAAGTATGTGAGGCTGACAGAGAAATATTTCTTCTGCTTGTAAAGGAGTAAATTTGATCTTGATGCAATGAAACACGCATAAAATCACTCAAAGCCATCCCACAGAGTCACTTCTCCGTACAAAGCTGCACTTTAAATTGTGTGTTTTAGAACAAATACCTTYGGTCAAGCAGGATTTTTTTTCTTAATGCAGATTTATATCTGTAAGCACATCCGTAAGCATATAGATTCATGACTCCTGGGACATGCCTAATGGGCTCTGAATTCACTCTGGCTCATTTCTTTGTAAAGCGTTGGCTATACAGCGGGAGAATTGAATAGGGTCTTTCACTGATGGATGTTTTTACATTTTGAATTTAAATGTACAAACTGAGATCGCGGGTTATTATTGCCATGAGAAACAACAACAGAAAACGCAAGAGCCATAGATTAGGGAGTCAGTGACACAGAAACATTCAAGGACAGGATGAGCTAATTAATGTTACCCTCTGCCCTCTAAATTAGTCATATATTTACTTAAGTGCTGCTGCTCACCACTAGCCGAAGGGCAGTGATGCAGGAGCATGCAGAGAGGGTAACTCTGGCTGTCCTAGCTCCTTTTAGCCAACAAAGCCCATTTGATAGCGAGGTACACCTCCTTCTGTTTTATACGCTGTGATTCACTGCTGGGTTTGGGCTGTCAGAGAGGAGACTGGGATGTTGAACAGCTTGGTGCTGGCTTAGCTATACCATGTAGAAGAGAATGGGAAGAAGCCATCAGAAAGAGGGGTGCTGAGCTCAGCAGTACGGTTCAGGAGAGCAGAAATCGAAAGTGTCTATGCCCAGGCATAAGAGTACCCCACCAGGAAAGCTTTCCCCTAGGTACAGCTAAAGAAACACAGGCTAAATCCATCGTTGAGCAGCCCAGGCACCAGTGGAGCTCTACTACAAAGCAAACCCGCTTGGGGGACCCCAAAATATTAAAATATTAATATTCTCCACCTTTTTACCACTTGCACGCACTCAGATGAAGAACCGTCAAGTTGGGGAACAGCTCAGTCTTGGATACAATCTGGTGAAAAGTCCTAACTCTCCTGCCTTTTCAAAAAAAAATTCCAGCGCCTGAAAGGAAAAAAAGAAAAGGAAGAAAAAAAAAAAAGCCTTGTTCGTGCTGTTACAGTTTAGGAACTGCTGGCATCCCTGCCTCCGAAAGGAAGGGGAGCAGAGAGCTGACTGCTCAGCAGCTGAGAACGTGTGTTCTGGAAGCAGCACGCCTGAGCAGATGGTGAAATGATTACTGCCAGTAAATGTTAGAGTCCTTTTTTTTTTTTTTCCCTTTTTTTTTTTTTTTTTTAAAACTTGAATTCTGAACAACAGGGGAAAAAAAATTACAAAGAATGCATGAAGGCAGCTTGATTTCCTTTCTTTTTCTTCTCTGAAAGCGTGTGTGTCTTGTTCCTTTCTAATACCTAACGCTGCAAAAAAGTGGACGTTCACTGGGCTTGCTGGATTAAAATCTAGTGACAAGCACTTTGTTCTGGCATGTTTAACACGGCTGTTGTATTTAAAGCTGCGTGTTCACCAGGAAATAAGGAGGCGCAGGATCACGTGCTGCGTATAGGACCTTAAAAATGAGATACAGGGAAAAGGAGGAAGGCTGTAGCTGTATRTATTGTAACCTGCAGGTCAGCTTTTAAATAGGCTTTGTGCTGGCTTGTGGTGTTACATATAGTGCTCGGGCTAAGCAATGGGAATTATGCCTGGGCTATGCCTCTCCCTCACACCATCAGGTGGTTTTGATTTCGCTCTGAACCTTCCCTCATCCCTGTCTCCTCTGCCAGCCCCTCTCCAAGCGCTGCAGGCTGCAGACCCAGGAACCGGGGGCTTCCTCCTGTCAGGCTCCTGGTCCCAGCTCCCTCTCCGATGTGTCTGAGAAGCCCTAAGCAATTTCTAATCCCATTAGCACTCTTGTTCCCCTCTCTCTGTCCCAACTTGTTCCTTTCTTTCCCCTCTTAAAATTTGATTTCTTTCATTTTTGCCTTCTAGCCAGGCAGCTTGTTCCTTCTCATTGCGCTGGGTGCCATTGCTTTAAAACCCCAGGAGAACCCAGCTCCCAAATTTACAAAGAGCAAAGAGCAGCCGCGACGGTAAGGAGCATCCCTGTCGCTTAGGTAGCGGTGGAAAGCAAGCTGCGGCAACAGGGCACGCGCAGTCAGAGCAGCACGACACTTACCCCGCAGCGTCTTTTGAAGGCTTCAGCTGTTAAATGCTGTGACATCTCTCCCAAATGTGTGGGATTTAAAAAAAAAAAAAAAAAACAAAAAAAAACCACCGCCTGTAAATTAAGAAAGGCTAGGGAAATTTCCACAGGGAGATCAAAAAAAAGCAGAACATGCGCAAAAGACGCCCCCTTACCGAATTTCAGATCTCCGCTCTGCAGCAGGGAGGTACCAGGGCTCCTTGTAGACAAGCTGGGAGAAATATTTTAGTATTGAAAACAACATGTTTTTCTCCAGCTTCCTTCTCTGAACAATTTTGGCTGGATCTTTAAAAATATCAGTCTGAGGAGGCAGAAAACTGGCATGGAAAATTTCACCCCCCAAATTAATGTTTGCTAAAGTATCAATCAGCTGAGGAAAAGATCTCTGAGAGGAACTGTCAGACATCCCTAAAATGGGGAGCATCCAGCTCCACCTGCAAGACTGAGGTTGGAAGTAACTTCTTCTCTTTCCCCCGTTCACTAGTTTAGCAGTCAACTTCTGTTAACGCAGAAACATTTTTTTAATGTCTCTCTAAGCAGTCATTAAAAGGTGACTGGCAGGGGGATGGCTCCATCTAATTCTTCTACCGGAGACGTAGAGCAGCTACATGCTCAGGACCTCCTGCATAACCTGAACTTAGGAGCATGGTCCACTCCACAGTCAACGTCAACAGATATCCACCTCCAGAGAGTAGTTCAGTCCTCCTAAAATTTGCCTTGCCATCCAGAGCTGCCTATACTGCTCCATTGAGTACAGAAGACCCCATCATTTCTATGTTCCTGTGTTAAGTGCATCAGTTAGGTGCCAAAATTTCTGACGGTGAGTCTGGGTCAAAGCAAATCAAATTTGCAACTAGAAAACTGAGACTTCCCTGGTATTTATTTGTGACTGTATAGGAAAATGAACGGTCAAAATTTGCTAAATGCTCAAAGATTATTATTATTATTATTAGCCATGAAACTCTCTTCTTTGAAAATCAGGCATGATTTTTCAAGGTTAAAACTAACAGTAGTTAAAGAATAAGATTTTAATTTCAGTTATAATAATTTTGAGGCTTTGTAGGGATATTTTCAATTACAATCACAGCTCTTATCCCTCGACAGTTTCCAGGAAAGAAAAGAGAGGAGTAATTGAAATGTTGCATCTTCATTCAAAGACTCCACCACTTACCAAACAAAACTGAAATGAAGGGTGCCAAGAAAGTCAGCAGTGGACGATTGCATGAATACTTCTCTCCTTGAGATATAACACTTCTATCAAGGACATACACCATCAGTAACAACAACAGCAGCATTTGTCTTTGCAATTTAACTGTATTCAGAGCCCGCTACTTCAAATGCTTGCTTAAATAGTAATAGCATAAATGGAGTCGGACAGGCACTGGTCCTTGTAGTTAGGCGATACTAGCTTCTGAGTTCAAAGGCTGAGCATTTTAGCTGTGTAATAATGGATAGTATTACAAAGTATTGTGTTGAAAAGCAAATATTCCTACACACGAAAATACCCTGTTCCCACAGAGCGTGAATGTGGCTTTCTCTTTCTTCTGTACCATATCACTGTGATTTGAAGAAAAACACTTGTGACGCTTGTGGGATAGCACTTCATGCTAAGTTACTAGGGAACAGGACAGGTTTGGGGTTGGGTGGGTTTTTTTATTTGTTATTTCAGCTAACTGAGGACATTTAGATTTAAGATCAACAGCACAAAACCAAATAACACGGGAATACTTCAAACGCATATCTGAAATACCCAAGCATTTCTTGGCTGATCAATAAAATAAAAATCAATAGCAACTGAGGAAGTGTGCAAGGGATTTAATTCGATTTGAAAACGACACATTTTCAAGGTGATTTCCACGTTCACCAGGAGTGGCAAAGAACTTGCTGGGCCCAAGCTCTCAATATCTTTTTTTTTATCCTATCTTAAAGCATGTTTGCTGAAAACCCCCTCTGCCTGCCCATTAAAAGCACTTGCCTTCAGCTACTGAAGGTTTCTTATTATCTCCTCTGAGCCTGGCTTGGTGAAAGGCAAATACCCGACCAGTTCTTTCTTTATAGGGTTTATAAAGTGATATCGCGTTCATCAAGAACAAGGCCAAACTGTAGTCCAAGACCTCTGTACAACCCCAAAGGTGTGATAATGTTTTCATGATTCCCCTGAGTGCATTCAGGAGCCGCATAAAGTAAACRTGCCTGCTACGGCTGTCTTTACAAGCACATGCTGTCTAATGCCTGTTTCATAGGATTACAAAGTGAGGCTTATAGACCTTATTAAAAACATCACCAAAAAAAGGCAAAAATTAATTTGTGATCCCACAAAGTCAACACAAGATTTATGAGCCTGTAGATGAGAGGTTGGGGCAGGTCCCTTCCCTGGCTGTGCCTCCATTTGCCCACTTGTAAAACAGATGTTACAACATCTCTACCTACAGAAGAGATGCTTCACAGCTCAATTGTGTAACATGAGGACACTGCTCGATCTCACGAGTGCCTCAGCGTTGTCTGACCTGGTGAGGAGTCTCAGGAGATGCAACCAAGAAGACCATACACCTTTTTGCTGGAAAAAGTGATGATTCTCACTCCAACCTTTCACTTTCCTTCCCTCTAGTTAGGATGCATCCCATCCCTCATCATGACAGAAAACCCAGAAAGGCTGAAGCTGCGTGAGAACTGCATTACAGAAAGGATAATCCTGTTACCTCCGCAGCGACAACTCCTAAGCAGCGGCTCTTGGGAACTTAAGGAGCTATTTTAATCTTCAGCAGAGCTTTGCTCTTCACCTTTATCTAGTTAGTGCTTCTGAAGTGCTTTGAGAACCTGGGGCAAAAAATACAATATGAAGCTTAGACGAATTCCACATTGGCCTATTGTATCTGGCCTCTTAATGAGTATAATTTATAGAATTCCACTAACATAAATGCATTCCAACCATCCCTGCCCCCCAAAAAGGAATCAATTGAGGGAAAATGGTCCATGACAGGAAAGAATGAGAGTTCGATTAAATATTTAAAGTGTTACTGTAAATGAACAAGACGCAGAAGCCAGGTCAGTAATGAGCTTCCCTCTAAGCCACTGGGAACTTACATTAATGCTGCACTTGACTCCTGCAGGTCTCTCCCACGCGCCAGCAAAACTCTCACAAGTTGCCAAGCAGACACATCGTATAAGTGGTGTGTTAGCCTGCCTGCGTGCGTGCATGTGTGCAAGATGGAAAGAGAGAGATTTAACTGCTTCTGCACTTCCAGCGCAGTAAAACAGAAGACAAGAATCAGAAATAGGTTTCCCTTGGATCTGGGACTGACTTCTAGCAACAATCAAGTTCCCATAAAAGATTCTGATTCTCTTAAAGAAATTTCACAAAGCATAGAATAAATGGATTATGTAGGTTGAGCCTCCTTACCGTTTGGAAAGAAGAGATGTTGGAATTAACACTCATTTCACCCTATTTTTCCAAAGGAATTCATTATATTAGGTGTGTAGACTGTGTCCTGCACTCAGTATAGTCCAGCTACAGAGGAAAGGCCATAACAAATACAAAAAACCCCACCGTATTACAGATGACTAACATGATTGCCTTGGCTTCTGTGACATTTAAGCTCAATTCAGACCACCAAATATAGGACAGGCAGACCTTGAGTCCCTAAACATTCAGCATACATAAGCAGACATAACACATCTGACAGGTTGCTACAATACCTCACTTTAAGCAATATTAGGGTCCATGGGAGTTTCCCAGAACCGACAGAGTTAATAGTCCTTCTTAATTTTCTGGAAAATTTTGACTGAACAGCTCTGTTGTGACTTCTAATCCTAGAAATTCTTAAGTATTTGATTTAGTGCCAGATGGGAAACTATTTGTGATAAAAGTAAAGATGCTAATTAGTACAAGGACTCTGGCTAAAGGAAAGATGACAGAAAAGCACCCTGAATTAGAGCAAGATTARACTGGAGGAAGATTAAAACTAGAGTTCCTCAAGGAACACCCTTAGGACTAATCCTGTTTCATACGTTCATTCACTGCTTTGACACAGAACAATAGAAATGAGTTGATAAAATACGCACATGCAAAAAGCCAGCATGGTATCACAGGCTTGCACAGACTTTTGCAAGTCATTGTACTGTCCCACAACAGAAGCAGCTACATTTCCAGCTTTCCTGATGGACATTTGCCCAATCTTTTCTCATCTCTGACCATTCTTATTGCTCTACTCCACATCTCCACCAGCCGATCTATGTTTTTGTTGAAGGACGTCACCCAGAACCATGCACGGCAAAACAGCCACAGTTTTGTGAGAGCTGAATAAAGCAGGTTTACTGCATATGGCGTGTAGGCTAACTTCATAAATGTACATCCTAGGATGTAATTGCGTGTTTTTCCAAGAACACGGCATTGTTGGATCTCATTCACCATACTAATCCTAAATCTATTCCTATAAAATAGCCTCCTAGCCTTGCTGTTTTCCACTCCAAATACATGCAGTTAAATTCCCTTGCCTAAACCAGAGCCCTGTGCAACTCCATTCAATGCATCTTTCTACTTTGACATGGAATAAATGTCAGAACTATTGTTAACTTCTCTGACTACAGCTTTCCAGCAAATTTCATACAGACTTTACAGTAGTTTCATGTAGACCTTGTTGCCTTAGCTTGCTTACAAGAATGTAATGAGGGGCAATGTCAAAAGCTTTCTTGCACAAAGATGTATGACACCTACTACTTCTCTTCTGTCCACAAGGCTTTTTATCCTGTCACAGAAGGAAATTAGATTAGTTTGATGTCATTTGTTCTTGACAAGTCCATGTTCATTGTTACTTAGCTCCTTGTTATCTTCTGGGTGCTTGCAAAGGCTCTGATTATTTGTGCCAGTATATTTCTAGGAATTAACTTAGAGTGGTTGATCTCTACATTGTCAGGTCCTCCTTTCCCATTTAGTATTAAGACAGGCACCAAATCTGCCTTTTTCCAGTCCCCAGGTACCCCACCTGTCTCCTGCAAGTTCCAGCCACTTGTAACAGCTAACAGCTCTGAGATCAATACAAAGAGAATTGGAATATCATAGAAAAACARCCAACTGATCTTGAAGAGTGGAGCACTTAGAAATGGATTAAAATGGAAGACTTCAAATCCAGACATAAAAAGATCTTTGGCTATTAAAAAAAAAGCTAAGAAGGAGAGAATCCCCCTTTTTTTTTGGTAACATTTGATATGATGACCGTGAAGTTATCACTGCTTCCTTTGCTATCAGCCACATCTGCTCTAAGGGAACTAAGCACCCTTCCTTTCAAATTTTCTAATTAATTAACATAAACAAGTTACACTCAGAGATATTGTTCTCAACCTATACTTACCTTGAAGCATACTGTGTCTACCCAAAGAACCCCATTAGCTCCTGAAAGATTGTTTTATTCAATTAKATCCACAGAGCTAGTAAAACAATATGGCTACAGCCATACTARTAAATTAAACTGTGCCAGGGCATGGGCAGAGGAACTCAGTCATCGGTACTGCTAAGCTTTTATAGCAGCCCATGGCATGCTTTTAGCCCACGCCAACTAACACTCTTTCCCGTGCTTTCCAAGCACGATTTCAGAGAGCGTGGGCCAGGGATCATTCCCAAAGACAGTTTGCCAGTGGTCACCCTGTTTCCAAAAGTAAAGGACTTTAATAATATGAATGAAGCTGGGCTCTGCCCTTCAAGCTTTGCCCCACTGACATGATGCACCTGTTAATAAGACAAGTGCAACCCAGGGATGCAATCATTCAAGAAATCTCTAGGAGAGAGAGAGAGAGGTAGGTTAATRTTTCCTCCCATGACAAGGTATACCACAGCACCCTGCTAGAGTGACTGTCTTGAGTATTTCCTACATGGTTTATTCACATTACAGGACTTTTACGCAGCATAATTTTAGGGGCTATTTTTGGGCATCTCTTAATCCGTTCCATATTAGCACTGTTGTGTTTTTTTTTTTCCACTTGTACATTATCAAGCAGCTTAAAACATTGTTCCATTAATTTATCTGCTGATTACATGAGCTTGGGTAAGCAGTCTTAAGTAATTTTTCATTTTGATGACACTTTGGCTCTGGTATTTACATCCATCTTCTGCCATTAAATGATACTTGCAGCTAAGCCCTTCAGAATTATGTGATTTCTACCTCCAAGATATCTGTAAGTCTTATGAGCTGATCTCCGCTATTAATGGGTGCTGCTGAACCACAGCCTGCATGGCAGGCTGCTGGCTTGCCAAGATTTTGGGATGAAACTGGCTATCTAAAGAAGCTTTTTTGGCAAGCCAGCTGGACCTACCAGAGGATCTYGCATCCACTGTCTTCCGACACTGACCCTCTCCCCCTGCTCTTTGACAGCAGAACGCTATACTTCACTCTAGACCATTTGTCCCATCTTGTTGCCTACTCATTGCTCCATTCAAATATTTGTGGTGTATCGGGGAATCTGCAGCCTTACTTTTGCCCCAGCTATCAATGTGGCATACAGCACCCTACCGCATATTTGGACAAGAGGACATGTTAGTCAAAGTGGCAACACAGATGAAAAGCTCGCTCAAGCTCCCAGTGTAAGCACATCTCTAATCCTCCATGGTTTCAACCTCCCAAATGTCTATGATCAGCTTTGTTGTGCTGTGATTTTGTAGTGGTTGGCATAAAGAATTAATCCAACAGGCAGTGACTGACAACTTTCTTCTAAAAAATTGTCCCATCTGGCAAAGAAGAATTGCCATACCCTTTTACCCTAGTCCTCTAAAGCATTTTTGTACTTTGTCCAAGGCCAATGAGCAACCAGCAGATGTGGACAGGGTTTGTGAGAGAATCTGAACCACAGATGTGGCTAGACTGGCCATGAAGAAATGTAGGCTGTAAATCAAAAGGAAAAATAAAAACCAAATCTTTTACTCTTGGATAAATGAAGTTAGGAAATAGCCTCCCAATGGGAATAGCTGAGAAAAACCTCACTAGATGTTAAATGGGATTCAATTCGTTTATGGGAAGGATTCAATGAGATGGTTGCCCAGAATAACAAGGAACCAGATTAGATGACCTAGGGAATCCTTTCCAGACCCAAGTTTCTGTTCTCTTTAAACTATGTGCATGGAAAATGCAGTGCTCCTTTCTGAAAGGAAAATGTGTTTTCCTGTAGCTTTGACATACATACAGGACTCTTTTTTTCCCATCTGCAGCAGTTCAGAGAGCTATTTAATGTGTTAAATGCTGCTGAACTATGTCACCTATGGCATTTTTCTGCTTTCCAGTAGATGAAAAGGCTTCTGTTCAAAAAGAAAACTGCAATATGTGCTGCATGAAATGCCAGCTGGGGGTGGAAGAAGAGAATGTAGTGATGGCAGATACTTGATTTAGCTCTGCATCAATAAAACATCCAGATTTATAAGAGAGAATGTGATGGAAAATGTCTTAATGGAACTACATTTGTAAAAGTACATTGGTCCACTCACCTGTAACTACTTCAAGGATGCTCTGCTCTATTCTTTGTGACACCAGCAAATTTAATGTGGCAGCCTCAGTCTTCCTTATTTAGCCACTAGCAAGTTCATACCTCGGATACACGCACCAGCTCTTCAACATACTAATGATTCCTTGAGCATAAACTTCATGAAGTATCGTAGTATCAATACTTATGCTCTGTGAATGCATAAGGTGTTTCTGAATTTCTGAGTTAAAAAAAATGGCATTTTACATTTATAAGAAAGGAGAGATGTTTACAGTGCTGGATAGTGTGTATTCTTACAAACAAAGAATTAAGGGCTAAATCTTGAATTCAGACTTAGATCTTACCCATTCAAAGCAGTCACTGAAATCAGTGTGCCAAATAATGAACTTAATGGTTTTCAGGCAAACTTCCACTGGATTCAATTAGGAAATAAGACCTGTAAGGTTTGGCCCAGCAACCATTTTGCTACAATAAAAGCTTGTCAAGATCTGAGTGAGGACTTCCATATCTGGCCCTATCAATTGGGTCAAATTTTTGAAATCTGCACTCATACTTCTGTTTTTTTCTCATTCATACAGTTGTACTGAAGCTAAATGGGTTACATTCAGCTGGTTTTTGACTATTCATATGTGGGCTCTTAATCAATAGCAAATATCATCAGGTCATTTGAATTGACTCTGCACCCTGTCAGTCAGTGTGGATCAAATGACACATAATAAACTGTTCCCTTTTGATGAACTGTTCCTTTGCACGTACCCAAAGAAAGATTGTTTCTTTTCACCATAGTGTATTAGCAAAAGCACTTTTTTAACTTACAACTTATAAAACCTAACTCAGTCTCAATATCCTCGGAGATTAGTGAAGCATCATGCGAAACATCACGTTACTTAAAAATAAACATGTCTGTAAAACAAGCTGAGGTGCTAACATCAGCTGAACAAAGGAGCAGATGCTGCTGTAATGGGCAGTCCTGCTCAGACCTCTCTCCATCACTCTTGTTCACGCACTTCCAATTTCCTCAGGTCGGTGCCGGTGCTCCTCTTACCTTCTGGCCAACTTGCCCAGGGAATTGTATCAGTGGAAAACTAACCCACAAAAGAGTACAAAATACTCTGCCGGTTTAGTTCTCCGAAGTGGCTCAGCAGTGTCTCACATGAGTGCTGGTAAAAAAGAAAGGGTGGAAGGGGACAGCAGAAGAGAGGAGAAGTCAGGGTCGCCTCTTCCAATAGCAGACGGTCGTGCGAGTTGCTTGACTGCGACGTGCGACTGTACCTGAAGTGTCTGTTCCTCCTCCTCCTCCTCTCTTCGCTGCAGCTCAGACATAGGGCCTTTGATGTCAGCGGAGTTATTTTGGTGCAAACTAGGCGTGAAGGGAAAACAAGCTGCGGTGTCCTACATAGCAGACTTCTGGCAGAGGTAGTGATAGTACTGAAGAGTCCTGACTCAGAGCCTCGACGTTTCGCGTTCACAGAAATTTCTTCTCCAAAGTTTACATCACATGACAGCTTTTTGGCCTTATTATTTCGATACCTGGCAATCAGTCTTTGCAGCTGCTGCAGCTCCCCTCTTTATCAGGAGTATAAATATAGCAGAAGACAATATCCAGGATACTACCAGTGACCCAAAAATAACTATGACTCTATAAAAGAAATTATTACTTTGTTCTTATTGTATTTTAATGGAAGGAAGTTACTGACAGTGGGGTGTTTTACTTTCTTCTCACTGTAGGGTTTTTTTCACATAATGTAGCCTCTCAACCAACCTTTAAAGGTTTGTGGTAGCAAAGTAAACCTAAAGCCTTCCTTTCTCCTCTACTGGCCACAGCCACATCCAAGCAGGGTTCAGGGCAAATGTTCCTCCTCCGGTCTGGCCAGGCTTTCCTATGGCATCTAAATCTCTCCTTATCCCGTGTCATCAGCCACCATGAGGTCTTGTAAATCCTGCTGAGGAGTGGCACCAGGCTCCAGGTCCTCAGATTATGGAGGTTCCTGATCTTTAGCAGAAGACCTGGACTGTGCATGTCCCAGAACATGCAGTAAGACACCAGAGCACGGCCCTCAATGGCTGGGATTTGCTAGTGGGCACTTGAGCAGATGGCTTATGAGAACCTGGCCTGAGCAAGAGCTCTCCATCCCAACCTGGTCAACCAGGTGGATCCTCAAAGCCTGTTCCACTGTGCCTGAAAAGTGCTGGGGTCAATGGGATCCACAGAGAAGGGTCCCTCACTCCTTCTTAAGTCTCTCCAAATCTCCAAGAGAAGAACTCTTCTCTGCCAGAAAGCAGGTGGTACATTTCTCAGAGCTGCTCTTCCTCTCCAAGGTGTGGCAGGAGCACATTTTGTGGTCCACCTACTGAAGGAGTAGGATATGCGACTCAATGAAGAAAGAATGACGATAATCCAAACATCACAAACTTCCAGTGCCTGGAGCTCGTTCTTTTCCTCCTAATACCTTTGGAAAAGGAAGGATTGGCAGCCTGGGCACTCAGGCTCCCTTCCTAACCTGAAGATCTCATCTCCTGCTCCAGTCACCTTATCTCCAAACCTGCCTACTGCCTGGCTTTCTCTGATCACACCAAAGGAGACTGACCCATGCTTTTTCCACACCTCATCATGTTTAGGCTGAGGGAAAGGCACACCTTTCCTCCTGCCACATGAACCAGAACTCCAGAAAAGCTGTAACAAAGTCCACATCCTCCAGTACAGTTATCAAAATGCCAGTAAACCAGCCATGGCCACCAAGGTGTGACAGTGATGGACACTAGGTGAGGATCCAGCCTAGATGGATGCCATCAGAGTGATGGGCTGGGTGGACCTTTGGTCAGACCCAACACATCTGGTCCTGTGTTTTTATGCAGTTTGTACAATTTTCAGCCTTCCAGAACAACAGACTGGGTGAATGAAAATTGGCCACATGATGGTAGAAAGCCGTTTGCAATTCCCTACCCACAGAACGGAGCTGATTCTAATCTGATTCCTGCTTGTTTTGGGTCTACATCTATAGACACAATTATTCCAGGTTTGCATAGGTAGAAAGTGCCAGGGACCATGAAAATGCCTTAAATATCCATTAAAACACATTTGTGCACATTCCAGTCTCGTCTCCACACCTATCCCGACATTTTATTGATCTGATAAGAATATTTATTAGGGGGAGTGGTCTTGGGAGACAGATGTAAATATGTTTTTGTGGGTATATGGCTTTGTGCATATTTCAATACAATACATGTAGTAGCCTCATATCTCCTGAAGTTCCCCAAAAACCATCTCACTTATATTTTGCCTACAGCCAAGGCACTTCTGTCTCTTGGTCAGTCCTGCTTGGTAACAAAGGGTTGGTATTCTGATAGTGTCTTCATGGGTGTTTGGTACACAAAGAAGGTCTGGAGGTGAGGAAAAAGCCCTGGTGCTCTGAGAGCACGAGGATGAGAGCACGCTTTACCTATTCAAAAGGGAACAGAGCTGCCATCGTAGTTCACCGTCCCCACCAACCCTCCCATGTTCAAGCAGAGAGGTGCTCACACAGACGCAGCGTAGAAAATAACTCACACCCCCAAACGCAGCTTTACAAGCCTGCCGGCAAGCACAGGGTAATGGGCACCAAGAGCGACAGTCCTGCCATTATTTGCAGCAACACCTCGGTACTCCACCTCTGCCAAGTGCTGCACATTGATTTCGGATTTTATTATTTAATGTGGATCTTCCATCTGCAAGGCTGTGCAGACGTGTGACTTTTACACCTGAGGTGCTGGAGCTGGAAGACGGTAGCGCAGCCAGCAAGGCAGATTAAAGAGCAAGCCGGCGACACTCCACCTAGGATGCCTGCTGTGAATTCACTTTTTTCTTTTAAGAAGTTATAAGAGGAAACATTTGCAGTGTGTCTCAGCGACATCTCTGGGAATAATCCCCACCGAGCCCCTTCCCCAGTGCTTCTTAAAAAGTCACTACCTACCCTTATGTTTGGAAATCTGTTTCTAAGCAGCTTTACCTCATTTCAGATAAGTCTTACATTAACAGAGCTCCCAGCAGCAAAGTTATTAATACATTCTAGGTCGCTTCCCCAGACCATGTTTTCCTCCCCAGTCCTAACCAGTTGCTCTATGTAACAGCACGTTGCAGAGCAGCAAAACAGCCTCAGCCTCTTTTTGTTTCCAAGCAGAACAACACTCTTTTGATTGCATATTTAGCTCATGCCTGCCAAAAAGCAGCACGTACTCTGATACTGGATAGAATAATGCATGGCCCAATTTACTAATACGATATTATAAATTAGAACTATAAATATGGATCATAGCTGATTCACTTCTATTCACATCATGCAGATATCATCAAAACAATGCATCTTCCGTGAAATAATTCAATATCCTCAAGTAACAGGAAAGGGGCTATTTGCTTATAACATGCACCTCTCCTTTATTTTAATATAACATTAAATATGCACAGTTAAGCACTCAAAAGTCAGGAAATGAGAAATGCAAGGCCCATAGAGCTTTAACTCTGCCTCCTTGAGGATATTAATTATGTTGTCATCTTTTATCAGATCATTGCATACTGTTTCTTAAATAATCTTTTTCCGCAACCTTTCACACATCTATACATTCCAGAACAGCCTGGGATGGCTCTGCTAGAGACCACAGCAATTTATAACAACGAGAGGACAGGTTGAGGGATTCACGTTTCAATTCTGCCTTTGACTTCCTTGGCTTCCCAGAGTTAAAATGTGCAACTTCTTAAAATGTTAAAATACCGCTTGCATTTCACTGCTGCTCATCCCAAGATCGAAGCGGCGCTCCCTCTGCTGCAATCTGTTACCGTCTGATCTCAACATTTCAGGTGTCGTGCGATTCTCAGAGAGCTGCAGTCCCTCAGAGATCCTCAGAGAGCTGCTCACACCCTGAGAAGGATGYGCTCGGACCCCGGACAGTAATATTGGGTAGCGCTTCCCAATACTCGCAATGGTGCTGTTGTAGATTAGAAAGCTGTGAAGGCATCAGACCCTTTTTGTTCATGAATCTCCCTGCATGTTGGGGAATGGACTGAATTCAGGATTATGCTGAAAATGGGAGTTTTTAAAGAAAAGTCATTTTCAGGTTTCCCTCAAAACTTTCGAAGTAGTTATCAGCTATCTCAGCATCACACACATGTGAAAACATAGACCTTCAGCTGATCTTCCACTGTTATACCAGTGGGACAACATAGTAAATGGAGTTCTCTTAAGTTACCGGACCCTTTAAACCCTCTTYGCTGCAATATTTTAGGGATTGTTCTGCAACTTCTTTTTACTGCTGTGCTGTATGGCTCCCAGCGAGAAGCAAAATGACTTATTTCATTTAGGTTCACCTTTTTCTTTTAGGAAAACTAATATGACTGAAAACATGCCTCCAAGCATATTCAGGCTGCATCCAAATTGCCCTGTGACAACAGTAACGTCTGTGAGACCATGCTCCCCAACCATCCACCCAGAGACAGTTTTATGGTGCCTGTAAGAGTGCAGTAGGAGCTCACTCATCTGGTAACATGGGGACAAGGGCTCCCAGGCCTAAAGACATTCCTCAGAGAATTCACCTGGACCAAGCTCCTGCCTGGACCCTGCCTGAAACATCCAGGCTATACCTACAGCAGTAAATTGGGTTGGGTATGGAAACTCCCAGGAAGTCCTCTGTCACCTCTGGCTGCTCATGACTGAGTCCATAGCCTATGGATCTGATAGCTTGCACAGCGAGGACACTCAAGCCTTTAAAAGCTATCTCCAGAGAAGACAAAAGTGCCACACAGGGTAGGTCAGTCTCGATGAGGCCTTTACTTGCTGCTGGCAGGCCACCGATCTGATGGAACTTCCATCGGCTATGAGATCACAAACCCAGTTAGGTTCATCACCTAACAATAGGCTGGATCTCTCTCCCCTGGTAGTGACATCCACCAATAAAGACTGTCAGCCACTCCCACAAACTGTCTAGTAACTAAGTCTTCACCAATTTCTCCCCTCCTCTGTGGCTCTGCTCCAAAGCTGATCCTGCAAACCCAATGAAGGAGCTTTACCATTCCGCAAGTATCACTAGCAAAGCAGAACATCAAGAATAAATAGGCTATAAAAAGGCCACCGGAGACCACCCTACATGTCATCCTACATATCCTACATATCCTACACATGACACCCAAATACGATGTTCTCAGTGAAGTGTGTCCAGCAGAATCACTTGCAGCATGAAGCTAGGCTGGAAGCACCCTTGGTGTTGGATCTCAGGAGGGTAACAGTGCTACCTCCTGCTATGGCAAGTCTGCTTGCTTTTGACCTCTGCTGAGATTCCTGCTGCCTTTTTTTACTTTCTCACTCCTCGCATGAAGCAACTTGGCAAAGCATGCAGAGGCAACAAGGTCAGAGTGGATGTGGAGGAGTCATAGCAGGTGTCCCTGCTTCTCTAGGACAATACCTGGAGTTGAGGGTTATGCTTAGTACAGAAAAACCAGGTATGGAAATAGGGTACGATGGGGCTGCTGAGTTCCCCTGCAGGAGTTTGTGGCAATAGATCACATCTGCATGTGTGCTTTACCTGTGGTGTAACATGGACAAGACTGAGGACCTCTGAATCCAGCCTTCAGTACGAATGCAGAGGTGCCCCTAACACCATCCCACTGGCAATCCCTGGGAATACTTGAAAAAAAGCAGGGTAGATCTTCCCCTAAAGCCACTGCTGACTGCTGCTTGGTCTAATAAGGACCAGCCCTATTAGCAGAAACAGATTTTCACTTTCTAGAACAAAGATGATGATGAATCTGAATCCACAGACAAGGCAACCTTTAGAGAACAGCAATTACAAGTAAGCACTTTCCTGTTTGCTAATAGCACATACTCATAATGAACCTCACTCTATGAGATTAATAAGCCAGAGGCATGTGTCTGTCAGACTCAGTACTAAGTAACAGAGAAACCACTTAGCTAGTCAAGAAATAAAGGTACTGCATGAAAGCTTTTCAGTTCAGAAATACTGTATATATAGTAACAAGTGTTAGCAAGCAACAAGCAAAGAACAAAGGTGAGGAAGATGAAGGGAGAGGAAGACATGCCAGCAAACAAAAAATAAGAAATTTAAAGCATAATCAAAAGAATGGAGAAGGAATAGAGGAAAACATAGTCCAGTCCTTACATCACACTACTTTAAATGAATGGCCCAGATTTCTACTAGTAAACAAAATGATCCTGGAGGCCAGCTGGTCCAGCTAAATGAGCTAAATGTCCAGACCTTTCTGGATAGAGCACTCATTGCTTTGGGCCAAAAGCATGACAAGGAGCCCCGATAACAATTTCACAGCATGGAAGATCTCAGGACATTGCTCAAGCTCAGGGCTGCTGGTATAGATAGAGCCACGGAGTCCAGCTGGGTAAGGCACATCCTATAAAGGAGGAATGGCTCAGAGGGGAATGGTATCTGTACGCTGTGTGCCTCATTGCAGTGCAAAGTCAGTCCTTTCCTCTTAGTTTTGCCCGTAGCTAATCCTTCAAGAGCAAAAGTGGCCAGATACTACAGCAACCATCAGCAGGAATAAGTCCAAAGATGAAATGTAGCTTCTCTTCATTGCCACCAGGAAAGGATGAGACAGTAGCTTAAGCACTGCATATCCCCCTTCTTGAAAGGGGAAATTCATCCCTAAATCAGAAAAAGGAAAAGAATCTGAAGAGTGAACAAAAAGTAGGCTTCTTGGACTTTTTTTCCATTTATTTAATTCCCCCCCCACATCCTCAGTGGCCTCACAAAACAAACCCAGAGCACACCAACCCAGAGCCCAGTGTTTTGCTCCTTGTGATGGCTAACGGCCGATCCTCTGGCACACGCAGAAAAACAAATCGATACCAAATGTACCTACCCACCCGAGTTCTCCTGCACACCTTTATGCTTGCTCCCAAAAGGCCAGTGTTACCGTTAAGAGTTACAGGGCTTTTGCTGAATATAAGGAATACGGTTTCTTTTTTCTTATCATAAATTGGCCCGATTCTGCAGACTTTGTCTTTTTCTTTCAGTATAACTCTTTTTTTCCAAAGGAGATAATTAAGAGAAGTGCTGCTAATTCTCCTTTGCTATTAACAGAGGGACAAAATCTGTTTCAAGTCCTCATTTGTCAGTGCTGCTCCAGGCCACCAGAGAGAGAAAGAAGCAAAACCCTGCCTGATGCTAACACCAYCCTGAGCAGTCACAGGAATGAAACTATAACCACATTGCTTGAAGGAGCCATAAYTAAAGGCCACTGAAGTACCCCTGCCTTTTTCCCCTTGCTTCCCCTACACACTAAAAATGTACAACCCCTGTTCTGAACATCACATGTTGAAACTGGTCCTTCCCGTTGCTGAAACGCACTGAGAGTTTGGTACCTTTGGTAATAAAATGTGTTCAACACTAAGGACCACCAGGCACAGGTTAAAATACCCATTGATAGATTAAGACAGCAAGGAAAACCATGTAGGCTTGAGGTGGATGGAGTATTTCTCAGTCTTTAATGAGGGAGGCAGAAGACCAATCCACCTACGGACTGGATATGGAAAGAGCAATATGGGCTTGGCAGCGCTGTGGGAACCCAGTAAATAGGAGTGCCAGAAAATTATGGGTAATTCCTCACAATGCTGCTAAAGTCCTCAAAACTTGAGCACATTGCAGTCTTCGTGCCTGCAAGTGCCCCAAATTAACTACCATTCGCTCTCTCCCAATCACCGTTCGAGAAGCTAATTGGTACTGCGCTCACAGTTGTTTTAGCAGTTCAAATGCAATGCCATTCAAAAAGAGAGCCCTCCATTAATACAACGTTAAAACAAACCGACTACAGAACGGCAACCTTAACTCACCCACCTGGGTGTCTGGGGCTTTCAGCACACATGGGGCACAACGGCCACCAAAACCAGAGCTGGACTACCGTAAAGTTGCTTTTAGGATGAAGTAATAATTTCATTTTATGATGGTACAAATTCCTTCAGACTGTGCGATATTGCTTGGGAGCATCTCGTCCTTATCTACAGACTGAGTTTCCGTACAGGTGGGGAAAGAATTGTATATTTTGCACTTAATGATGGGTACAGAAAGGACTCTCTTCAGGAAGGGCACATAACTTACAGTCTTTGAAAATTAAATATTAATACTTCTACCTTCTTTTTGTTTCACAGTGACTTCTCAGGGCCTGATCCCATCCCACTGACTTCCATAGGAGCTGAACTGCTCCCTACAGAGCATCTCTACGGGGATGGCAAAATTAATCCCGCTTTTTTTTTTTTTTCTCCTCTGGTTGTCTCTTCATCGAATATTTAAAGAATATACCACATGGAGAAAACAGCAGTTTCCCACCCTCATGCTGAACTTTGAGGTGTCATTAAGAATTATACACAGGCTCTTCCTCCATGTGAGCCCCGAACCCCAACAAAAAACTGCGATTTCTGTTTTGTAAATTATAAATGAGGAAGACTGTTTGCATGGTTGTAGGAATAGCTGACAGCAGCCAGGTGAGGTCAAAAGCAATTAGATCCTCAAAATATTATTCCCCCAAAAAGGCAGCTGCACAGGCTATGCAGATTTTTTGCTCCCTAAGGGGTGGGTTGGATGCCATTACATATAAGGTGACTTGTCATATGGTTGATTTTAAATAAGTGTAGATATGTGCATAAGATTAACTGCATTACAACAAGCTTTCAGGGAGTTTCAAATCACCATGACAACCCTGTTCTTATATGCAGGATGATTTTATATATATAGCAGCAAGGGGGTGTGTGGCTCGTGTCAGGATAATGAGGACCGATGGGTCTCTGCCCCGAGGAACTTACAAACTCAACTGGGCACCAAAGAGCACGGAGCGTGTACGTAAGGGGCAGTTAGGAGGGTATGCACAAGGGTGGAAAACAGACCACAAGCATTTTCTGCAACGACTTAAGAACTCAGCCAGATGAAACCACAGTATGCAGATGTGATTTCTTATCTTTTACCAGGAAAAATAGTGGAAAAAACCCCATCCCTTCCTCTAAATAATGCTGATCAATGACATTTCTCTCCCACAAGCCCCGCATAAACAGCTGAGTCTTGCAGCGTCTCCTGGAGATTGTTTATTCCCCTTGAGAGCAAGGGTTGGTTGGAGATTTCAAAAGCAATGGGATTGCATTGCCTGTAGCTTTCTTCCAAGGGACACGCAGACGGGAGCATCACTGGCCTCCACTCTAGGTATGCAGCACAGATAAAAAGAGGTTATCTCCCAGGCAGGGAAATCCCAGGCCATTTCAATAATTTATATATGAGCTCAGCTGAATGAATCTGATATGAAATTGTCACCGTCTGTTGAACAAACTGTGTTGAACTGTTGAACAAAGGGATATTTTCGCATCTGGCATTACACAACAGAGGCCTCATACGAGCATCTGTGCAAAGCCGGGATTTGTAATTGTGTTTCATAGCAAGCATTTCTCCTGCTATTTCACTGCTCAAAATATGTCTATTACCCAGCCTAACTTCAACCAAAAYGCTATTCTTGCTAATACCATGTGTAAAGGTAATCTAATAATTTTTTTTCCTGCAAAGGATTATTACAAGAAACCCTCTTTTGTCGGGGAAATCACAGCCTTTGTGCTCACCGATTCCTGTATTTCATAAAATGCACCTGAGACTGCTCTGTGGCCCAGAGGCTAAATGTTATGACAGAGCTCGCATCCATCCTATTAACCTCTCTTAGGCCCTGAAGACGGGTTTCCACGTGCAGATTACATACTGGGAATGGTTCTTGGCCTGTGGCCAGGAATTGCCCGGGCTAGTGCCAGCCGGCGCGAGCCCCGTGTGTGCCAAGGACGTGCTAACAAGTGACCGGTGTGGACCAAGGAGCTTCTGTGCCTGCGAACATTGCATGGCACRATTTAATGCACAAGAACAGGTTCGGGCTGTGCTTCATGCACTAATTTACACTGGGCTTATTTTACACTCCTCATGCACAGACAATTTCTGGATATTATAAGTAATGGTATATTAATTCCTCTGAACGATGTCTTTTCTGGGTGCTTTTTTTTCCACTAATCTGTTAAACTATCCAAACATTGCTACACTGGGGGAGGGGGGGAACTGGGAGTAAAACTATTTTAAAACTTAGCTATTTCTTTTATCTGTAATCATGGATCTGTTCTGCTTTTCATTTCTATGTACATCTCTCAGTATCCAGGCAGTTTTCCTACCCATCTGCCATGAGGAGCTGCAATTCAGAGAATGATTTCAGTTTAAGATGGCTGCTCTCATAGAAAAGAAACACATACTGTGTCCTACCCTTATATTTGGACTTTCTGTGTCCTTTTCCTTTCATCTGAAAGCAAAGTCCTTCATTCTCAAAGGATGCGGTTGCTCTTTATTTGTGAGCAGATGCAGCAGCTATGAAAGGAGTGTGCTCCAGCTCCGCCAGAACTCATTTTTTGGCTGAAGGGACTACAAAGGGAAATTCTAAGACTTCTGTTATTTACAGACTAACTGGTCTTAACATCTTGGGAACACTTGTGCCCCCGATCGCTGCCTTTAAGCAAAAAGGAGAAAGTTTTTTTTCCCTTCAAAGGTCCCTGACAACAAATACGGAGACAACATCTGCAAAACTGCCAGTGTTTGCCTCTACCTTCTGTGGCCACTGTGAAACCTCAGACTGCAAAGGGCTCTATAAAGTTTGCAGCCGGGTCCGCCCAACCCTTCGACCTGATAACACGCACTGTATTAAACTTAATATATTTTACTGCACTGCAGGTGCAGGTTGAAAAGGCAGAGCGATTCAAAATGCAGATCCGATGTTGCAACATGGAAACGGCTCCTGAGAGACAGAGAAACTCTTCAAAATAGCTTCTTGATTCATTAGGAACAACAGCAAGGTTGACACATCCCCCACATTTCATCCCACCCATAGATTCATTACAGACACAAGAGAGATGCAGGCTCTGAAGAACCGAATTCCTTCCCCCACCTTTCTTCCCCGCAAAGCCTCTTGCTGGATTTTATCTGTAACTTCAGCAACAGCTTGAATTACTGTGTAACTTGACAAGGTGATTTATCATAGCTTGTTGCATTTTTCTCAGAACATCCCAAGCAGATGATATTATGATAAAAAGGGGGGAAAAAATAAGATGTAGTCATTGTACATGACAAAAGCTCATTATTAGGGCATCACAAAAAAGGTGATGATGATCTGGGGCAGATAATGACATCCAGTGCTGAAGACATACAAAAAGAGAGAAAACCAGGCAACTGAATAAGCAGAGTATTATAAAAATAGGACTGGGAAGGACCTCTAACCCATCCTTCCGCCTGAAGGCAGGCTCAGCTCTACCTATGTCAGCCCCGACAGATGTTTTTAAGTGATCGTCCACAGTAATAATAATGCACTGCGCTAAATAATCATTTGCAGAAACATCAGTAGAATTATGAAAAGCCACACACTGTGCCATAACTGCTGATTAAACTAAATTTAAGAAGGAAGAATTAGCTTGCCATATTGCAAAGGAATAAAAACCCCTTGGTGATATAGAAAGAGCTGACTACATGTATTCAGGGGGCTTGGGTAGGGGGACTAGAAAAGAAGGTATTTGCTTTCTCTCCAGAAGTGTCTCTGCATTGGAATATTATTCTCCTCTGAGCTGGCTTTGAGACAGCACATGCTCATTACATCAATTTGCAGCAATACTTAGAGATAACAATACTGAATAACTGGGTCTTACATATAAGATTAAAATGTTTTTCTGTTTTACACATCCATCTAGAAGAGCTTCAAAATACCAGAGAGAAAGACAAGAATTCTGAAAATGTCTTTAGAATCCCAGAAGTTAGGAGGGCAAGGTGGATTTGAGCTTACATCTCAATGGGTTGGCTTATTTATTTCAGGCATCAGTGTGAAAGCAAGTTCCAGCTTTATCCGTTAGATCAGACACAGAACACAATGGTCTTCATTTTATGACCCTGACAGATAGCTTGAATCTATCTTTTATGAAAGGCTGGAAAATTATAGAGCTACATGTGAAGCAGCACTTTAAAACCTGTAAAGCAGAAGAGTGGGTAGGTGACCTACAGTGCACAGTCTTCTTTTAGTGCTTATTTCACTGATCAGTAGGGAAAGAAAAATAACTTTTCTTGAGCCAGTGGTGAGTCAGAACGAAAGAAAACAAACCCACCACCCCACACCCTACCTGGAAGCCACGATGCTTGAAGATGAAGTTACCCCTGTGTCAGGGCCAACATGCCACCTGAATTCACCTCCAACCCTCGATGGTGTCCATGTAGCACTACAGCAAGATAATCACAGAGCTACTGGTATGAMCAATTTGGGATGGCTTCATAAGCCACATCCTCCATTTCATGATACCAATTTCATGTTGGCATAATTCACTGAAGCCAACGCAGCTCCACAAAATGAAGAAAGAGGGCACAGGAATATATAATCCATGACTAGCAGCATCTCCTGTAGGTGAAGGTTGGCCTATCCTGACATGCCAGAGCGCAGGTGACAAATATGAGGGAGGACAAACTTGACAGCTCTTCCTTACTGAAAGTATGTAGAATATATTCTTCTAAATGAGGACATGATCAGACATCAATTAAAACAGAAGCAACATCTCTGATATTTGCCCCAAGTGCTCGGTACTAAGTAGCTCTCCCACCCATTTTCAGTCCTATAGTTTGCTTTCTGCTTCAATGCATTCTTGTATCATTTGACCAGACCCACATTCCCATATTATCTTTGACCTGCCAATTCTTGTTTGGAGATAATCCAAAGGTTTCCAGGCTGGCTGACCTATTTCTGCACCTGTAGGCAGCTATTTGACAACATCAACGTTTATTTTCCATCCCTTGCTGCAGGTACTGAGCCACAAACACTTCCTCAGTCAGAGTTGTCAGCGGTTCTTCAGGCAGTTCTGCTGCAGAGAAAACACTCTTCTGCGATTCGAGTCAGCAAAGAGCTGCGGTATGCCCATACAGTGAACGTCTCACATCTTAGTCACTACAAAAAGACATGTTAAGACTCTGTAATAGGTACTTAGGAGCACAGAAGTGTAGACAGGAGACATTTTTTGCCCTACATCTAGCAAATACTTTTATTGAAGTGTTGGGTTAATACAGAATACTTATTTTTTAACTTTTTTTTTTCCCCTCCTACATTTTATATACCTGTTCCTAAGCTCTTTTGGAGGGTTTCTATAAGGGATAAAGGACTGGTCTCTGGCCTAAAGATCAACTGTCATGGCCCCGTTTAAGTACGTACAACTAAATACCCCAAAACGAGTGGCCACATCCAAACTTCAGTTTGGTACCTGGCACGTGCTGACTCTCAGACCACGGCTGGGAAYGGCATAGTTAATCTGGCCAAAGCTGTGTCAGAGGCTTTACTAAAAATCCTGGGCCAACCTCTGATCCCATGCTCTGGCTATATTTAGTTTACTAATATAGATGTAGTTTATTAGGCTACAGTTAAAGCCTATTAAAATGCCGTGGGTTCGTGAAATTCAGCTCTGCCAGGACGCGCTGGCTGGGGTGGATTCGCAAACGGACTCAGCTCATTGCAGCTGGAAACGGGTGATCCTTCCTGGTGGTCAGCTCAGCTCGTTTGGGTCTTCATGTCCATTTTATTGAAAGTGGATTGCCAGCATGCGCTGCATATGCTAAACATAATTAAAGCCTCTTTCTTCAATTAAACCCTTTGTCTTTGTCTAATAAGGCAGAATCCAGTCAAATCTCAGTATAATGCAGAGAAATGCATCTGCAAATGGCTAATATAATTCTTGTGCAAATGTAGGTTTTGTGAATTTGATTTCTTTCCCTTACACCTTTATATTTGTAAGGTATTCACCTCCGAGCCGTGCCAGCTGAGATTGCCGTGGTCGAGCCGAGGCAGCGTGCTCGGCATGAGACACACGCTGCGCTCCCTGACTGAGATGCCATACTTTTGTCTTTCTCCATTCTTATCTTCTTTAACTCTAAAGGCGACGTTGTGCAACTAAAAGAATCTGATACCTTTCATATAGAAAATATCACAGTCGACTGCAGGATACTGGGCGCTCTCTGAGGCTTTGTCCTCAGGCCTTTCTCTACTTTTATTTGATTTTTTTGTGATTTGGTTCCTTATCACTGTTAATAGAAATGGAATCAAAATGTCTTAATTACGGAATGTGCCTGAATTAAAATACCATGAACAAAACCAGTTTAGGAAAAGCCAGAGGGAACTGTGTCCTTTAATCAGCCGGTTTATTAATAATGTAATAAATTCTCTCAAAGTCCTCTCAGGGCGCATGACTCTCTGATGGAAGATTTTGCTAGAGGGGTGTGAAAGGATCTTGTGCTCAGTGAGCCAAATTACGCTTGGGGCACTAGCTGGACTGCTATAGAAAAACATTTAAAACTAGGCTTTTTGTCACCTTCAGGTTGGAGATGCTTAAGCCAAACATAAATAAATAATTGCAAAACACACGTGAAATAAAACCATAAAACAAGTACACCATGGGAGCTAGATTTTTCTTTTGGTCCACTTTCAGATCAGCATGCTTTCAGGGGTGCTCATGAAGTACTTCTGATTTACTCTAATTAAAGTGAGATTAGGATGTGGCCATCTGCAAATCTATTTTGTCAAGATCACGCGTGAATGGAAAAGGAAAAAAAATTGAAGAAAGCACTTGGCTAAAAGCTTACTATATATATACACCTGTTTATCAAAAGGTTTTCTATAGCAACCATCAACAAAGGGTTTTTACAGCAAGAGCATCACTGTACATAAATGCTAGAATTCATTATATTTTCTTTGGAAAAATGAATTTTGTCTGAAAATGAAAACTTCAGTGGCAAAGCTGCATTTTATTAAAATATTCTAGCTTTCCTAAGAAACCACGGCTCCACTTCAGGGTTCTTCCAGTCTCCTGTATGCATCAGAATAATGTTCACCTTTGTCTAGCTCTTTTTCCCCACTTTTTTTCTCCCTTACCATCAAAAATAATATGAAGGAAATAAAATATGGCAATGAAATAATGAAAAAGTGTCAAAGAACTACATCTTTTTTTATTGTATTACAGGGCAAAATGGGGAAAAAGGAAAGTAAAGACATCGTGAAATGTAATTTCTTCAAAAATGGTTTCATGAACATTTCAATGGAAAGATTAGAAATTCCATTTCATTTCTGTAAAAACATAGCTTTAAAATGCCAACATCTTCATAACTTCCCCCTCATTTCCACCTCCCTCCCCCCAAATAGCTCAACTAAGGACTCATGGATCAAAAAAGATTTATATTACAGAATATACTGGATATCCAGAATATATATATACACACATATATGGAATATATATACACACACACATACACTGAACATTTCTGACCGTCTCTGACCATTTCTGATCATCCCCAGGTTTCTGGCTATGAATTTTCTCTTTCTGTTGCAAGTTGATGCATATATTTTACTTCAAGAATTTAATGGCCCCAAGGAAAGTGTGGCAGATGATAGCAGGTGGCCCAGTTTTTCAAGGAGAGCATAGTGCAAGCCATCTCCAGGAAGCAAGGGTTGAACCAGTGTTTCCTGAACCACACTAGGGAATTGATTCAAATTAAAATGAAAACCAACAAAAACCTGTCAAAAACCTTTCTTTACAGCAAGAAGAGTCTTCTGATCTGCTTGCCTCATCAGCAACTTCTTTGTACTGTAAGCCTAAGGCTTAGCCATAGTATACAACCTACCTTAACAAACTAGTCCTGGGTCAAAAGCTGTGGCTGTCCCATACAAGACAYGGACATGACACAGGGCACAACTTAATACTCATTGAAAGCTGTAATTTTTGCAGGGAACATACACTTATTTTGTAAGAAACGTACTGCACAGAGCAACATTTCACGGGTTTTGTCAACAAATTTATACATATTTACTACAGCTTTCCCTCCCATCCACAACTGACCAAAGCAGCACAAGCTCCTTGAACAACTTTTTGTGATCTCTAATTATTGGCCTTCCTTTATAAAGCAGGAGAGTTTAAAGGACCAGTGTTTACTCCACCATGGAAACCTAGTTTAAGATGATTAAATCAGGGTTGGTTGCTACACACAAAAAGGATACGCCATACTTCTACTGCTAAACAATTACAGAAAGAAGCATTCATATTTTACAAAGCAGGTTCTCCAGAAAGCTATCTATCTAATGTCCTGTTAAAAATTTCAAACAAATACATCATTTTGTCCCCTGCCTCAAAGGCCACCAAGATGGTTAGGAGCTTGGGGCACATAATACACAAGGGCTGAGAACTGGGTTCATTCAACCAAGGGAATGGCTAATGGGAGATCTTACTGCTTTCTTAAACTATCTAAAGAGGGTATATGGAAGACAAAACCAGACTCCTTTACAGGTGCAAAGGGGAAGGATGAGAGGCAACAGGCACAAGCTGTAGCAGGGGAAAGCATTTTCACTGTGAGGGTGGCCAGAAACTCAAGCAGGGAGCCAGAGAGGCTGTGGACCATCCATCCTTACAGATACTAAAAATTCAACTGGACACAGCCGTGAGCAACCTGATCTAAGCTAGACCTGCTCTGAGCACAGGCTTGGACCAGAGACCTCCTGAGGCTCCTTCCAGTCTAAATTATTCCAAGTTTCTACAATCCTAATGTTCAACTATCTTCACTTCCAGGAAATACTGTGTTAGATTTTGCCCAGTGGTAACTTCCAACCATTGTCTCTTGTCATGTCTTCGTCAAAAAGACTGAATTGTCCCATATGTGAGATCTTTTCCATGTTTAGGCATTTAAGATTAATGGTAAAATTACCTCTCCCCTCATCTCTCCTTTTCTGTAAGCTGGAAGCATTGAGTTTTAAACCCCTTGGTTTACAACCACTGGCTATTTTCTGTATCTGGCTAGGCAGTTGGCCTGGATGATCATTGTAGGTCCCTTCCAACTGAAAATATTCTGGTCTAGTCTAGTCTAGTCTAGTCTATTCTAGTCTAAATCATTGCCATTACTTTTATTTCCAATTGGATCCAGAACCAAACAGAGGATATCAGTAACTTTTAAAATCACATGCAAATACGAGATCCTTTACGTGTTTCTACTCAATACACCACTCATACCATGTCTGTTACCTTTGTGTCAGGCATAAAGTAACAGCCGGCTATACTAAAACATTTTTTTGCTAGCTTCTGACCATTTTTCCAAGAGATTCTCTCTGTAACCTGTCTTCTTCATGAATGAATACCTGCACAATCTTTGTCTCAGCAAACTTTACATGACATCAACTCTATTCGTATGGAGAAGGTCAAGCTCTGTCAGGTAGAAACAGCACAGAACCTCTTGGAACCACTGTGGCTGCAAACCGAGGTGGAATTTAGTCCACACTGCTTGTTTTCGGAATGAGAGTCAAACATTTTCTGAATTCCACCCTTCCCACAGACAGCATCTTATGCAGGCTGTAGTCTCTGGGAGTATGTATCTCTCAGAGAGAGATAAACTAATGGCTTTTCTCAGTCTTCAAAACATTCCTTTCTACACATAGCAGAGATTCTGTCTAGGGTGAGAAAGGTAAGCAAGTTTGCATCAGGCATGAAAATGTACATAGGAAAAATTCTAGCACCGGCTCCTAGGAAAGGGTGCTTTCACTGGGAAATAGTGARGAGTCAAAAAAGAGTCACACCGAGCTGTTCAGAAAGCAATTTTTATCACCACCTGCCTCACTCCTTTTCACAGACCCCTCTCTGCCCAGTTTCCTGCTGTCCTCAGAAGGCATAAGGAGTACAGGACCTCCCAGGGCTCCCGATCCATAACTACCTTCTCCTTAATCACAGCCACCGCTCTCCTGCTCCAGGAGCTGCTTAGCAGCAGGGAGGTTTTGAGCACTCCCAACTGATGGATCATTACAGCTCTGTGGACAAGGCATGGGTTCAGCCCAGATGCAAGGGTTTGCTCAAGTTATTGACTCATGTCGAAGATGAATGTGCTTTGGTTTTCAGACACTCACATATGCAGCAACTGGAAGTCAGGGCTGGAAGTCACAGCATAAGTCATCTCGTCTGTGCCTATTGCAGGTTTGTCTTCAGCTTTTGTCCTTCAGTGGTCCTTTCTCAATCATTTTTATGAACATTTCTATCGACTGCTTCTCAGTAATATCATTGCTCCCACGTCTAAATCTGACCTCAGTAGCTTCACTGTTCCTTTGCCYGAGTGTTATCTATTTTAGTCTTATAAATGGCCAATATAAAGACCTTGAATTAATTCTGATGGGCTTTTCTTTTTTCTTTTTCACGAAATGGAAGAATCCATTTATATCAGGATAGAATGATCTTCCTAACAATTACATCCTTTGCAGCACTTCCTTCAAAAATGACATAATTCAGATGACAACACAGTCTGCAAGTCTTCCATGAATTAATTTGGGCACAACACCAGCACAGTACATGGTTGCTTATTATGCCTTTTCCTTTAATAAAGTGTGTTTTTCAATTCATCCACCTACCATTCCTGTGTTTCCTTGGTTTTCTATAAATAAACAGTATAGGGATTATGGACACTAATATTTATATCTCAAATATTTTTGTTTATAAATTTCTTGGGGCTTTAAAAGCTTGAAGTTATTTACAGAACTGGAAAAAAATGATGCCTGATCTTCTGTGGATATTTTCACCCCTAAAGGCAAAAAATAATGCGAAAATACACTGACTTCCACAATTTATTTGCCTATAAATGGTTCCTTAACAGAGAGACATTAAAGACATTAAAAATCAAACACAGATTTATAAAATTTTCCACAAACCTGAAATAGTTGGGTTCCCACAGTCTGAGCCCACCTAGAAAGGCCAGAACAAGTGACACCCCCCCCCAAGAAGAGTAATTTTTGCTAGGTGCTAATTCTTGTAGCTCCTTTTTCCTTTTCTGTAAGGCTGCATGATGCCTGACAATTCCCATGGTATCCTGGGAACAGCATTTTGAGGTGGCTAAACTTCAACTGAGGTACAAAGAAGAAACCACGAGATTTGCCAGYAAAAGCATTTACTGATAAATGCATATCATAGAGCATGATCTAATTCTTCATCCTTGATTTTCTAAAAGGTAACTGTTTTCAAATGTTTCTGTGAGAGTTTAAGAGCACTGAAGAGTTGGATTGCAATTCTGAAGAAACGTCTCAGTGACCTTGGACAAGTGGAAACAGTTTTTTGCTAATATTCAAACACAGCTAGCAGGTGAAAGGATTARCAAAGGCTTGAGCTCCTCAGTATGAATGAAGAGAGATGTGAAACATTAGCAACTAGAAAAACTAAAGGTTTGTGCTGAGGCACCTCAGATAGCTTTAAACTAGCTAGTTTGCCTATGAGTAGCAGGCTGAATGTGCAGGCATGAAGCTCAACATGGGTAATTTTCCCTGTTCAGAACCATTTTGAAAGTAATTTGGGTATCAGTATGCTCCACCAGTTTTTCTGGGGCTGCAGTAAAGACATATCTACCAGCTTGAACCTTACCACCCTCAAGCCCTAACTGAAGTTATTTTCTTGAGTTTTATTAGTAGTTTTGTCATAAACTGTCTTTTGCGAGACCTTTGGGAGAGGAGGCAATGAAGGAAATTCATCCAATACCTCTACTAATGGATCTCTCTGTTATCCTGTGTTCCCACCATCTGTTTCTTGAAAATACTTCTTACCTCTCATCTTATACATGAATCATAAGTGGGTTTGGAGACAGGACAATCTTGCTGTTACATGTCAGCATAACACTTTGCATAAGTGTGTTTTGGACTTGTAGTGGCTACTAAAACATGAGTATATAAATAATGCAGAAAGAAAGCTCCCAAAACAGAATCTGGGTCCTTGCCCGGTTCTGAGCAAACCAAGGCACGTGCAGCGAGATTCGGGCTGCTTCAGGTCCCTACTTAGATTTTATAACACCTAAAATGCAGGTGCCTGGCATTAATTCAGAGTACTTCAATTAAGCACTCTGCAGATAATGCAGAGACTCAAGCTACCATCTATACTGGCAAATAAAATGTGCCAGGTCCCATTTTCTGTCCCTGAGGCCCAACTAACATGGCACAGCTATATTTTCTTACTTCCCAAACACACTGGTTGCATCCAAAGTGCCAAATGGGAATAGTTCTTYGTCTGTCCAAGCTTTCTAACCATGCCTGGTCACTTCTGTTGGACCAAAACTGGCCAACTGTACCAGGAACCCTTATAACATTTTAATAGTGTGGAGAATGTCTTTCCAACACAAGTGCCCATGCCATGGCTCTGCTTGCCTTTTCAACAAAATAATACTAACTTAGCCCCAGGCACTTCTAAAGAGTAATTTATAGTTAGCCCATTTGAAATTCTAGGCACAAAGATAGGTCAAGCCACATGATTTGAAGCTTAAACATCTGAATGAGGGGTTCACGCTACCAATGTCCAAGCCAGATTCAGAATATGAAGTGGTCTCCTGAGGCCAAATGTTTAACTGAGAAGAGCTCAGCCTTTCAAAAATCAATGAAAAAAAAGACTTTCTAGAGCAGCTGTTGGGTTCTGGCAGAAGAAAGACCTAGCGTGCAGTTTCTGTAAAATAAAAACCAAACAGGAACCCAAAATAGAAGGTGGAATCTATTTTAGTAGGATTCATCTAAAATGTAGACATGTAGTTTTAGCTAAGTCTTAACGTTCGGGAGAAAGGTGGGGAAAATTGTCATTGAGATATACTGACTCCAGACCTATTCTAGGATGGATTGCTCCCTGGAGGTGCTGCTCTCTTTCCATTGATAATGGAGGCAACCTACATGACAAGTTTAGGTTAAGGCCATTAATTTTAAACAGCTAAAGCRAGGTAAGAGTAATCGCCCTCTGAGTGCTTAAGTAATCAACCTGACATGCTTCCGTTCTCTGGCCCAAAACATATGTTCCATCTGAGTTTACAGATCCTGGAGGAGATGCTGCTGGAAAGAAGTGTTTCTGGGTATTTAGCGTGTATTAGGCACCACAGATAAGCAGTCTGACTCTTACGCAGTGCTTTGGGCCTAGATGCAGACATGTCAGTTTTGTGATGATTCCATCTGAAGGAATTAATTTACTATTAACAGGTGGCTACTGCTCCAAATACACCTTTCCCACAGTCTTGGAAGATGAGAAGACTGAGACTATTGTACCGTATGCTGGAATATGCATCTATTTTCCCCTTAACTAGGAACTAAATACATTGGAAATTCATCTTGTGGGCTGACATTTCAACACATTTATAAGTAGTCTACGCTCCTACACCTTCCATTACTACAGGCAACTAATCTAAGTGGACTTGTCACTGTAAGTGCAGCCACACTATCCACGACTTCTTCAGCAACAGGGATATTTGCAACACATATTGCCTAAAAGAAACCATCACACTGAAGCATTTTTTTAGGGCTCAAGAGATTTTAGAACCACATGGAAGGTTTGTGGGAGGAGAGAGAGCCAAGTTAAGATCTGTTGGTGACATCTGAACCCCTTTCTGTTTTACTGCCTTTCATAACAGGCCATGGGTTGGATATCCGGATGGACTTTTGTAAGCAGAAATACACTGGCCGGTATTATGTTTTAGACTGCAGGAACAGAGGGGCTGTGATCAGTCAATCAGATTCCTCTTTTATTTAGTAAGTGTTACAAGCAAACATCACCTATGGAGACCTTCATTACAGATACAGAGAGGGGGGGTATTGCTTGAGTTCAGAAGAACTGTCAGCTGCCTGACATTGTCACCAAAATATATCCTAAAACCTCATGATTAAAAGTGTTTAATATCAAACAGCAGAATGTGTTTCACAATTTTAGTAAATTTATTATTTTTCCTCCTAATGAGTAGGATTAAGGAGTCAGGCAAATTAGATCTCCACTAAGTTAATACTCTGCTACAATTGACTCATTAATTTACAGCTMGCTGATGTAGTCACGAAAATCATACACCCAAAGGGCAGACCTAAGTCCAGAGTACTCCAAGAACTCGTGAATACTTAGTTTGAAGTACTTGAAGACAGAGAAACTGAGGCCCAAGGAGCATTTGGCTCGAGAAAAAGTCACAGAGTACCACGCTATGCACAGAAACCAGTTCCCATTCCCMCTGCTCCACCTCACCAGCTACCATGAAATTGCTTCCGTGTTAAGKAGATTGCATTTGCAAGGTTAAAACCATCAGCCTTATCGTCTCACTCCAGATCAGGTAAACAGCAAATTAAAAACTTTACCTCTCCAACTTTCCCCCCCCTCTCCTCACCACTCCTTTCGGAGGCACATTTGGTATTTGTTTTTAATCCTGGCCAATTTTCAGTTCGCAAAACCTGATGCAGAGAGTTACTTGATATTCCGAAGGCGTTATTTTAAGATGAAACAATGTAAATTCTGATTCGGATGGCAGATGGCTGGCAGTTCACTGTTTGGCAAACCAACTGGTATGGTATGTTAGAAAGTCGGAGCAGCAGGTAGTACAGCTCAATTTGAAACGACCACAGATGCTCGGAGAGGCGCGGGGGAAGGGCGCAAGCTGGTCAGGAAATTAAGAACAGTAGTCAGAGCTCGCAGGGAAAAAAAAAATTTAAAAAAATTTAAAAATGACAGTAATTAGCTGAAAGTTTTATTCTCCCAATCAGCACTTTTTGGACGCGAGTTGTCGGAGATGAGAGCGAGCCCATTGCGATTCACGTGAACGCATCGCTTGGCCGTTGAGGGCTTGTTTCTGAGCCGTACCCAGACGGCTTTAAAGTTTTTGCACCACTTGCATCCCATGTGAAGGCTGTGAGTTTATACAAGCCTTGTGCTGCTCTTTACAGAGGGATAATCTTCATCCATGTTGTCCAAGCTGGCCTGGTGCTTGCAGCCTTGTTGCATGCTGGTGGCACATCCATCTCTGTTCTCATCAGCTTCCCGCAGTAGGTTTCTGCCCTTCCGTAGACATCGACACCCTCTCCGCTGTGAAAGGGGAGCGTTCGTCACCTGCTGTCGGTCCTTCCCAAATTGGTAACTAAGTGGGATGAATTGCCCTTTGGAGGAGCCCAGCTTTCTGCGCTCCCGCAGGCGCACGGTTCGGGACCTTAGACGAGATGTCTCGCTTTGCGGTGGCTAAAAGTGGCTGTGCTGGATCCCACCCCAAAGGATGGGAGCTCTAAAACAGAACTTTGCTTAAACCGTGGACCTCCACAACTCAGCTAACCCGGTGCCAGAGGCCAGCTGGCACAGTCTGGCCATGCCCATGCTCTCCTAYGCTCCAGAACTGGGTAGAGGCATCCAAACTGCCTTTTGGGAATGGTATCTGGCAGGTGCCAGCTCCCAAACTGTGCTTGGGAAGTGTCTGGAAAGTTCACCAGGGCCAAAACTGTGCCAGGACCACCCGAACAATAAGAACGGCGGCAGTCCAGTGCCTGGGCCTGTGCCCTGGCAATGTTTATCAGCACAGATATAGCCACAGGCTGCATCCTGATAAGCCACTCCAGGCACCCCCAAATGCCTATCAATAGCACTGTGTCAGCAAGCCTGAAAGGTGGATGCCTACAAACTCTATCCCTGCAGCAAAAAGCCCTGGAGCTCGCCAAGGGAGGATCCTGGCTCATCTCGTTGCAAGACCAGTTGGGTAGATTGAGGCTACACACACTGTACAGGGCAGATAATCAAGCYGTAACACAGAGCTAAGCTCTCCCGTGAAAATACCTGCAGGGTCAGTCTGCCATCGACCATTAGTCTTGACCTAACCTCAACCTTCCCACAAGCAAATAATACAAACTAGTTTTGAACACTCTCCTCGATTCTTCCCATTCTGCAGTACAGAAGAAGCATTATGGAAGAATAGTTAATTGCAATGTACTACATGAATTAGCTGATCAAATGTTCCAAAACTCCGGATCCAGGTTCAAGTTTTCATACGTGATCATTTCCAGCCTTGATGCTTCCTCCAGGCATTTTCTTAACCATGATAATGCTGGCTGCTGTATTTCTGTGGGTGCTAATGAGCTCTGAGTGGTGTTCATTTAAGAAATTCCACTCTGAAACAAGTGTATTGAGAACGTTACAATTAAGCAATCAACAAAATCAGGAAATGCCACAACTAGAGTTGCACCTGCACACTTCCCTCTGCCCCCCTAGGCAGTACACATTGACAAGACCTTCCTTCGATCTGGCACAGATTTGATTCCGGCCCGACTCGCCTGAATTTAACAAAGTTATTCGTAGGAGGAGAGTTCGGTTTATAAGGTGATTCTGCTGTTTTCTGCTCTCTCTCGTTTCATAGACCTCCCTACGATGCTGGTTTGTTTATAGGGGTAGGTAGCATTCCTTCATGGCATACTTACTTTGTTTAACATGATCTTAATCAACTTTAAATGATCTTCCTTCTCTCTAAGGTATGTATTTCAATATTTTAGCAAGCAGCTTTGTACTACACAGAGCTCTACAACCCCTTTATGCATACAATTCATGGAAATGAAGCAGTTAAACACAAAAGCAATATACCTGTGAGCGCATGCAAATTGCAGACTGGCAGATGAGGCAATTAGATACATAGTTAATTTATACGAAAAAATGCAGCAGAGCTGGATATTTCCTCAGATGTACATCGTTATTCTACAACATTGTACATGTAGAAGACTATATAGGAATACTGTATTGTTTTGCTTATACCATGCTATACATTTTCTAAGAATTGTAGAAAATGTCTATACTGTGCATTGTATTATTCGGAAACCATYGTGCAATCAGGAAATTAAAGATCACTGTAAAACAAACGCAGGCAGGGGAAGCGTTAGGGCTGCTTGTGAAATGTTAGCACTGCCACTACTCTAATGCCTAAAATGGCTCCTGAATGTTAAGATGTTAATGCAGTTCTTTACGTTATTTATTGAGGGAATTTCATAGGTGCTTGGCACCTCAAATTAGAGAGCCATAAAAAGTGAAGATTATTATTTAACAGCTGGGGGAAAGGAGTAATTCACATCCCCCAGCTTCAGGCACAGAAGATAGCTGACATCCTTCAACAGTCCGCAGAGACGGGAGGCAATTCTGTGTGCCCAAGTCCCAGCCTGCGCCGACTGCAGAGGAGCCCTTCTCTCTCCATTAACTACAGCAGGAACAGGGGAAGACCAGCTGGCTAAGCTAGCTACCAATATTTGCCTCATTTTTACCCTTAAAATGCTTCCTTTTTTTTGAGCTGGAGGCAAAGCAGGGGTTTATTGCACCACRTTGACCATTAATAATTATCACAAGCACTGCTACTCACCATTCATCTGCACCACTGAGAATCTGAGAATTACTCCTAAACATAGACTGTTTCACACTGGCTATAAAGTAAACCATTTGAGCCATCTCCTAAGTATTGCATTACCTTTTAAAGGCCTTGTCTTAGGTCTAACACTATTAATTTTTTTTTTTTATGGGATCTGGAAACAAATATAAAATCATTGCTGATAACATTTGTGAATGACACAAAGTCTGACATTATAATAAGTATTAAGGAGAGGGAGGTAGTCATAAAATCAGCTTGGATTCCTTAGTACATTAGGCTCAATCAGCAAACCCATATTTTAATATAGACATATGACTCTGTGTTCAGCTAGGAAGAAGGAAAGCAGGAACAGAGAGAACAAAGGATTACATAATGGAAAATAGCATCTGAAAGTAATTTAGGGGTCACAGTAGCCAAACAGCTTAGCACTAGCTCCCATTAGGATGCCGTGATGAAAAGCACTAATGCAATCCATGGACATGTGCACAGCAGAGTAGGAGTAGAGAGTGACTTGATTTTCATTTACAGCAGCATCGAGACTAATGCTGGAATATTAAATCCACTCCTGCCAACCACATTTTTAAAGGGTGTTGAAAAATTGGGGATGGTGTAAAAAGGATCTACAGTAGTAATTTCAGGACTGGAGAGCATGTCAGTGGTTTCCAGGTGACTGGCTTCATATTCTGCATGTCCAGGAAACACAAACTCTTATTACGTGAAAATCATTGTGTGGTAGTCCAAGAGCTACACTGGCCCATGGATTTTCCTCAAGATCTTCTTACTGATATGAATATTACAGCATCCATACAACTATGGATTTCTTAAGAATGCATAAAATGTGGTATGTTGCTTGGGAAGATAATTACACCAGCTTTCATGAGATCTGAAAAAATTTTGAATTAACAGCCATCAGAGATTTTTAGTGGCTGAGTTACACCAATAATCAAGACCAAGAAAGCAGTTCTGCAAGAACGTCTGCACTGGTGGCCTGATCGTCCCGTTGCCCACCTCCAGAAATATGAAAGCTGTTTTGGTTTTGTAATCTTTTGGGATTTTTATTACTTTGAACCAATTGATGCAAATGGGAACATGCATGAGACAAACATTTCAACAGGTATAACCTACAAAACGGATTTTAGAATGCAATGATCTTCTACACCATTATCCTAATTGCAGAAAGTACTACTGACTTAGAATGAAAGACTTGATTCGCTTTATCCCATTACTTCATTTTCATTTTCCACTGGGTATTAAAACCTAAACGCTTCATATGTTCAGCCCCGGTGAAACTGCACAAGGACTGCACAACTGATTGGGTTTTTTTGCTACTTTAATAATAACAAATATATTCCGCATACAGAGATCTCACCCATAACTGAGTTTTTATAAGCCCATCTAGCAGTATCACATGTCTTCTGAGATAATTTTAGCTAATGAAATCACAAACCTTTCATATCATTTTCTTCATTAGCAATGAACAAATTCTGCAACTAAAATTTATTTGAAGAAAAATATGGCACAGGTCAGGAATGTCTTTAAATCTCTAGGACAGTGGCATTTTCAAGCCAGCGAGAAAAGGATTCCCAGAATGACTGAGACATGCCTTATGCTTGCAGCCCTCAGCAGCTGTGATACATGAGTTCTCAATAAAATATATCAACCAATGTACATACTTGCTCAGTTAAAGGCCAGATAACACAGAGAGCAGCTGTTTGCCATCGTTTTAACTATAAGGTCCGCTTTTTTAACCCACGCTTCTCTGCTGACCATCTTCTTTCATTAGACCTCAGACAGACCGTTGTCTTTCCTATTTGTGGGCATATAATATCTTCATGGAAAAGACAGCAATTGGGTGGTCCTGTCAGGACACCTAACATTCGTGTTTCTTTTTAAGAAAGATTTTAAAGAAATGTTAAGAAACAGTCTTTTTAAGAAACATTTGGTTTCTTTTTAACCAAAAAGAATGTTAAATTCTGAATGTTAGAATTCAATAGCTAAAACAACGACATCCAGGAGCACGAGTCTCAACTTTGTAAGAGTTACAGGTAACTTCTCCATGGACCAGGACTGCAACCACTGACATAGATACTAAATAATATTTTGTTCCCAGATGCCTCAGAGGGAAAACTTCCACTGGCAGGCAGAGAGTTTGTCCAGGGTACAATTCTGTTGCCTGAAGACAGTCATCTAATACTATTTCAGATGCACGTACAACATCCAAGACATCAGCACAGGACATAGAAAGGACACAGTATCTAGAAGAGACACACCTTCTGGAGCAGCAGTTTGGGGTAATTTGGGACATTTGTTTTCAGCTATTATACATTTTTCTCTGGCAAAAGGAAAAGTGATTGATCTGTGCATATAGGGAAATTGATGAAAATTTGTAAGATAAAAAAAGCCCAAACACTGTTGAATTTGGTGAATGAGGATATGGTCTGTCCCAGAGCTTGGTACTTCATCAATATTTGACCATCTAAATTTTAAAGCAACAGTTAATGAGGCAAAWGAAAAACTTAATGTTACGTGTATAAAGATGATTAGGATCAAATTATGTTCATTAAAAGAAACTGCCTCTGAAATGAATTCCTTAAATGTCCCGAGGAAACCAGGGAGTGTTGGGAACGTTGTCATCTACTGCACTGACATATGCTTCACTGTCGTAGACTGAATTCCCTTATAGCCTTGCATGACAGATCAGAAAATATCTTTCTAGAAAAATAGGAGTGACATCCAGCATCAAGCTCAGACACCTATATTTAGGTATCTACATGGACTGAATTCAGTTACCACACATTGACATCCAATACCATTTGCGATGCCCTAGAGCATCCCAACCATCTACATAGGGCTGGCAGGTGAGATACACAAACTATAGTTGACCCGCACCTATCTGGACAGGCTGCTTCACGCCAGGATGAATGTGTCGAACATCTCCAATGACACTAGATCATTTAATCTAGGGCAGATCATTTGGTCCTAAGGGAAGAATTGCGTTTGAGACTGACACCCCTACATATAGGTGTCTACATATATGGGTACATGTGTGTTAGGTGTCTAACCTCCCTGTACAGTTAATGGTGCCCTAATCAATGGGACACAAGAGGAATTCTGCTCTCCCTGAGTAGACATCTGGTCACCTGCATAGCTCTCTGGATTCCACGGGCTCTTCTGACGAGTGCACAGGTAGCCCCTACCTGCAGACACTTAAATGCAGAAGCTGCATCTCACCACAGATGTTCTTTCCTAGCATGCCAGTTCAGAAGGTAAACATTTCAAATCTGATTCATAATCAGATTTCATAAATCTGGATAATGGTAACAAAAAAAAAACCAACAAAAAAACCCCAGGACATTGCACCTAAGGGAAACCAGAGGTAGTCTGAGTAGGAGCACATACCAAAGGAATTTTGAGATGACAAAAACCATTCAGGTCAAGGATTTTGAAGGACCCTGGATAGAAGAAGATGTGAAGGAAATGTATGCCAAAGAACTGGTGCCTGTTTCACTCTGTTCTGTCAGGTCAAGTCACCTCTGGTAGCACGTTCATACTGATACCTTTCTGTAGCAGCTGGAGAAATCTGACTATATCCACTTGTTTTGGTAAATAGTGTCAGTCATTCTTGGTTCAGCATTCTCATGTGCCACCCAGAAATACTTCGATCTGTCTTGTAACTTTTGGGTGAGCAGGTATTTTCTCTGAGGATATGAGTCTGCTGAATCTTCACTGCAAAGTCCATGTGAAGTTTCCTCAAGTTTGCTGAGAACCACTGCAGCAGACCTGTGACAATGTGTTGGGCTCCTTTATAGGAAATCGATGCTGCAAAAGGACTCCATGAGGAGCTCCCAAAATGAGAAGTTTGTGCTTTAGAGCCCATACAAACATAATTTCTTCACCATTGGTATCTTCACTCTAGCAGTCCTGCACTGTTCAGGAGTTCTGAATGATGGAAGAGTAAATTTATCTCCATCACATATTTCCATAATCAGCTACTTTGGAAGCAACGATCTGATTTCCTCTGCTCTTAGAAAACCTAAGATTATAGAGCTGTCCGTCAAGAGACTCACATGTGGAAGAGAAATTAGGGAAAGGATGCACTACTAAAGTCTGATCATCTGTAGGAAAAGGACCAGATGATACGATATTGTCTGCAACAACATAAGACTGAACTTTGAAGACATGAGATATCCCTTCCAATTCTACAGTCATTGTATTTTTTATTGGCCCATTGATACAATAATTCATAATAACCTCAGAAATATGGAGAATCTGAATATTGTGCTCAGAAAACACTGGATATTGTCATGAACATCTGCGTATTTTAGGTCTTATTTGAGGGTCCTGTGAGATGAGAAAAAAATGTTTTATAAGAACAAGAGTATTTGCTTATCTTTCTGGGACTTGCAGAGTTTCAAAATTGTCTTAAAAAATCTAAATTAAAATGGTTTGTCAGAACTCAGGATCCCCCTGTTCATACTGTCACCTCTGACATAGAAAACACATCCATTCGGTTTCTTCCTTCCCAACTCTCTAATGCCGTGAGCAAGTGAGCACCACGAGACAGGAACGCATGTCAGAGAGGGGCAGCACTACTATTTAAAGCACTGTTTCATAGTGTTCTTAGCCTAAATGGAAGGCAACACTCCTTTTTTGTCTTTTTGTTTTAAGATGTATGCATTCAAAAGTAAAAAGAGGCTGAAAACACATAGCATTGGACTTTTTTTTCCCCAGTTATGAAAACAAAGCATAGCTTCTGGGCTTTGAAGAGTGCAACTACCATGACTGGATGACACCCTGTGACATTTGTAGTTGGCAAAGTTGTTTCCTAAGGGGCAAAGAAGGCAGGGGAAAGGATTACATAAAAAGGATTAAGACAACAATTTTGTATGGGAAAGGAGCCCATGAATTTTCTGCTGAGACAGGATGAACACCTTGTTTTCCTATAACCTCTCTATTCACTATTGCTTTGACATATATGTAAAAGAAAGGTCTGATCATCACCAGAATATTGTTATTTCTATTATTTCTGTTGTCATTATTTAGGGTTCAGGGGTCTGTCCACTACAAGGCTTCACTCCTATTTTACTGCAATCTTGAGGAACAGCCTCTGCCCTTAACACCTCCCCCCTAAAAATTTATCCCCCCTCAAACTCATTACCCTGCAAAAGCAGGAACTACCTGCACTGTCATCTACAACAGTACTGCAGGAAGTAAAAAGAAATAGTATTTCAGAAGGTTTTCATAGGATAAAAGGATTTTCCTGCTGAGTCAAAGACAGCACACGCCTACCTCCTTTGAAGTGCAACCCCATGTGTTATAAGTCCCCCTTCTGTACCCAAAATGCAGAGTACAACTCTGCTGCAGCCCCCAGCTAGGGCACAGCTTTAGTTCAAGCAGTAAAGACTCAAACCGCAGTAGTGACACAGGTGAGAACTATTTAAGTAACATATGGGCAGGTGATACAGAAGTGACATTACTAGGACATAGGGCTAAGCTTCAATTTCAATTTTCAGACTCCCTGCGAACCCCAGGGAATGTATAAATTACCTATCCTGCTGCTAGCCATGCTATGCACTTGCAAGAGATTTTTTCTTGATTTAGCCTATTAGAGATATACAGAGTTTAAAAGTCCAGAGTCAGCAGCTGGCTTTTGCAATTGGGCATTTATAACACCCAGGCAATGGCCAGAAGCTAAGACTTACAGTTAAAAGTAGAGCTAGTAGGAAAATTCCTTCCTTTCACAAAAAACCCAAATCAAATAAAATAGAAGCATTGCATTTTAATCTGTTCTTACCCCACTGATTTTTTCTAACTTTTATGAAAAAGCAAAAATCCAGATAATGGCTGTTTATATAGCACATACACACATACATATGTCAACATATATATACACAATCAACAGCCTAAAATGGATTTTTTTAGATGCTTTGCTATCCAAAGATAGAAAATTCATCCTCATGAGAAACTTCCCTCAGTTAAGACTACATTTTTGGTCAAGAAATAATTCTGTGCAAAATTTTCAGGGAAGTCTAATTTAGGTCTCTGATTTGCTGGTGGTTCAAATCCTTTCCAGTGTCTTTTTCCTGGAAATCTAGGCTCCATATGTAAAAGGGATAATAAGCCTTTTCTTTTAAAGAATATGCCTGGAGCTGAAAGATTTAAATTCAAATCTCAATAGCTGTAACATTACTCCATCCAAGAGATGCTCATGGTGCATGTAGCAACATGCAGGTTGCATTTATCTGAGTAAGATTCAGTCTTGACACTAATTCAGCATTTCTTGCTTGTGGCAGAGGTATGGAAAGAATGTGATGCACAGAGGAAATGCTATAATTTCCGTGCAAATCTACTACAGCATTCTCTGATTGTGCCATATGATCCTAACAAAATAAAATAGTTGCAAGCTGCTGCTCAAACGTGATGTTCAACTCCTTCAAGCGCTGTGAGGCTATAGCATGACTGTAGTGTAAACGTATAGAAATTTATGTCTGTTTTCTAGAAAATGACTGAATTACGTTTGCATAAGACTATGATAAACAGAATTAATATATAAAAGGTGAATAAGCTAAAGAGAGTCATGTATCTGCCACCGAGTTGCAAAAGCAATCTGTTAAGAACACAAAAGGAGAGGTTTTTTCTTTTTTTCTGCTTTTGCAGCTTTTATTTTTAACCTTAGGAAATGAACACAGTTTATATCTATTCCTGTAAGGACTGCCCAAGCACAAGAGTACATACTCTTTCTTAGAGAAAAAGTCAGTATGCATTCTTTTTTTTTTTTGTCTATAGAAACTTCTGGGTTATTGATAATGTGAGGGTAGCGTAAGAAGGTATTAATGCATCTCTTTGTATCTGGAAAGATAAAATGCTAACCATGTTCTCTCTCTATACAAAAAATACACCTGGAAAGTTCTGGTTATATATTTCTATGTATACTCTTGAGAAATAAAGTAGACACAAATGTATTTTCAGARACTTCTGGACTTGATGTCACAAAATCAAAGTGAAATTATTTCAATAACATAGCCCATAGCCTTCTCATTATGGTGGTAGGGAACTATCCCTTGTTAAAGGACTTAGACAGAGATGAGTACCTATTTAGACACCATTGTAAATGAAGACAATGCATTTATTTCATTGCTATGGTTACTAAATCAAGTATGAAGTATAGAAATATGGTTCACAAGGAAAAAAGAATGAAGAAAAATAAATGATATACTGCTTTAGAAATGCAGAAGAAAGATCAAACAAATAGGCTGCACAGTTTAAGAAACAATTAATTATTAGAACTTTCACAACATATTTGATACAATCTCATTGCAACCTGATTGCAGCCATTCTTATACCAGTGCTATCTCTCTCTCTCTACTTTTACCCATCTTGCCTTTTATACTGATGCTGTGCAGGAGAAAAGCTTGTACCTTTTATCTGTGATACTGGGGAAAAATGATGTATCCCTGCAAGCCTAAAGGCTCTGTGGAGTGGCTTCTGCTGGGCATAGTGCTGGGCTCAGACAGACCCTCTCCTCTTCTCCAACATCTCTCCGGGACCTGTTTGACACAAATGGGCTAGTGGCTGTGCTAAATGGTTGCTCACATCCAGCAAACGGGATAGCAAACAATCATCTCAAATGTCTGGGCATAACTCAAAGTGTTTCCTGGGGTGATTTCTAAAATGCAGAAGCTCAGAGGGCCAAAGGGTCAGAGCTTTTTCTAAGTGACATACCATCACAGCACCCAGATTTCTTCATYCAGCGTACGCGCAGCTGACAACTGCCTCCTGCCTAGCAGGTTTGGTTTGGACTCTTCCCCACCAAGAGAGCAGATTTAGGCCAGTGACGTGATCCAAAAGTGCCAAGATCAGGAGAATAGCCGATAGAAATGGTCAACATCACATTTTATTGCTTGGAAATGTTGTAAAGCTGAACTCTATATATGGTCCAAACAGGCTGTTTAAAAGGYTTTGTGAACCAAAACAAAGAAAACTAATGGCTAAGACTATAAATCTCTCCCTCCCTTCTTTAATGACACATGGTCAACAATTTAATTCTACTCACTCACTGAAACATCGCTTGCTCCAGAGGTGCCAGTCAAACTGTATTTGGTTCATGTGAGCCTCATCAGAACTATTCAAAATCCAAGGCTTAAAATGCTGCAAACTCCTGGGCAAAGTGGATGGGAGGCAAAGGGATGACACTCCGGGACGGGATGTACTAAAGCCAAGATTAATCTACCTGACATTCTGCTGCCGTCTCCTCAAAGCAAATCCAAATTCCGTACAACGGTTCCAGAAACAGGCTCTATCTTATTTAGGCAAAGCCAGCTATTCGGCCACTTTATGCTCTTGGCACGCTTGGAAATCTCTTTGCCATAGCCAATTAGGAAGAGATCTGATTAATTAGGACTTCTTCATCCTTCTTTTCTGACCAACACATAGCAATGGATTATTTACCCGTATCAAACGGAATTCTTCAGATATACTGCCTCAAAAAAGAGCTCTTTAGAGTCACAGAATAGAGCCAAGAAGATCCAGATGGAATTAAAGCATTTAAATGAATACTGTTCCCACATACCCCGGTGCGAGTGCACAGCTGTACCACAGTCATATTTATAAAAGGAGTCAGGCTGGCTCTACACTGTCAGTTAATATTGTGCCATAGCTTCATGACACAGTACGTTGGCATCGCTCTAGACGCAGTACGTTAGCATAGTATGTGACAGTCATTGCCCCTGCTAGCTTTCAGAGTAACGTATTTGAAATTCCCAAAGTGACTGAGGAGCCTGAACTTTGCTGAGTTTATTGGGACTGAGCCTATTAAATCACCGAGGGGCTGTAGAAAAGGCTACCTCCTACTCTGAAAGGTATGCACATACTAAACAAGAAAGCCAAGAAAAGAAAAGGGGAAAGGACAGAATAAGAGTAATAATAAGGACACTAGTACTGAATAAAATTCCTTCTTTTTATTCTCTGACACAAGATGCAATTTCTGAAAGGAAATAGGAACAGAAAAAAGGCAAGTGCAGATCTATGACAATAACCTTGTTTTATCCACTATGGCCCCCCGAGATCTCCGCTCCTAGAGATTAGCAGTTATAAAGTCTCCCTCAGAAAGCACAAGTGAGCCTCTCTCAGTAAGCCTAACGAAAAACAAATTGAAAATCGCTTTGCTGAGGTACTTCTATCTGACTGAGAATTGCATCTAACCACATAATTTCCATGAAACGGCAAATAGCTGCCTCGTGGATCGCAATAACAGGAAGCGTGGAGAGCAAATCCCAAAAACTAGTGGATCTGGTGGATGAACCACAATGTGCTTGGACACTGGGAGCTGTGCTAGATCAGGTTTCGGTGCGCTCTGCTGCTCACGTCAAAGGTTTGGGAAGCTTTAGACGACTTCTCAAGGCAATGCAAAGTCAAGTGCTGTAATGAACCCTTAGTTCTCTTTCAACAAAAACTATGCACCTGATTTGCATCTTTGCTAAGGTTTGCTGTGAACTTTACTGTGCAAAGAAGCCATAAAGTGAGTATAAAAGGAGCTTAAGTAACAGGCAGGTAATACAGAAAGAATCAGAATCCAGAATTTTATTAGCATCCAAAATCCAAAGACTCAAAATGTGCGCTYGCAGCCCAGAAAGCCAACCGTATCCTGGGCTGCATCACCAGCAGTGTGGCCAGCAGGTCGAGGGAGGGGATTCTGCCCCTCTACTCCCCTCTGGTGAGACCCCCCCTGCAGTACTGCGTCCAGCTCTGGGGTCCTCAGCACAAGAAAGACACGGACCTGTTGGAGCGAGTCCAGAGGAGGCCACAAAAATGATCACGGGATGGAGCACTTCTCCTATGAAGAAAGGCTGAGAGAGTTGGGGTTGTTCAGCCTGGAGAAGAGAAGGCTCCGGGGAGACCTTCTTGCAGCCTTTCAGTACTTAAAGGGGGCTTATAAGAAAGATGGAGAGAGACTTTTTAGCAGGGCCTGTTGCAACAGGACAAGGGGTAATGGTTTTAAAGTAAAAGAGGGTAGATTCAGACTAGATAGAAGGAAGAAATTTTTTATGCTGAGGGTGGTGAAACCCTGGCACAGGTTGCCCAGAGAGGTGGTCGATGGAAACGACCATCCCTGGAACGTCCAAGGTCAGGTTGGACGGGGCTCTGAGCAACCTGATCTGGTTGAAGATGTCCCTGCCCACGGCAGGGGGGTTGGACTAGATGACCTTTAAAGGTCCCTTCCAACCCAAACTATTCTGTGATTCAATGATTCTATGAAAATGAAACGTCATGAGACTGAAGGGGGAAAAGCAACCCTGTAGAGACAGAAATTGGTGCAACTTTGAAACATCCTTTAATAGAAGATGACAAAGAATCACCTTGTCCTTATGGAAAAAGTTACTCAAAAAATGAGCTATTAGAGCCTGAAAGTCAGCCGCTTTCTTGCGTAAATGAGCATGAATGTGTATTTCTCTTCCTAGAGGTGGCACAAAGGAAGAGCCAACAAGAGTACTGAGAATTTTGCAAAGACTCCAGTACAAAGTACTGAAAAAAGAGACTTCTTTGGAAGGTAAACTTGATTTCCCAAAGGGGATGAGTAAGCAGTCATTTCCCTCACAGGCAAATGAAAGCAATGATGAGCTTTTAAAGATGTCATTCACAAAACTGCCCTTAATGGGAGAGCAGAGTGACTGAATCCAGGCAGGAAATTAAAAGACAGAGCAGGGACGGTCATTTTGGTGAGAAGACTCAAAGAGAACAGAGAAAGGAAACAAGGGGGCTGTGCAGCACTGTTATCTCCTTTGACTGGGTCCCATTAATACGACGAGTCATTTAAGAGAGTGATGAAAAGAGTGGGAATCTTTAAAAAAACCCAACTTTTTCAAAGGCGTAATTCTGTTTGAGTTTCAGAATTTTTCTTTCCAAATATGCCAAAATACAGCCCAGCAGGACAGACAAGCTTATGCTATACGGATTATCTGGTGAGAGGGGTATTGTCATGGAAACATGATCTTTGCTCAGAAGTGATTACTTACCCCTGCTCTCATTCCCTTCATATATTAATAATAGATTTTTTTTTTTTTTTTTTATTAAGTCAATGACAGACTATGGACCTGAATCTTCTCCTATCTCCTGTATGGATTTCATCCTGGTTTTCAGCTGTGTCATTTCTCATTTACAGACAGACTGCACTAGTGGCCCACAAGTACTGCCACAACCCACAGGAAGAACCGGCCTCCAGTTCCCACCCAGGGACTGCGCCTGGTTTAGTAAGGATTCACAGTACTCTGTCTTTTGCAAGGATGGACACAACTTTTAGACTACGAGCCAGTGGACAGATTACAGATACGGAGAATACAACTTACACCCCAGGAAATCTAACAAAATAGATGAAACGGGATTCTCCTCCAGAAACTTTGACTTGGGCATTTACAAGAAGGTTTCTAAGCTTCCTTTAAAGACAATAAAGCCTTACTGCACGATACAGTTGCCTAATCCATAGGCATTATCTGAGATGCCACAGGGAATCTTGTCCAGCCCCTGACTACCATTCCCATGGCTCAAATCTCCTGTGGGTACCGAGTCATGTCTGCCAGCTTTACGTGGACATCTCAGATATCCGAGATCATCTTTAACAGCACTCGATATATATGTGTGGGCAACTGAATTGAGCCCAGTGGAGCCCAGACAGCAATTCAGTTCCTCCTAAAGTAAACATCTATCTTTGGTCGGCAGAATTGCTTTAAAGGCTCTGGGGGTTCAATTCAGTTGCCCAAACACAGGCATCAAGCACCTAGGAGATACTCAGGGACTGCTGTCCTGGGCAAAACCCTGCAAGGTACCACTGAAACAACTCAACCGATACGGACAACGGCCACGGCACTGTCTATTTTATGGCTCTAGATATACGGCTCTTTCAGCAAGCTCAACAATAATTTCAGCTGCCTCTTGGAGATTTTACCCCTTGTGATGTTCGGAAAAGAAAAACCTATTGAAGTTAGGAATAAGCAGATGTTTACAGTGACACAGATGGCCTATTCAAAACAAGATAACCTTGTATAAAAATAGTGTAAGATGTTATTACAGGGATTGAGGCTGGAAAGAAAAAGCAAAGTTTATACGCACATCCATTTTGACTGTGCAAAGTACCCCCCAGCCCCAAAAGCTATGTTTATATGAGTAAACTAAGCAGGGCCAGAACATGGTCTCAGGCACTGGTGCAGCTGGGTGGCCCATGGCACCTTGCAGTCCCTGGTGTCTGCCCCAGCGCTGCCTGTACCAGGGGACGCAATGGGCCCAGGACTTACCTCGGAAGACAATATGGACACAGCCACCCCAGTTTGTTTTTCTTTGAGCAACTATATGAATGTGACAACTTGGCCTCGGGGCCAGAAAATGGGCCTGATCCTTTTTTTCTTTTTTACCACTACAGAGTTGACCCCAAGTACGCTAAATTCAATCCTTCCCTTCCTCCTAGGCAAGAGGGTTCTTATTACTATTTAATAACAGCTCTTTTTCTGCTGCTGTTTCACGCTCCAGCTTTGCTGGGTTTATGTGCCCGTGGACTTCCCATGGACTGCAGTTGCAACACCCATGTACCATGACTGGTCTGTCATCATCCTCCCCCAGTAACACCATTCACACTGATTGTGTCCAGCCCAGTCACACCTGCCTGGCCTGTGCCTACCTCTTACTCATCATTTGTGGGGAAGAAATTCACCCCTACAGACTTTGCAAGTCCTGGTAGAAAGGAGCAAAAGGGAAACCAAGTCACAGATATTTCTTCAGAAAAGAAAAAAATTTTTGTGTCAGGAACCATGTTCCCAGAATTTAAAGGATGTGTTGCCATGCTTCCCACAGCTCCAGTATATGTCATTCTCAAGCTTATAGGAGGGTTAATAGATGAAAAATTATGAAAACCTGATGCAATGCAGATGGGAGGAGCCGGAGTCACGTGACGATGAACTCACAAGGTTATGCAGGTTTGCAGGTGGAGCCTGGTGACTTTGGATCGTCTCAAAATATGTGCAGGCATAAAACCAGCTCTTCCCCACCCTGTGGGACCACCCAGCTATCACTGCAACCCGTGACAGATGTGAGCTTGGAAGAGATGAAGGTAGAGCCCAGAAAAAACATATACAGGAGAGGCAGGAAGAAGAAAGTCTGGAGACATTTGGGTAAGAAACATGTAAAGGCTGTCAGGTTGGTAATCGGAGCGGATTTCAYAGAATCATAGAATCATTTAGGTTGGAAAAGACCTTTAAGATGGAATCAGGGCCTCTAATTACAACTCCTTCTTTTTTCAAAGTTTTCCATGAAACGCAACAAAATCTGATCCAGTTATGCCGATGTAAGTGAAAACGCCACTGACTTGCATCAGTGCAAACCCAGAAAAACTGCAAAAGGCTGTTTAGATTTATTTCTCATATGCAGCTGCACCCTCAAGATGCGTTATTTAAAAATTCAGAGAAACACAGTACTATTTAGTCATTTTGTACACAAAATAGTCAGGATGAGAGATACAATTACTTTAATGGCAGGCGAGCACCCTGAAGGTTACTCGGATGGTCGCTGACGAGCCTGGAACACAGTTTTACAATAGCCTAACGATAAACTCTGAAATCTGTTGTAGAGCAGAGTTAATTTTTAAGAAGAGCGAAATCTATAGTCGACTACCCTCTYCCTCCTCCCTCCACCCCCAAGCCCCCCAAACACTGGGTCTGGCGGTTATTCTGATCCCTGGAGTTTGATGCATGTTTGATTCACAGACTGCAGCATGTCTGCACCAGATGGCCCCGAGTTAATGAACACAAACTCATCACTTTTACTCACGAGGGAAATGTGCAGCTCAATCTGATTTGTACTCGACAACTAAAAATATTTTAGTATTTTTAGTGAGCATTTTACTGTTACAAAATGGCATTTGAGGAAAGCATTAAAAGAACACAGCCTACCCAACAAATGTACTTCCACAGATGAAGAACAGCACTGCTGCCTTTTCCCCTTCTCATCAGAGCTAAGTTAACATATTCCCAAACCTTAAAACTACAAGCAGCACATAAAGAAAGCTATAAGATCTGGGGCCTTCTCAGGCACCATTAAGCCATTTGCAAAAAATCTCCTGAGTTTGCTGAAAGCAGGATTGGGCTCTGAGTTTGTTACCACAGCAGGTTTGAAAGGATATGGGTCATATTCTCAGCTAGCATAAAACAAAGTGAATGCCTGGAAACCACCAGAGCTGTGATTATTTATACCAGCTAATGATCGGTCTGCATGGGGTCACTGTGATTTTCACGTGTAGTGCACAAGATGTAACTGCATGGGAATATAAAACACATACAAAAAACAGCATTACACTGCCATGATATACGAAAGATTTTTCCCCAAGGAACCAAGAGATATTTGTTAAAGATGAAAACCAGAACCCCCAGTCTACAACCCAAAAATGGATTAATTGCTTCCCTTGCAGTCAACAGGCACAAAGTCATTATTGCAAACACATGGCAGGAGCCACATTCCCAGAATTTAAAGGAATCTTGATTTCACTTTTCACTCAAAAAGCTGTTGGGCATGCCAAAATTTTAATGTAATTTTAGCCTGGAATGTGACTTCCTTACTAGTCTCTGTGATTTTACGTGCTTGAGTGTGACACGCACCACAAGATCATAAGATGCAATTCTTAATGAAACCATATAGTTATCTGAAAACTTGCTAGAGGCATTGCATGTTGATGTAATATTCAATATAGTTGGGTGTTTTGTCACTGCATAGTTTTTGCTGTTACTCTTCCACTATAGTGATGCATTCTCTACCCATAGTTTCAAGACCGCAAAGAATAAATCAGATTTAAAAAACTGAGAAGAAAGTAACGTACTAACCACAACTCTTTACACCACATTCTTCGAGAAGCAAGCTGGCCAAGCCAGGTCACATAAGAACTGACTCCCAGATGCCATGGATAAACTAGTCAGAGCCGGGCATCTGGGTCTTACAGCTGCCAAAGTTGTGCCAGCGGTAGGCACCTGCCAAACCAATCTACTGGAGGCCAAACACATTTCCCGTCCCCTCCGAAAGGAAGAGGCAGTGCCAGGAGGGAGTATTACTGTGTAATGACTTATTTCTTACAGAAGTAGAAGACAAACACATCATGTGTGCAATGCCAGCTCCATAACGGTATTCCCACAGAGCATGTGGACTGTCTGCTTGACGGCCTATTTACCTCCCTAACTACACATTTTCTCAACTACACCCATCTCCATTATACAGTTGTGATAAAGTTATTAGTTATTAAATAGCAAAGTACCAATACAACACTACCTCATACGAAGATCAGTGTCAAGCAGGATATTCTCAATGGTTGAGCCAATAAAAAAGAGAGAGGAAAACCGGAGGATGCTGAGAGGCCTTTGTGGTCTCCTAAACCGTGGAAGAATTAGCCGAGGGAAACACCCATCAAGGTCCCATTCATCACTAGGTGCTGGGAAGAAATCCCTAACCAAGCTTTGCTTCCTGCTCTTTGTGCTGCCTCACTTAATTTTCTTCTCTTCTACAGCTCTCCACTACAGCATCTACGTTCACTAGATCAGAACTGAAATATTTGCTGTTTGCTACGAAAACTTCTCAAGGTAGGGATCACCTCCCACCAGCTCAGTGCAATGGGGCAGGAGATCCCACCTCACCAGGATCGTCAAGGAATTAGTGCTGGGGAGCAATCTCACGGCCGTCACAAACTGGGCAGTATGCACACCCCCCCACACCTCTCAGGATATCTCTGTTCTTTCACACACACACAAAAATCAAATCATTTTAAAATTTGTTTTAATGTGAAACAAAAGCAAGCACATAAACCTTGATAATCTTGATGTTTTCTAAGAAACAGAATTTGTTTTCTGACCTGCCCTACACAGTCTACAAAGTATAATAGAGATGTTGGAAAGAAATCTGTTTTACTTAACTGAGGGAGTCAAAATTCAATTTAGAATGAAATACTGATTGCGACTTTACGCCTTTAATCATTCCTGCTTATATGTATTACAATGTACTGAAGCTACAATCTGAACACGTTCTCTGTTTGGAAATCTTTCATTCAGACTCCTCTAAGGATCCAAATGGCTCTAGCAAGTACGTCTTCATCTCATTAATCTCCTCTCCAATACAAACTTTCTGATGTGCAAGCTGTTCACTCTCCCCGTCCTTTACAACTGGATATAAACAAGGGATGCGCGAGGTCTTTGATGGGGGAGCACGGGCCATCTATCACCCGCGACAAGCCAGCACACTGGGAAAGTCGTCACTTCTTCCACCTGATGTTCCAAATTGTGACTTTGAAAACAACAGGAAGAAACGTGCATTCCTCTTCCACGCTGCAAGGGAAAACACTGCTTTAATCAGGATTGCTTCTGGTTTGCTTCTGTATGGCTAATTAATAAATAAACCGTTTAACTAGCCTGAATTTAGGAAGCCTACTGTTAACGCTGCCTTGCCCTGCAGCTGTAATGCCATTTTATTAGTGATGGTGACAAAGGTACCATGCAGTTACTAACATTTTATACGTACTAATTTTAGTTCCTCACAGAGCAGTATTGCTCTGCAGTGCTGGACTGGTGTCTCTCTAATCAGGAAATCTCAGCACATGTTTTTCAGGCAGATTCCCCTGTTCACCTTCTCATTTCTTCCTTACTCACACCCCTCTTAAACGTAAGCCAAAGAAACAAATAATATTTCAGACTGTGCCCATGCACCATTAAAAATAGGCATGCAGCACTTTCCATGCATAATTCATTCTTCCTGTATTTCCAGTCAAGACGTCTTCACTTTGCAAGCGTAAAGTGACAATTCTTGCAGATTTGGGAAATAATCTTTTACATCTGTTACAAGCTAACAGACACCATTTGGCAAGTGTTAAAAAATACCATATAGGACCAGGAATACGGCGTTCTGTTTGGTTAGAAGCATTCTTGAACTAGAAGTCTGTAGGAAAAAAAAAGATGACTTGAATGTTCTTTCCTTCTAACAGAAATATTCTTATTTTCCAGCCATTTATCTCTCCATTATTTCCTTTGTGTGTTATGTCCTCCTTATTCCTCACTCTTTTCCTTTTCACATGCATCATTTCACTGGATCATCTTGTTTTGCAAATATTGGGGTTTTTTTTCCATTTTTTTCTTTTCAATGCTGACATGTCAGCCATCTTTATCATGCCAGACTCAGAATAAGCTTCAATTCCCTGCCTGCTCAGGCCTCTTGTGCCCTGTTCACGCAGCCCGACTCCCCGGGGCCTCTCCTCGGCTATCTTCACCCTCTCTCTGCCTTTCCCCCCAGCCCACTCTTTTCCATCAGCCCAGTTCAGTCTCTACCCCTGCCTTCATTTCCCATCTACCTAATTTAACTCTCTACTTTTAAGTCTTATTAGTGTTGCATCAGAAGCGCGAGGAGTAATGCTGTCATAACAAAGAGAAGGAGAGCTTGTAGGCCCACTTTACAAAGTGATTTAGCAGGGCGAGGAGCACCTTGCTGCATACTAATGCTGTTTTAATAATGCTGCCCAAACACCCCGGTGACTGTGCTAACAGTATGCAGGCTCCGAATAAGCTGGGAATGCGATTTGCGTGCACATGAGGAGTTAAGATAATGGGTGAATGCACATTTCAACCAAGTTTGCCATAAGCAGTAATATCACCGAGACTCAATTCTTTTCTCTGCGTTTCATTTAGATGTTTTCTCCTACTATAATACCATCCTTTGCTCTCTACACTTAAATGCACTCCATTTGCATTCCAGTCCTTCATTTAAAGAAATAATACAACTGATGCTATCCGTATAGCTAAATAAAGTGATACATATTTAATTAAAATGATGCTGACACGACAGCTAGGTTCACAATTCGCCACTGCTTTTGCACCCGCTTCCAAAGACGGTCAGCAAAAACATCTAAAATGCTTCGGGGACCCGATCCTGCCGCCTTGTCTGACAGATTGCAAATCTCCTTGGGTATCTCCGGTCCGTCCTCTGAGGCTCACCCTCGAAAAGAGCTCTGCCCTGCACTGGGACTTGCAAGCGCGGCCTCGGGCATGGCTGGAGGGTGTCCTCCGGAGCACGCACAGACCCAAGTGCTTGAGTACCTTCGACAGGTCCTCAGTACTGCTGCCCAAGGAAGAATTTGCTTTTACTGGTATCGTACTGGCAAAACAGCTGGCAGAAATACACACACAACCAGTAATAACCAAGCGGTTTCTAAGAAGTCATACTTGATGCGTGAAGGGGAGGAAAACAAGCTTCTAAGTTTCTTTCAAGTTTCAGAGGGGAGACCCTAAAATATCAGATTTTTTAACAAAACAATGGGGGGAAAAAAACACTGCCAGTGTGTCCTTTTTCAGGCAGTATTTGAGCAACTTAAAATGCCAGATGAACCGTATTGATTTTTCTGTTTGTGGCTTTGATGGGAATTTAATTGAAAAGCTCAGTAACTCGGGTTTTGAAGCTTGTTTGCACAGAGTGTTCCGCAGCAAAATTGTGAAAAAAAAGAAAAAAAAAAAAACCCAAAGGATTTTTTTCTGGTTGGCCAGCAGAGGCGGTGACAAGAGACCTTATGTGAGATTTTACATTCTCATCTCCTGGAGTTTGAAGTCACATGCACTTTATTCATTGCCTATAGACAGACATCGCATTTTGTTAGTACAGCTCATCATGAAAGCGAGGCTGCTGGCAATTAATTTTTCTTCTTTTATTTTCCTTCATTTTTATGTGATTAGAAATGGTCATAAGGATTTCCATCAGGATCATTTCAATAAACTGAAAAAGGAGGTAACACCCTGGCCATCTCCTTTATGGTCTATTAGCTTAATATGAAACATTTGAAAAAAATCCGATAATTCTGAAGTTGTTCCGTGCACACATCTTGGGTTCAAATATCCTTTATTGTTTCTAGATCAAAAAATGCAAAGGAAAAGCCTGAAGAAGCAAAGAGTAAGTGACAGGGTGGAATGGCATGCGAAGACATGGAGGTATCTTTTTAGCGGCTAATAGGTAAGAGTGACACATCCTACAGTTTTCCTCTACCTATTTTTTAGGGAAAAATACCTGCAAGAGGCTTTRGTGGTGTCACTATATTAACTTGCCAGTGTGTAAAATGATCTTTTAATTTAGTTCTGGCCCAGAATGTGAGTTTTTTCCCAAACTTTACACGGCAAGGAGCTTGAAACTTTTCCCACTACCTGCAGCCCTTGTCATAGCAAGGCTGATTACGGTAATGTATTTTCCCAGAATTAGAGCCCAAGCTCAATTAAGATTTGAGCTAGGGGATAATACATCTGCCTGTTTATTTAGTGGTATTTCCACGGATTTGTGTTTTCTCACCTGGAAGTATTTGCAGTTTAGGATGATAGTTAAATATTCACTTTTATCTGCAAAGCCTCAAACAAAACTGGCTGCATTTATGCCTTTTTCCTTGTAATACARGAATAGCAGTCAGCACCGGGAGACTTGATCTTACAGCTTCCCAATGCAAAGGAGAAGAGGGTTGTTTTGTGATAGATCTGAGGAGGATCCTTAACAAAATGAGTATATTTGAATCTGACGGTGACATCCTATTTTCCCAAGTGCTCTCAACTTTCAAGAAAGCCACTGGCTAACTGCTAGACACTCATTACATGGAAATAACATTAATTAAACAGACGAGATATGTCAGTCAGATGCACCGTTTTTCCCTCTCTGTGTCACAACTCTAAGCTATGCACAATATAATATTATGTAGCTCACAGCCTAATAGAGTGGCACATGAAAATGTAATTGCATTACAGGACAGTACGATGATATGGGTAAAGTCATCACATGACAAGTTGCCCCAGGATGATAGTATCTGTCCCACATTGTATTATTTTGGGAATAATAAACATTATATGTAGGAAAACACTAAGCCAAAATAAGCTTGGTCATCCCACAGAGCTTGTGACAGATGGCAATTCTAGCTCTATAATCAAAGCAATAATTAACCTAGTAGTTTTAAAAAAAAAAAAAAAATCAAACCACATTTGCAATCCAGTTCTCCACATCAGGGATATGCTGCAATATTCAGTAGTGTTTTCAGATATACTGATCATCCGAATTAAATATGGTTACTGACGGGAAACCTCTGGTGCTGCAGAAGCCACCGTGGATCACCAATATCTAGTACTTATTTCAAGTGTTGATGTCTTTGGCAAAATAGACCCTGCAAGTGGAAATGAGGATCTGTTCAAAAGATGTAAAAACCCTATTGCATCCACTCACAGACTATTTGGCCAGTTTACTCCATGAATATAGCCCTTTTTCTTCTATTCATTCAACATCTGTGAAGAGGCTAATTTCAGTATTTTACCTGTTTGTAATCTGTATTCACTCTACAAGTCACTGGTGGAAATAAATTGTAAATCGATCGTTTGTTGGTGAACTGGTTGGCTGATCAGGACATAGTTTCACTTCTGTCTGACAACCAAAACACCTGAACTTTAAAATCAGGACTTTCTGTTTAGGTTAGCAAGTTTAATTTGCAAGAATATTTTCACACTCATTTTTATTAACTTCTTCCTGTTTATTGCCCAAGTTCACATATCAATTACCAAGGACCTCAATGAACTTATGTGCATGAGATGTCTCTCCAAATTTTAGGGGTCTCTCTACCTCATCTTTTATCAGACCCACTTTTATGAACTTAACTGACACATGGGAATGGTAAAAATAAAATAAATAAATATTTTTTATATATATATATAGGTATACATACAAATATAAACCAGGGATAGATTCATCAGTCATAATTAGCAAAGAGAAGAAGCCATCTTACATTTGGTTATTGCATAGAAAGACATGTGCTAAGTTTTCTCTGTTCATGGTGGTCATTAAGACGATGGGAGTTCTGAGGCCAGTGTATGAGTTTTTCATGGGTAACTTTAGGTGCTGTTGAAGTATTCTATGATGATGTTGACAACCAGGCATTTGCAATGTGACTGGCTGTCAACGTATGATCCCAGGAAACCTAGCTTTCTACCATCACCAGAGTACGCTCTGGCCATAGAATTGCTTATTTTCTGTACATCATGTCTTTTCAGTACATCAGGCTTTGCAACTTGTGACATTACACAAACTGCTGTGAATAGCGGGACACACAAAACAGGTGTAACCATAGGGTCCAGGGAATTGAATATTGATGGACAAAGTAATGGTTCTCCCAATGAATCTATAAATTCATAAAGACAAGGCATGGGATGCAGTATAATGGCTTAATGCAGTCCCAGCTCTTTTAAAATACAGAAAAATTGAGGATAAATTAGGTCATAAAATAGTAGCACTTTGCACTGATAGGGCCACAGGTCTGAAAGACCTCCTCCTGTGTTATCAAACTCAGTTTTCTGCCACTGGAAGCTCACATACGTCCTTCCATGAACTTTGCAAGCACTATCGCATAAAACATCAGATTTCTTATCCCCTCTATTCTGTTTGGGCAGCTGTTTCTCAACCCCTCTGCTCTAATGATTATAAAACATCTAATTTCCAAACCTAAATGTAAAGATGGCCAATTTATACCCACCTGGATTTGTGCTAACATTGTTCTTTACCTTAAAAAGCTTTTTCCTCTCTCCCTGATATTTACTTCTTTCCTATTTCAAGAAAAAAAATTTCTTTTTTTGCTCAGCTTGTTTGCTAGATAACAAATCACAGTCTTTTCTCGTTTAATACTTCATCATCCTAGTAAGACTTCTCTGCATCTGTCCTGGATGAGTGACCAGAGTTGTACATAACATTGCAGAGGGGTCTGAACAAATGCTTTCCACATTATCATTATAGCTCCAATTCCCCAGTTCTACAGAAAATAACTTGGCCAATAGATCCCAGATGTAACCCCCTATACCCCGCTGGTGCCTCACAGTGTCACCCAGAAGCGTTCCCAGGTCCCACCCCTTCTCAGTGCTTGGAGCATCTGAAAATCTCCAACCACCAGAGAAGGTTATGGCACTGGTTTTGCTAAATACTTCCATCAATTTTCTCAACAGGCAAAATGACACCCATCTAAGTGAAGTGCATTATTTAAAACAACTGCAGAGAAGAGTATTCCTTGATTTCACCGTGATCAAAGGGAATGGTATAAGTCCTTCTCATTCACAGAAGTAATTCTTGATGCGGAATGGCTTCATTCATACTGAAAAATAAAGTGTGCTGAATCATTCATTATTCATTATGCGGTCCACAGGCCAGGCGGTGCAGCTGGGCTCACGTCCAAGCAACCAGACTCTCCTACTCCCAACGGTCTGGTCACACTGAAACTGCCTCTTGGGAACTGTCCTTCACCTTGTCACCCTCAGATCTCTGGGCATTGCTTTGGAGATTGTTAGTGAGACAAGGCTAAAACCATGCCAGCGACCACGCTAACAACTGAAGAGTGTGCACAGGCGTGGGGCAGCACTTGGACCCAGGCCATAACCGTGTTTACCATACCAGCATCATTGTAGCTTTCACATGCACCTGTAATAGAGAACAAAAGAGCCCAAGGAGAAAGCCGGAGCAAGTTGTTTAATCGTAGCTCGCTCCATGACCCTGTTCTGGACAAACCTGCAGCAGAGGAGTCTACGAGTAAACTGGAGATTGGATTTAGTTGCCTAAATACAGGTACTTTGCTTTGATCTCCAGCTGCTGATCCAGAAGCAGGACTCCTGCAGGTCCTTTGACCTATCTAACAGCCCCATACAAATGTCTCAGACATCCCAAAGCATCTCAAATTGCACCAGGTGCTAAGTTTAGGCAACCAAATTTTTACCCTAGCATCTACTACAGAATTACCACGCCATCGGACCTTTGTGTTCAAGTTTTAGGAACTGGCGTAGGTCATTCAAGATGTCTCAGCCAGCCCCGAGCACAGGCAGTGACTGTATTTCTGTACAGAAAAAAGGGTTTGGGGGTTTCACTTTGAGGCAGCTCAAAGTCAGCCCAAAGAGGGAAGATTGCAGGAGAAGGCAGACCCAGACCTGCAGGAAGGTTAGGGCTATGATGTTAGCAATACAGGCAACTTCACCAAAGGGCTAAAACTGGACTTTCTCCACTCCGTGCACAATGTTTCAAAACCACGGTGGAAATGAAACCTGCTTACCAGCATGGATATATGTTGTGCCTTTATGCTCAGGTATGGAATGATTTCATTTTTGTCTTTTCTATCATGGGCAACTTCCAAAAGTACAAATGGGAAAAAATGGCATTTTATTGCAGGTTGCATTTTTATATTGAACCAGCAGCATTAGTAAACATTGCAGAGCTTTCTGAGGGGAAGATTTCGCAGTCCCTCCGTGCTCTACCTCATTACGGCTTCATTTTGTTTTGTTTGCTTCTTTCTGTCAGTATAAACATGACGCATTGTCAGGCATACAGCAGGTCGGGTGATGACATTTTTTAATGTTCACATACAACCTGACCTCCTGCTCACATTCACTAAAAAGAAAATAAGGAAACCCCCTGTTTTAAGTTTTAAATGCTAACTAGGTTCTATATTTGATTTGTTTTTCCTTCCCAGCAACACTAATTTCAAATTGAACTGCTGACTCAATTAGCAAAATGTTGAAGTTGTTGAGACCTTGTATAATATTATGTCCCATTAACAAAAAGGAAGCCAGTAGTGTTTTTATGCCAGTAACTAAATCCAGCACCAGCATTTTAATGGGCTATTTTAATTAAACAAATTAAATTAATGAYGGCCTCTGCAGAATGATGAATTACACTATTTAATATATCATTGCTACGTGCTAATCCCATTTTTAATATTATCTTTAAACATTGATCAATACATAGACACATAAGTCATAAAGTGACTGATCTCGAGACAAAAAAACAACCAACTGCTGCAAAAGAAGCATTCAAAAATGTAAATATAACTACACCCCACCTACAACCAAGATGTCATGGACTCTAACAATGATGAGAAAGAACTTTTTAGTATGTATTATTCTAGTAGCAGTAGTATGAACGACATATATTGAAGCAGTAGCCAAAAAAGCAAATGGAAGTTGAGAACAYGAGCATGGTGCCATGCATGGAAAATGAAAGCCACGCTGGGCCTGAGGAACTTCTAATCTGAGTAAATCAGGTGTCTGCACAATTGCAAGTAGCCCTCGGCCTTTGGATTTTTGTGGTTTGTCTTACACCCTTACTGACCACAATCAGTTTCTTTCCGGCACCATTTTAGGAAAAGATCTTAACCTTCTCCAAGTAACTGCTCAGGCCACCCCCCCTCTCCTGATGTGGCCTCTCCTACGAGCAGAATTCATGTTCCACCTCTCCAAAGTGGACCACAGGGTTTGTGACCGTTCAGGGCCAAATACTGGAAAATGTGGGATGATCTCAGCTCCCAAAGAAATCGATTACAGTTGAAGTTACGGCAATGAACAGCACCGTTACAGGATACTTGGCCATTTGAGAGAAATCAGGTGCCGTCTATGGTGGGTGCCCTCTGTAAGTGAGGGGGAGGACTCAGATAACTTTACCATCTTTTAAAGAGATTTAACTTCTTTACAGCTACCTTTAGAACTCCAATGTGGAATTTAGCTACCCAATATGACCTCTAGGCAACTCAAGGGATTCAAGTCAGATGCTCATTCAGTTTAAAAAGCAATGAAGCCTCTCACTGCTGCCTGCTCTTAGACAAAAAGAAAAAAGAAAAAAAAAAAAGTAGTTTATAAGGAGGACTATTAATAATAAATAGAAATTAAATGTCCTTAAAGATGGGAGACTAGGATGGGATTTCCATACAACTGGAAGAGGCTCCACACAACAGATGGGAACAGAAGCAAGACTAAGCGTAGAACAGCTTAGTAGAAAAGCAGCACTTTAAAATGGGGAGATAACCACAGATCCTAAGGAGACTGGTAAAAGGTCTTCCTCTTCTTTTGGCATAATTTTCTGTGATTTTTTTTCTAATAAAGCCTATTTTGTGTTATTTTAGAACAGCATCAGAGAGTCACACACAACAGACTACAACTGAGTTTTAGAGAACGTATCATGCCATTGACAGCTACTTAAAACAGACTGAGGGGCATCTGAGATCTGGCACACTGATAAAGACTCAAGGAAAGATTATACAGGATTAAGTGGGAATAACTGACAAAATGGAAAAGATGCAAGGCACAAACACAGCTAGATAATACAACCACACAAAGTATAGCAGGCATGCCTGAAAATGCAAAATGTTGTTCACACGAGATGAAACACTTGGCCTTAGCTTCCTGAAATTCCAAGCATTAAAGAAAATGGAACAAAAAAAGAAAAGATTTTTCAAAGAAAAGGAATAAAAGAAGCACGGACATGAAAAGGACTTGTTCATCTGCTGTAAAAAAGACTACTCAGAGTTCTCTAAAGTACATCCAACGCTAACTTTACCCCATCAAGCTAGTAGCTGTCTCTCCGAAGACATGTCAAAGCCCAGTATCATCCACGAACTCACACACCACACACTGGCACGTGATGCATGCCCTTTGTTATACCAGATACGGGAAACAGGAGTGATATTAATCTCTGACAACCTTTCCTCTCATATTTGCCAAGTTAATATTAATTTTACTAGAGAATCCTAGCTCCTGCAGGCTTAGTCTCCCATGTACAAACTGTTCTAAAATAAATACATCTTTGTAATGGTATAACATGATAACATTGATTCTGAACACAGGACATTTCATAGCAGCAATGCCCCATGGCAAGCGGTGGCACACGAGCCGTGACGTTGCAACCTGAATGACAATATTCACAGGTTTTTCAACCAAGAAACACAAATCATATTCTGATTCCATTATATAAAGAATTTCAAAACAAATGAAGAATAAGAAGTGGGCTCTGTATTTTATTCAACTCACTGTAGCTGAAGTGAGCCAGCTCAGAATCCCGGTGTTTATACCTGGGGGGAGCAAAGAAGCCACAGACGATATGGCAGGATGCTAATTCAGGCCTCTTAATGAATTCAGAGCCAGAACAAATCAAAGAACAACTGTGCTTAAAACAAACAAACAAAAAAAAAACAAGCTACAGGTGTAGATTGTGAACTGGCATTATCCTCTCTTGTTTAAAAAATGACATGGTAATTCTAATGACAAACTATGTTATAAATAGACACTTAATTATAACATCTTAGGTCTGGCATCTGCATTTTCACCATCTGAAAGGCAGAAGCCGAGGACCATTTGCTGCAAAACCGGAGACCTAAACAAGACAAAAGGAAACACGGAGTGAAGTTCAACCAAACCCGCAATCTGCTGTTCTTCACACCCTCCACTTGACTATTGTCCTTCAGCCACTTCATGCTGGAGGAGAAAGCAAACGCCCCTGGCCCCGGATGCCCCAGCAGTTGCTGGCCACGGGAGTGATCTACTCTTGGGGCACCCTCTCTGAACGCATCCCAGCCCACCGGCCGAGGGCAAACGGCCGTCGTGCACCCAAATCCAGCCACTTTGGGCTTTTTCTTCCTCCTCTTCCCACCCGGTCCGCGGGTCCGCTGGCTACAGCAGCTACCATAGAAACCAAAGTGCTGCTCTGCAGCACACGGAGCAGATGTCACGCGAAGCAAGATGAATGCGATGTGGCGAGGGGGGTGGATGCAGGAGGAGGAGGAGGAGGAGGGAAAGCAGCATCACACGTTCAGAATTAAATGTTCCCACCAGAGGGAGTGAGTCATTTTTGAAGTAAGTGCAAAGCTGCAATATTTTTTTCCTGTGCTCTCAATGCGCATCCGCAAACACGGAGGTACAAATAAATGTGCTTTCATCTCTTTTGCACAGGTGCTCGAGTCTCTAATGAAAGCTGTGATTTTCTCGTGATACTAAATTAATGCCTACCTAAAACAACTACCTGAGCCAGAACTGTGCTGTCATTTCAAAAACGCCCTGTAAAGCTTTTTACCTTCCTCTCCTTCCAGGATAGTGCAGAAATATGACATTGTATAAAGTCAATATATATTAGACAGACATTTTATGGCAAAAAGTCACTTCATTTTTAAGACTAACAAGCCATAATTCAGAAGTGCATTGCGTTTCAACTCAAAGTAAAAAATAGTAACAACCGGTCTGGAGCAGCGTTTGATTTCCTCTGATCTTAACATTCAAAATTAATAKCTTTGCCTCAAGTTTTGKTTTTTTTTTTTTAAATTCACAAAAGGCCATTCTTAATATTATGATCTTTTCCCAACACAAGCATTATTCCCCTTTCTTCCTTCCCTCGGTATGTCTTGTACGTATCTAATTCACTATGGCTAACGCACCTTACTGATATATCTGTTGAAACATTATCTTGCAATGAAATTTGGGGGCGGGGGGGGAAGTCACGTTCCTTCTATTTGCAAAATGAGAATTAGATCCCATTGATTTCTATGGTCTCTGTCCAGTGTCAAGCATTGAGCATGACAACGGTGAAGAGCTCACTCTGAAAGGTGCAAAGCGCTCATGATTTCCATGGGTATCAATGCGGTTGAAGATGCTCAGCAAGTTCAAGACACGAAACCATAGCTCTCACGAGTCTTCAACATTTCTGCACCTGCAAGTGGACCTGCACACACCCAACGATCAGCCCCTGTGGATGCCAATGAAGATTTCCACTCCAAGATGGAAGGATAATTTTCAAATAAATGGGATTAAATATTTGCCAAGCCCTCCTTCAGCTGGACTGTGTGATGAATTCACAGTTATACACAGCAACGGCAGCAGAAAACGATGCCTAAAAAATGACGTCTACTTCTGTAGACTGTATATATTTAAATGACGGGCCATCATATATAAGCGTCCCTCCCAAAACTCACTTGGTAAATAATGTTCATACAGGTAATGCGCACCTTCCTCTTTTCCGTAGCAAAATATAAAACCCACAGAATCCCCTGCTATCATAATTTACAAACACCGGTAGGATAATTCTGCTTTATCTGATACATAAAACAGTGCTCTGTGGTTTACACCAATGTGGACAAACAACTTTAGGATGCTCAAATGAGAAGAAACCTGATGGTTTGTGTTGCACACAAAGAGAAAGGAAGACACGCTCCTGCATTTCATGCCATTGCAGACGTGCTGYGAGGCCACTAGAGGGCAATGAAACAAATCAGGTTTTCCTCCAGCCCTGTTAAATCCCCTAATTTCGCACTGAAGGTTTTTCCTATAATAATGTATCAGGGGATAATGGGGAAATTTATTTCCTATGATTGTTGGCACATAAAATAGCAACCACGTATATATAATGGCAAGAAGAGTTGGATGAAAAATAATCATCCAAGATATAATTAGCTGATTGAGATAAAAATAAAAAATATTACAGAAAGTAAAATGAGGGAGATGATATTAAAAGTACACATTCGTGTGTGTATGTGGAGAAGGAGGAGGGATGCTACAATCCCTCGCTGTAATTTTCTAACTCCTCTTTCTTCAGGATTTTTCTTTGGGTGTTTTAAGCTCCATGAAACTTTACCTTTTGGGCTGAAAGTTGTCATCAAATTGTATTTGCTGGAGGCAATTAGTTTTCCAAATTTTCTAGGATAACTGTTCAGCCATTTCTGAGAAATACAACTGGGGAAAATATTGTATTTTCCATATTAAAAAAAAAAAAATCTGGGATGCTTTCTTTACGGAATGCAAAAACTGAGCCTTGAAGTTTGCAGTTGGGAGTCCTTCAGCATGAAGAACTGGCTAATAAACCCAAAGTTGTCTAATTTTTCAACTTTTTAGAAAAATGCGGTTTTCACACAACCAGTGGATGGTTAGTATTGAATATTCTAAAAGAAGGAATGAGCACCGGTTTCCTGCAGCACTTCAAAAGGGACAAGTAAGACAACACACACAACACTGTGCCAATTTGTACTTGGTTAAAAACAAAAACAAACAAACAAAATGAAATGACATTCAAATGGTAATTAGTGTCAATCATCATGTTTTTGTAGAAAACAGGTCAAATATAAACCCAACATCTTTCTTTGATGAGATTACAAGTTTAGCTGACAMAGGAAACTTTGTAGATACAATACAGTTAACATTTCATGTTTGATTTACTACCATATAACTATTTTCATAAAAAAAGAAGCGCTACATGGCATCAATACAGCAAATGATAACTGGATTAAGATAGATTTTCACCAGAATTGTTATGAAGCGCAGTGATCAAGCCTTAGAAATAATTATAAAATTAGTGCTGGTAAAATTGGAAGATCACACGAAGGTCAGAGTTACAGCAAATGCTGATAACGCCGTGGCGCTCACACTGCACAGTTGAGATCATTATAACATAGTTAAACCCCGAATTTGACATCTAGGAAGGTGAAATCCAAAAATTTTACACCTAGGAACAACGAATAGGGCACATCTACAGAAACATGTGTATAAGCAGCAGTGTGCCCAGGGAGGTAATTTGACCTTTATTTACGTCATTGATTATGTTCATTCTGTGATATTGTATCCAGTTCTGGTATTCATTTTTTCACAGAAAAAAGAAAGCTGATTTTAAAAGACRACAACTTCAAGAAAGTTCAAAACTAAATTTAAAAAATCTTTTGGGTGAAAGTCACTGATATGGGAACATTGATGCATAAAGCTACAATTTTGACTACACACATTTCCTGATACAAAATAATTAGTTGAATAATACTGACTATTCTCCTGAAGAGCTGGTGCATCCATGGCTTTCACTGTCAGTCACCTGCTGTTACAAATATGTACCTTCACCTAGTTTAAGCTTCTGGCTATGGGTCTTCATTATGCCTTTCCCTACTAGCTTACAAAGTGCCTTTATGTGTAAAAGAGTTTTTCTTCTATGAACACCTTAAATACAGTTCCCTTAAAAATTGAAAAAGATGTGGTTTAACCGAGTCACCTAAAAATAACCAAAGCAAAGGAGAAAGGAGCAGCCAGAATGGAAATATGTTAACCTCAATAAGCCATAGGAAGCTGGTTGCTTGGGGAAAGGGCAGGACCAAAAACTGCAGAGCAAAAAGTCCTGGGGGCTGGGAGCACTGCGTCACTGAAGATGATTTCCTAGTCTTTGATGACACTTTCTGCAGTGGCCCAGCAGAGCACACACCTACATGGTCCTGCAGTAGGAGGTATCTTAGGATGCTTTAGACGGAATATATTTTGTCCACCTTGATATGTTGGGTAGTGAGATTTACTTTTAGACCCCGTGACTAAATGGCATGTAATAAAGGTCAGCTAGAAAAAATACAAGTTTATCTTTGCAAGGATAAAGAGAAGAGAAGATTTTTCGGAAACATAGCCCTGAGGAAGAAAGTGGAAAATTTGAAGACTGGGGAAAATCTGGAGCTAGGAAGAAAGGGATGTGGGGCAAGGTCAAATGATAGAAGATCCTGGAAAGCAAAAGATCCAGGAAACAATGTGGGGAGGAAACAAACAACAAATAAAGGCTGAAATAAACTTGGGAGTAGGAAGATGAAGAGAGAAAGGCAGAAGAACTGATTTTTCTACATCAGCTCAATAGAGAGCTGTAACGTGGGCTTTGATCTCCCTTGTCAGCACCGCATGGTGTGAACGCAGACATCCATCTAGCTGGTACTTCACCAGTTAGGCTCATAAGCCCTGCAGCATAAGATGACAAAATTACTASCTACAGAGCCACTGAATAAAATCAGTCAAAGATATAGAAGCAGAGATTCCTGAACTGAAATTTTTGTAAAATAGGACTGAACTCAGGCAAATCCCACCCCTCCATGTCCTCAGACACACCCAAATATTTAGGGATAGCAGCATCTGTCCAGCATGTTTCCTCCTTTGTGTTTCACAGCAGCTCTTAACAAAATACCTTTATATATTCCTATATGCTTGTGTACAAATGATTTATAGACAGGCTTAAGCCCATTGATACACCATTGAGAAAATACTTATGTTAGTATCTGTTGTAACTCCATGCTTTCTTGGGAATGACAGATACGCATTAACACAAAGAGAAATGCCCTGGATTTTCCCAGCTGGGTTGGTTTCAGTGTCTGCAATCCTACAAAGTTCTAGCACAAGACTGATAATACAGTTGATGGTATTGCCCATCAGCCAAAAAGCCCATGCTGACCTCTTTCTGCAATCTAGCTCTTACTGAAATCAGTAGACATCCTGGATCTGAAAGGAAAAAAGATTAGTCTACAAGCGATCTGTGGAAGTCAATAAAGGAGAAAGAGATCTTGATGCAAAAAGATCACAAGATCAAAACAGACATGACAATGTTGCTTGCTAAAGCATGCTCTGATTTTTCTTTCCAGGAAGTATTGACTTGTTTTCCCAAAAGCTGAGAGCTATATTTGACTGAGTGGCATACTTCAAACAGAAAATAATACACAGAACTCTCTGACAATTCACTGGGAAACAAAAATGCTGAAATTAAAGAAACTCCTGGGCCAGATTTTTATCTCAATTGCATTACTGGAGATCCAAAGTAATTCCATTGATTCTAATGGTGTTGTTTTGGATTTGCAGCCGTACAGCTGATCTGCATTGGGTCCTGTGAGAAAATCTTGAGAGTTATTTAAGCAAACGTTTACATCAGTTAGAAAGCAACATCATCAGGGTATGCCAATTGTCGATACATGCTGTAGCACATCCAGTTATCAAATTGTTTGAACCCCAGTGCTTAAGCGGACACTCCTATGTCCATATTTAGATACCCAAGCAGCATATTTTATGAATGTTGAGTATCTGTCGTTTCCATGTGTGAGCTTTGTGGAGCTCAGAATTTTTTGAAGTGCCATTATGTTCTTATATCTGACTTGAAAAGCCCTGTTTCAGATAAATTTTTGGCTTTCTATTTTAGATTTGGATAAACAGTGGAAAAGTGTTTCATGAGTACTTACTTGAATTCTGGCTTAGGCACACTTTTGTCACTGAGAAAACTTGAGGTTTGAATAGTGTTCTTTGGATCCCACAGCTTTGCACTAAGGATAAGCAAACTGTTTGGATAGCAGAAGTAATGCTCCCAGACTTCACCATGCTCATTAAAAATGCATGTGTCATTTAAAAAAAAAAAAAAAGGCTTTTTGTTTCATTTTTTAATTTGTATGGAAACTATAAACCAGGCCAACCCCTCTCCCCCTCTCCAGATCAATGCAGAGAATCCCACTACAAGCCTTATCTTTCACCTGGACATGGGCGGATTCAAAGGCCAGAGCAGAATTAAGACATAACATTCTCAACACATCTCGAGACTCACACATCTCAAGATGATTTCTCAGTTTTCGTTTCCTGGAAATTTTTGCTTAAGTCAGTTTTAAGGGCTACGTTTAACCCAAAGGCAACAAGATCTAACACAGAACAGCAACAGCAAATCATAATCATCTTTCTTTTGCCTTGATCTTCTTCTAGACTATTTTACCATGTCCTCCCCATAACTAATCTCTTAGTTAAACTAAGCTCCTTGAGAGCTTCCTGAAGAGAAGGAACTATATCCTCTTCCCTGTAAATCTGTGTACACTTAAGCCATCATTATTAATATCATTATCAAATCTATGCTCCTGACATTTAATATGCTTGTGAAACTTTCAGAGTGCTATAACAGATGCATAATCAAGATCAAGAAATTCAAAAGCCTGAACTAGAAGCCCTTCAGAATGATCCTAGATGCCATTGAACTATGTGGGAACACATTTACAGGCTGATGTAAAGGTGTTTAGCTTCAGTGTGTTGGCATCACTACAGACTCCACTATGTTGCCTTACCTCTCGTCTGTCCTAGGACCCATAGGAGATCTGTGCCCAGCAGGAGTGGCAGCTGGAGGCCAGGTCAGATAGGGTAGGACATCTCAAATGGCACTAGACTCCTGTAGGCAAGTCAGCTTAGCCCTTTAAATCTTCATCTTCCAGATCAGCATGGAGATCTGCCTTGAAGATTGAGAATTCATCTGCCTAAGTATATAAAAACTTGTTGTCTAGACAAATTTAGGATGTTTTTACATTACTGGCAAGCTGAACAGAGCAAGCAATACAAAGCAGGAAATGTTTTATTTACAACCCATTCTTGGAGTCAAATCTATTTGATATTTACATTAGTTTATTGTAGGGTAATTTCTATTAGTTTAAACGTCCAATATAAGCGTTAGCTTGAAGTACTGGCTTCACATTCACAGTACAATAAAGCAAATGGCTTCTTTGCTGAACTCCATGACCTCCCAGATGAAAAAATGATTGCAAAATAGAAAGTATGCTTTCATAATGTTGTTCATAGTTCTAACTTCAAATGGATGATTAGCTATATTTGCAACAGTCAAAGGGCTAAGTGAAATGCCCGGCCTTTGATCAAATGAACAGCATATATGCAGAATCGAAAGCTAAAAAAAAATCTTGCCTTCTTCAGCATGGATAAAAGCAAGCAACATGTGCTGTTGCTGCATCCAGGGGAACAGAAATAGTATGCAATTGGCAGCATGCTGCACGCAGCATAGGATGGTGGCACTTCTCCTCTGCCTCMGTGAATTTTGAGAGGTGTCCTTAGTCCTCCTGTGCTTTCCAGGGATGCTCATTTGTGTTTTCATGTGGACATATACATCCTGTACATTTCATTGTTTCAAAATAAAGTCATTTTGGTGGTGATATTAAGACATTTTTCCTCCCACAACATGAGATGAAATTCTACAGCCCAGAAATGTAGGAAAATTTATTAAGAAAGAAAAGTCAGATGAACAATAACTATAATATTGAGCAAACTCTGATGTTGTATCTTATGGCTGCAAAGAAAACCATAGGGCACTGACCATGTCTATCATAACAGAATTCCCTATCAAAAAGGTAGAAAAAAACAGACACAGCAGAGAACCATAGAACTTTATAAATGCATCATATAGATGCATTTTGTCATAAATTCAATAAAGAAAGCACAAGTGGATTGTTAATCAGTGTTGACAATAGGACAGGTTATCTCACAGGCATATTTATTCTAAGAAACTCAAATAAGCCAACTACAGCATCCTAAGTTCATGCCATTAAAGCTTTTATCTTGTTGCCACTGTCAAGAAATGCAGTCAAAAGTGTGTATTAGTTTTGAGCTATCTTTCTGCTGCAAGGTGACCAAATTTTCTTGGAGTGACAAAGAAGTCAAATTTTCTGCAGTTTAAGGTAATATGAAAAGAGTTAGGAACTGTTCACACAAACCCTCCTCATCCGTAGCTGAATGCAGATTTCTCAGAGAGGGATGAACATAAAAAGGGTATCTCAGTAGCACAGATGAGTGATTACAAAATAAATAATGGCTTGGCTTATCAGATCAGGTTTGCTTATTTTCATAAGAACTACCACCATCAATCAGGGATCAAGTAGCTACTATTCACATCAGAGTGAAGCAAAGATAATTCGATACGTAAAGCTCTGAAACAGACATAATTTGAAGAGGAGTAAGCAGGTGTTATTTTTTTATCGACTCTATTGTATTGCTTTAATAACAACAACCTACTTTTTGAAAGAGCTATTTAACTTTTCCCAGCCAACAAAAAGTGAAAAACTGTCTCCCAGCCAAAGCATGTTCTAAACTCACACAGCACGTTACATAAAACCACAGCTGAATGTTGTAAATTCACTCCACAAGGCATTCCTTCATGCAAGTAAAAACTCAGAACTTTCGGTCCCGTAGGTCTGTAAACAGTGTTTCCTCCAGCCTTGACAAATACAATCCTGACCATTTCCTTGCAGATTTCTGCTCCAAAGCTCATTGCACTGGCCAGGAAACTCCAGCTTTTAAATTTCTCCTCTTTTCTATGATACCAAATCTAAAGCTCTTGKTTTTGCAGCTGAGGGTTTTGCTGGTTTGTTCCCACATCATCCCACAGCAAGGTCATGAAAGTTTCACAATATCTGCTAGGCTGCTGAGCTCCAGAGACTGTTGCCTCTTATGCTGGCCAGTACTAATTCAGTGTTTCCCTTATTCCTCAGAATGTGTCCATCCACCACAACCTGGTTTATACCTGGTGAGGTCCACATGTGAATTAGGTATCTGAACTTCCATAACAGTCACGAGAGATCAGGGTGTGCCTAAAATCAGCTACCTAAATATAGGCATTTAGCGTTATTTGAGGTGCCATGGGTATTTCAGATACCTACACAGGACTGGCAGATATGATACAGCCCCTAAGGGATATCTGTGTGTTGTAGAGTGGTGGCTGTAGGTCGGCTGAGATACGCTTGGGCTTCCCCAACAGCACTAGGTATGAGCAACTGAATCAGGCCCTGGGAATGTGTCCCATGGCTGAGCACACACTCCATTTTGGGTAAACGTGAACTCCCAGGTCAGGGGTTAGTTGAGTCCTTCCAGTGGAGCGTAGCACTGCTCGTGCAAGCACTTCTACTTCACAAGGAAATAAGGGAGCTTCAACCACTGGCCAGCAGCTGGTTTTCAGCTGTCAGCTAAGACATGGTATCTGACTATCCCACCACGGAGGAGCTTCATGAAAACTACCAAAGCCAATCTCAGCGTTAATTCAATGTGTTGCCAGACCTCCTGTGAGCAAGTTCAGGATCAGGAGTGCTATCATGTAACTGTAGCCACACTGAAATCTGGCCATTGCAAATGAACGATAGCACTGGAAATCCACAAGTCCATGATTTATCATGTAACTGTTCAGGGCTTTAAAAGTTAAAAAACCTAACAAAACACAACACACACACCCCCCCAAAAAAAAAGAAAAAAAAAAAAATCCCATCACTGTAGAACTCATGCAGAACAAAAAAACAGAAGCACAAACAGAGAAAAAACAATGGTGCTTCAGGTTCAGATGCTCCAATACCTACATCTGTGAAACCAAACAGTATATTTGAAGTTATCGGTTGAAGGATTCCCCTCTCAGCTGCATGTGAGTACATATGCAATAAAGCATACGGGTAAAACTAACTCATTGTACAAATATATTAGCTCTTGTGGAGTTACACCAACAGGGAATTTAGTCCAGCATAGTAATCCTTTGGTTGCTTGATTCAAAAAGAAATTTTAGGTGTTTGGTCAAATTCATGTTCTTCCGGCCAAGTCTTTTGTTAAATTAACAGAAAATGCTGTTTGATGAAATGTAATGAAAAATGACTATTATTTGACCAAGTTTCAGTCATTTAACTGAGCATCTTCTTCAGACCTTCACAGAAACATATTTGCTATGGCTGCAGTGTGATCAGTCTCTCCTCTGAACATCATATACTGTTCCCTTCAAGATCTCCAGAAAGTCTACCCACCTACGGTTTTATAGGTCCCAACATTTCCACAAAGAGACTGTTCTCCAGACTAACAGATTGGTCAATGGGTTAGTTTCAATTGCCTGGATTTTTTATATTTATACTGAATTTTAATTTTTAAATTTAATCTCTTCACCTCTACTTACAATACTTTTTGAACTTCTTAAACATATTTGCAGGCCCCAAAGCAAACAATTAGCATTGCTTCTTTCTTTTTTTTTTCTTTGTAACTCTGGCTTTGGTGCAGTTATTGTTTTATTTGATTTGTTTTCTCCGTCTGTTAACCAGCTGGTTTAGATTTCAGAGAGGATTTCTATCAGCATCACAACCTACTCCTGCAGAGAAACTTTCCAAGATTATACCCTTACAGTCCAAATCATAAGAACAATGTATTACATTACTCACAGCAAAACTCCATCCATCTCTAAGAAAAAAAAAAAAAAAAAAAAAAAGATACTTCTGTACTTCCTCTACATTTCCTATATGTTCAGTAAAAAAACCCTGGACTTTAGTAAAGGCCACATTTTTAACGTCTTCATAAAATCCTGACATTTCTATACTCCTGTCTCTTTAAGCGCTTATAACTCTCTCCAGATTACAACTGTAAGAGCAAATGACAGCAACTCTCCCCACCAACTTCTCTTGGCTATAACAAATCAGGAGCTTATTACCTGCTTATCACCCAGCACCTCAGTCAAGAGCTCAAGACTCAGTTCATTCATATTTATTCACAGAGAGGCCCTTTAGTTGCTTTGTGGAAGGATCTTCTCCTGCTAAATATTTGCTTTTGTAACAAAGTAATAGACCTGCATTTTGCTCTTTGTGCGTAATGTTCATTGTTAGTGCTACTAACCTTTCTACATGAGGATGCAGAAATGTTGGCGTTTTGGGGATGCTACTTTAATATAAGCCAAACATGGAGGGGAGAGACTCAGTATGTTCTTGGAGCCTGAAAACTCAGTGTTAGCACTTGACAAAACAAATGCAGGCCTCTGATTCAGAAAAAATAAATACAAACGTCTTCCCACCCTGATTTCACTATTTGGATTATTGCCTAGATAATTCATTTGAAAACCAAATCCAGCCTAGCAACTGCCTTGAAAATTGAGTAACCCCAGGTTCAACTGTATTAAAAAAATTCAGCTTCAGGCAAAACTGATGGAACAGCTCATTTGCAGTACTTTCACCAAGCCCTGGCCCTCATTTTATGTTTTTCTGATTACACTTACATTGTGTTACAATTTACCGGCAGCACTATTGTATTATAATATATATTACCACTAGCCAACTCTGACTGTATGCATTCAGCTTCATCAACAGCTAAAGACGCATGGCTCAATGCATATTCATTGCTGTATTGCCATTTCTCAGCTGTTAAAACAGCTGCATGAATCAGCAACAAGTTTCACAACTTAAAATAGATGTAACCCTGCAGGATACTTGGGCTCTATGCACATTATGATTCTCACTCGTAGGCTGGTAGGAGTTAGGGACGTGGTGCACTTAACTACAGTATATCTCCACTCAAGCATAGCACTATCCTAAAGGTGTAGGCTACGTCAGTGTTTCAGGTTGGAGCAGAAGTGTGCTTTTGTAATAAATCTCCTGATCATTGTCACTTACCGTGCTTTGGTTCACTTCACAGCATGGTCTTGGGATGAATGAACCCAATTCCTTTTGATGGAGCTCAACCAGAAATGCACCACTGACTTCCATCTGCTAGTGGCACATGGTTCAGAGGACCAAACTACAGCTACTGAAAAGCAAACCCTCTTGAAACGCACATAGTGTGTTCTGGTCCTCAATACAAACTGYTTTGTTCTGCAGATCTGCTCCTCTCAGCCCACACTGCTTGCTAAATGTAGACAGAGCTGAACACGGCTATCTGGCTTCTAAAGAGGAGCTAGCGCTCCAGGCTAGCCTGTCATGGAGGCAGGAATTCATGATATAAACCTTGGGGCTGGATGGTTTCTATCCTCAGTGAACAAAAATGTTTCCTTTAAGTTAACAATCATATCTGGCTTTATGAAAAAAAAAAAAAAAATCTAGCAAACACATAGTTTTCTGTTTGGAGGACATTCTTAACTCTCTCCCAGGTCCTCAGCTCAAAAAGACATCTAAGAGCACATGCTCAATTATTCATTCAACAAGCAAATAAATTACCTTTGCTTTTATTCATTTGCTGTGCTAAAAACCTGTAGAGTCACTCATACATGTTGCAGTTATTGTACTTTTAATATTTGTTAGTCCTTCCCCTGTTTGGGGTATGCACCACTGCTTATCATGGAAAAATCAAGTGTTATGCCATCCCCACATGTTTTTACCTCCCACTATCAGGTGCATAGATATGCATGTGTCACTGCCAGAAGAGCTTGGTATCTATTTTAAATTACTGCAATAATAAGGAAAGTGGTTGTATTACATTTACATTAAAATAATGTCATGCAAAACATTTAACATGAAAAGGGATTCCTGAACATATTGTTTGCTCAGTATGTTTCCAATACAACCATTCTACTGCTACTGCAATGCCACAGTAGATAATGTTGTAGATATTGTTGCTGATAATACGTAGAAACCGCATATCCTCTAGGAATTTCAGTATATATTTGCTGTGTTTCCTTAGTTGGCAACTCGATCCCTTCCTTCCCCTTACTTCACTGCAAAAACAAACTCTACATGTGATCACTTACAGAGTTCTGCCTAATTATATAAATGTACTAATTATACACACTGTTCAAATGGTGATAGACTTCAAAGTAGGTAAATTTTAAATTGTGCCATTAAGAAAATCTATTTGATGATGGACATTTCTGTAATATCATATTGCAATCTTCTACATCGTAATTTTGCTTTCAAGTCAGTATTAATTTAATGACAAATAACAGCAGAGAATAATAGAGTTGGGAAAGCAAACTGAAAGCTGTAAGATTTGGTCAGCAGATGTTAACAAAAAGGATCAAAAACAATTTGGACCTAAGGTAAAGAATGAGTAGAAAGAAGTTCTGCATGATAAATATGAATACTGAACCTTCAGAAACCACTCCATTAACAAAGATGAACACCTGCAAGACTGACTTATCCCCATGTGTTCACCTACTCCTGAGAAAATATATATGTCATTGAACACTTAATTTACATGCACAGTTATCACACTGCTAAGAACGACTTGCAAATTAGTTACTTGCAGTTCAGAGCATCTCTGCATGCAAAATAACGCCAACTGCATGTACAAACCAGCCCTACAAGTGCACACATAGCTCAGCCCACCAATGTCATACACACATTTATGAAAACCAAACTGCCACACAAGACTTCAGCACATGCACGTCCTTTTCGTACCTCGGTACATGCTTCTGACTGACATACCCTCACTCTTCAAAACACAGTTCTTTACCTTCAAAATTAGATATTGACCACAAACCCTGGTTCTTTAACATAACTCTTTAGTGAAGTTATAGTACAAGTGAATGCATGAAAGCTGATATTCTTTTAGCACTACTTAATAGTTACTCTGTCTATTGCCCTGTTGCCCTAGGTGAGTAGTTCATTTCATGTAAGTTATAAGAATTTATATATCTCTGCTGTAGAATCTGAATCTTGCATTGTCAAGACCACAAGGCAGATCAGACAGCAATTACAATGCAGCAACACTAAAGGACACTAATCCCTCTGCCTTTAGTCAAATAATGCTTATGTGGCAGGGAAGAGACAGAATCCACCTTCACTGAAAAATAGGACTGTGTATAGAAAGGGAAATGGTCGATCTTCTCTCACACAAATCCTATTGTCAAAACAAATAGTCTTACTAAGTCACAGGCTGTCACATTTAATCAAAGACATTTATGGAATGGCTTGATAGAAGCATCTCATAAGCAGCAGGTGGGTGATCCTGAGTTACCAAGCTCAAATATTGATCAGGACTTTCCCCCAGTGTTCAAGAACTCCYAGGTCTCAGATTTTGGCTACACCCTTCAGAGTATGGGGTCCAGATACACTTGAACAGCTTTAAGATCACAGACTTTTGCTCTGGTGCACCCACATAAAAAAAAATCTCTAGAAGAGATTAAAACTATCTCTGCACAAGTAACTATTTGTCTTTCTGCATAGTTACAAAATGACTCATGTACAAAAAAACCATTTCACAAAAGTTGGAATTTAAAGCAAATATGATGCAAGTTCAGTATTGGAATGAGGAGCTCCAATAGCAACACGGAGACAATGCACAGCACAAGAAGTGATTTTGTGCTAATTGGTGACATCTTTGACCTCCGCTCATATGCGAAGCAATTCCACACCCTGCCCAATGTTACCTTTTGATATTCTTCCTTAGATCTCAAGGCAGCTTCCATCTGTTCCTGAGAAAATGTGTAGATGGCCGAGCGATACTGTGTGCCAAAGTCATTACCTTGTCGCATTCCTGGGGAGGGAGAAAACACAGCACACCATGAGGATCATCCTCYCTACCTGACTGGGCTGCAGGCATAAATTCAACAGTCCTAAATTTAGGACATCCCATACCTCTGGATTAGCATGGTCTCTTATGTGCATACTCAGTAGGTATTTTTAGGAAGTCCAAGTCTTTCTTTTGTTAAATAGTCCTGAACAGATTCAACTCTGATATCTCCTTTTAAACGACATGCAAATGAAATATGAGCATTTTACATTTTGGTACATCACACAGTAGTCAAATACAGATGTAAAACCTTAAATAATCAAGCTGCAGTTACTGTAGTCAAGGTACTGTTAAAATATTTATTTTGAACCATGCAAATGGCTACAAAAAATGTTTATTTTACCAAGTGCTTAAAAAGTTTCTTGTGCTGGAGTACATCTTAATGGGAGAAAGGTTCAAAATACCCCTGGAGATAACTAGCTATTCTCCTCTATTCACAAAGCAATGATCCTGCTAAAAGACTAGTACGCATGTATTGCTGAATTAACTCTGAAGTTATCAATTCCTACCATTATCACCACCATGGAGAGAAGGCATGACTCTTACGAAGCTCTCAAATCTGAGCTCCAGAGAGGACTCCGATAGAGAAGTATGCTAAGAAGAAGGTTTGGAGAAAGTCTGGCTGCATTAGTACTGTTATAGAGTGAGTAATGCTTAGGAACAGCAACCCTTTCACATTTTTTTTGAGTTTGGGAGCAGCAGAAAACAAAGGTATATATGTAATCTCTACTAAATTCTATTTGCAACCTACATGGGGATAATATGAATGGCAAAAGTATGTAATACTGTTTATATCTAACATTAGGAAAATGAAATCCAAGTTATACATACTCAGTAACTCCTTGAAATTATATCATAAATGAGTAATTTTGGTACAAGGATTAACCCCTTTACTGCTGATATACGTAATTCCTTCAAAAGACTAGTTGTATGAAGTTGTTTATGTACAAATTTCCAAAATATGAGATGGATTCTACCTACGAAACAATAAAATAATGGGCCAAAGCAGAGGGACGTTTACTATCCCCTTAGGTGACTCGCCCAGATATGGTTTGGTATTATGCAGTCCTAGGCAGCCACGCTGGCCAAAGGCATTGCTGCCTCTCATCGCTATCCATTCCCATTCCCTCAGGCAGCACTACCGCAAGCCAGGTTTGCTGTGGATCACTCCACAAAGTCAAACAGCAGCCTTGGAGAGGAGCTTTAGCATTAAGAATGATCTGGAGGTGCAGTTTTGCAACTGCATTTGCAGTTCCTGTCTTTYGTAACCTCATTCCCAATTTTGCATTCTAGAACAGAACTTTTTGCTTTGCTGTAATGAAATGTATTAATTTTGAGTTTGTCTGGTGTTTTATGTGAACTTGGGTGAGTGAAAAAGCTGGAGTGACGGCAACACAAGACAAATTGGAAATCATTGGGATTTGTCTTTTGACTGCCGCTAGGCTACAGAAGCCCCTTTGCAGATTACCATCAACTCTCAGGACTATGGAGATGAAACGGAGAAAAACTGTAGGTCCTGATACCCCCCTAGCAAAGGGCAGAGGGTAGAGAAAGAGCYTGTGATACTGGGGGGAAAAGATGCTATCAACATAATACTACTCATTAAAAGATGATAACTTTTAGCCCTCTTGTACTTTCCAAGGAAACAGAAAAATGGCTTAAAGGATAGTACAATAAACAAATTAAATCTGGCTGAAATATTTATGAACGAAAAGATGCAGAAATGTTTTCAAAGATGCATTTGGACAAAAAGTCCATTCAGTGACCAACAGTATACATGAGTGAATATGATTCCGAAAAATGTTATGGAGTTTTCTGATGATTTGGGTTACTTTTTAACTGCTAAAATGTTACATTATTACACATAAGAACAACAACTAAGTTCTTCATCAATACTTAATAGTGTGGTCTGCAAGGCAGAGAATATTTTGCTCATTTCTTTGCAAGTTATTTTAGGGTGGTAGGGAGCTCTTATGAAGCCAGTGCTACTGAATAGTTAGGCATAAAATGAATACAGGCCAGTAAAGCATTAGTTTTGCCAGGATATGTTAATGCTGATTGATGTTAGAGCTTAAGCACTAGCATTCTACAAATCTATTTATTGCTTAACAAACTACTTAACAACCGACTAGGGAGTAGATTACAAAAATCTCTATAAATGGAGGATCACTACATAGTATGCCACTTTCTAGCATGCATTTCAAGAGTATGAGTTTAGCATGAGCTCACATGCACAGTGCTCTGAGTGAGAAGATAAACAAGATTATTTAATATATGCACATGCCACCATTAAATAGTAATAAGGAAGTGGTCAGCTTAATTAATTTATTGAAGAGACCGTTAAGAGGAGAACTAACTGACTCTGATTTACAAATACGTATATAGAGAAATAACCTGAGAAATAAGGCTCTTTAGTCTTGCCAAAGTTGCTTAACTAGGTAGAGCAATTGAAAGCCAAAGTACACAAAATCCAGATGGGAAATAAGGCGACATTCAAACAGTGAAGTACATTTCCCACTGGAACAATGCACCTAAAGCCACATCCCTTTCCTGAGGTCTTCACATCAAGGATATACATTTTCCCCAAAGATATACCAAAGCTCAAAGAGCTGTACAAGGTCAGTGATGAAATTACAGAGTTAAAGCTAAGGAGGAGGTCAGACTGTGCGATAATAATGGCCTCTCCTAGCACTCAAGGGTTGGCTTGCACTGTTAAACCATCCACTAGCTATGAAGAAGACTGAACAGGTATTGTAAGTATTACCCCAAAGTGGAGCTTTAATGTGATCAATCATCTAAGCTAAAATGTCATTTATTTTCACTTGTTACTTAAATCAATTTGTACCTAAATCTCCCACAATAAGTAGCTAATACATTGTCTGACTAAGCCACAAAGGCTACAAGGTACTAAAATAAAATAAATTCCATGTGTATAGACATAATCAATTGCTACTGTTGCTGTTGTTATTTTTAAGGTACTTCACATGTGCAAACTTACTTCTCAAGGGTCCACCACTGATTTTTTAAAGCCCTCTGGCAAGTCTTACTTGTTGAGATTCACTAACTCAATGAGTAGCAAACAAGGCAAGAAATTTAACTTAATAAACAACTGTGGTAGGATGATTGAGCTTAACAATCTTGTCTTTGTCTGAAAGAAAGTCTACTAAATAAAAAATGATCTCTGCTTGGCTATCTAAAAATTCCACAATGTCATCTGTAGTTAACTTTCCTTCCTTTTCTGAAATGTCTTTCTTATTTTGTCTATCATGACACTCTGTCTCTCTCTGTTAACATAACACCACAGTTATACACATTAGGCTTCAGATAAGAATGAGAAAATACAAATAATCAATTTAATAAAGATGCTATACATATTGGAAGATATTACGCACTGCTAAATCAAAAGCCATTCTTACAAGGGATTGTCAACATTGCTGCCATTGATTCTAGCTACATTGGATGCATATTAGACTCTGAAAAATTTTTCTGCTGAGACAACGAGCCAACCTCTGATCTTCGGTGCACCAGAATGGTTCCACTGAAGTCAAGAAATTTGTTCTAAGTTCATAATAATACCACTAAAACCACAAATAATCACCACAGGCTTCAAGTCATTCACCTTGCTTACAAGGTCCCAGGTAATTAAATAGGACTTGAACACATTTGATAGACACCCTTCAAAACCAGTATCTATTGCAAATTGTAACCGTACATTATAAAAACATCGAGATTTGGAAGTACTTTGAATGACCACTATCTTCGTTATATTTTCACAGAAAAATGAATAAAGCTCTTGACGTTATGGATTGGATGGATTAAAGCAATATTTGTTTTCACTAATGGATGCATTTCAGGATCACATTTCCCGTAAAAATTCTCTACAAAGGATTTTATCAGAATAAGACATTTTTTTCACCAAATCAAACCAGTGAATCAGGTTTGTCTAAATCTTCACTACTGGAAGAAGGAATAATTCCTACAGAACATCAGCTGCACATCTTCAGAGCAGCTGGATCTTCTAGGCAGGGGAATGCTGATTGCCTACAACTGTTCTTCTGCAAGATGTCTTAAAGTCACTCTCTGTGCAAAACCTGCCAATTTAGAGACAGAATTTAGGGTAGATCCAGAAGATAGCTTTTTTCCTCAAGGATATAATATATGGTGGAATCTGTAAGTAGGGCATGAACCTCCTTTTCATTCTAGGCTGAGATGATAACCAGGTTGCTTCTTAAAGATGTTAACAAAATATATTAACACTGAGGAACGAGGTCTCTGATGGGAAGAAAGACCGTCACCAACTCTTTCAGAAACTTTGCAATGAAAGAATGAAATAATACAGAAAAAGCCTTCTCTGCAGCTGTAATGACTTGTAGATACACTTTGAGTGATCTCAAGCCCATTTCTCTCCAACAGGTAGTTTGAGGAAAAGCTTCCAGAGGCCTGAAAGCAGAACGTCATCTTACATGTAGCATCAGACCTGGTCCACTTTGTCACAAAGCACACCCAGAGGACTTGTTCCCAGTGTTGATCAGAATCTCTGTAACTAGAGACAACCAGGCAGACTTTCAAGGGCTACCCAATGTCCCTGCCGTTATGTGGAGGAAGCCAAAGCCTAGGTGGTTTACCTGATTTGTATCTCATGTAAGAGGGTTCAGAGCAGAGGCAACTCCTTGACCTCCATGTCAGGTCCTCCAGGATTCTGACACCAGAACCCCTTGGCCAGCTCAGGGTTTGCAAGATCGCCCCATTTCATCTGGCTGTGCTTTACTATTTGTCAATGGTGCAAGACAGTAACCGGCAAAAAGGCAAATATCTATCTCCCTGACCAGGTGATCAGGAACACATCCAACAGTAACAGGAACAAATATACCCTGGAGTCAAAGGGCTGGCACTTGCTGTTGATACCCGAGACAAAGAAAATTGGCTGCCATGCTGAGAACAGCCTTAAAATCTCTCATCAAAGAGATGGTTAGATAGAGAGGGTGATTTTAGAACTGATAGAAAAGCATAGAATTTGCACCTCTCTGGCAAGATACAAAAATACGTGGTTTTAGATATGGCTGCACGGTGCCAAAGGGTAATAAGCCCTTTGGCTTATACCAAAGAGTATAAGCACACTGCCTATGTGAGCACTGGCCAGTCCTTGTAAGCTCTTGTCTCTGGAGAACCAGTGAGGATGAGGGCATTTGGAGCTCTAAATGTGTTTAGAATTTGGGCATGGATCATATTTAGAAATTTCACTTTGGCTGACCAAAGCACCTCAGTGCTTCTCCGCCTGGACCACTCCAGAGAACATAAAATTTCCTCACTGTGCCAGCAGAGACCAGAACACCAATTAATCAAAAAACGCGCCCAAGAGCTGAGTGCTTGCTTTGACTTATATGAAGCAGAAATTTGTGGCCACAGGATGGTAGATGGAAAGGACAGGGAGCTGTGATGGTCTCCCAGATCCTGCAAAAGGAACGATTCCCAGGTTGAGATTTCCATGCAGTACAAACACATTGCCACTGGAAAAACTATTATTTGCCAAAATGTAGATAACAGTCAAAGAAATGGCTCTAAAAAGCCCTCTTACCAACACTTCAATATCTTCTGATGCACCTGGGTAGGAATGACTTAGTTTTGGTCTCCCCCATATTCTTTGGCATCAAAGTAGTAAATACTAGCTCTCCTTTGATTTGAATGATCAGAATATATTGAATCATCCCTACTTCTATTCAGCTGGTCAGTGCTTTTTCCTTCATAGTTTCTATACCTTGTCAAAACTACAGTGTCTTCTTGGCTGGGGCAAAGAGTTGCCCCTTTAAAGTGGTTACACTGCTGTTACGCTGCAGTTTGAGTTTCTGTTGAGATGCATCTGTCCTGGTTTCAGCTGGGGTAGAGTTAATTTTCTTCCTAGTAACTGGTATAGTGCTGTGTTTTGGATTTAGTATGAGAATAATGTTGATAACACACTGATGTTTTAGTTGTTGCTAAGCAGTGCTTACACTAAGTCAAGGACTTTTCAGCCTCCCATGCTCTGCCAGCGAGGAGGTGCACAAGAAGCTGGGAGGGGGCACAGCCAAGACGGATGACCCAAACTGGCCAAAGGGATATTCCATACCATATGACGTCATGCTCAGTATATAAACTGGGGGGAGTTGGCCGAGGAGCAGCAATCACTACTTGGGGACTGGCTGGGCATCGGTTGGTGGGTGGTGAGCGGTTGCATCACTCATTTTTCCTGGGTTTTGTTCCCCTCTCCCTCTCTCTCTCGTTTTCCTTTTCATTACAATTATTATTCTTATTCTTATTATTAGTGTTATTATATTTTCTTTTATTTCAATTATTAAACTGTTCTTATCTCAACCCACGAGTTTTCTTACTTTTGCTCTTCAGATTCTCTCCCCCATCCCATCGGGGCGGGGAGGGTGAGTGAGCGGCTGTGTGGTGCTTGGTTGCCGATTGGGGTTAAACCACAACAGCATCTTAGGTAGGTCATTGTCCTTCCTGTCTAACTCCAGAGTATCTTGAGGTCAATAAGAAATAGGAATATCCATAGCACTAATAAAAACACATATTTCCCAGTAGTATACTTTCTTTTTTTTTTTGCTTTAGAAATGGAGAATTAATTGCAAACAAGCAGATTTGTTTCAAAACGGTGATTTTTTAATATATTACCTACAGAAGGCTAAAGCAAAATATAATTTATTTATTTTATTGGCTAAATCAGGAATTTCTTTCGAAGACTCAACCCTCTAATGACTTGAAAGTAATACTTATACAACATTCCTTATCTTCTCTCCATTTTAAAAAAAAAAAAAAAAAAGTAATGGCATCATTCGTCAACCTTGCTATTCTCAGAGGATCCCAAGCATAATGGAGATAAATGACTAAGGTCTGTTAGACTCTTCTGTGCCACCCAGTGAAATTTTAAAGGGCAGTTCATAGCTCTTATTTTTATCATAATTTTGTCTGTGATTTATAGACTTTTCTACAGCTGTCACTTATTTTCTTATACCCGCAGAAACCCAATATACTGATTGGTCATTTTCTTTTCCCCAATCAATCCTTGCTGAGTTAAGACTAATAAAACTCCTTCTCCAGCTCATCATATAATTATTTAGTAAAAATCAATTGCACCATGTCACCCTGGCTTGATGTCATCACTCACTGTAATGATTACATCTATACAGCTTAAAAGTTGCCAAGGGAAAGTAAAACTCTTTATAGCATATGATTAAAGGAGAAAAATGTTAATAGAAAAGAAGTTAGTTACAGTGCTGTGGATTGAGAGTTCTTGATGATTTTCAAGGTGCTGGGGTGCAGGAAGGATAAATGAAATATAAAAGAGTTTCTTCAGAAGGTTACAATGCATTAATGAGCTTGTACATATTAAAGAAAACTTTTATACTGTCAATAGACCAAAAGGTTTACAAAGCTTTTGATATACATGGTTTTCACTGTCAAGGACGAAACTACAGTTTTGGTCTTCCCCATTTGCTTTGGGATCAAGACAGCAAATACTAGCTTTCCCTATAAATTCTGACTTGCACATATACTTAGAACATCATGGCTACAGCAATGTTTTTAATAATTTACGTCAGCTGCAAAAATGTCTGGTCTTTAACCTTCATCAAACCACTAGATTACAGGTTTTCTGGTGTAGCTTTGAAGCTAAAACAGAATCACAGATTTGCTGAGGTTGGAAGGGACTTGTGGAGGTCTCGAGTCCAACACCCCTGCTCAAAATAGTGTCAGCTAGGGCAGGTTGTCCAGGGCCTTGTCCAGTCCAGTTTTGAATATCTCCAAGGTCAAAGACATTACAAAATACTTATTTCCTTAAGATTTCCAGTGCTGGTGTAAATGAGCTTGTTGATGACGGTCAGTACAACACTCACTGTATGAAATAACAATAGCTCTTAAAGTAGAGAGTTTTTCAGACAACAGATTCTTCACTAATGCCATAACATACCCAGAAACACTGATGGAGACACAGGAGAAAACAGTCCATCACTCTTTYAGCAATGATATTTTGTGGAAATGGGAGGAGTTGCTGCCACCAATTTGCTGCAACAAGAAATCTTGTCTGTTTCCACCACTGATGACCAACATGCTGCTACAACAAAACCAAAATAACAGTGAAAAAGAGCAGCTTTATAAAGCTTTGATTTTGCGGAATCTGCCACGGCAGTAATGTCCCTTTCTCGGTGTGGCCAGGCTTGACTCTGACCTACGCCACGCAGCTACATGACACCTCTGCCTTCTCCCCACCACTGTAGCAGTGATACCTGTGCTGCCTTTCTGCGCAGATGTGAGGAGGAAGGCCTTCTTCCTCTCTTCCAGCAAAATACCAGAGAAGAACTGAGATGCAGAACGTGTACAAACGGGTTTGTGAGACGAGGGGAGGAACAGCCAAGAAAAGAGGTCCCATGGGATTGGGTTAAAAGGAAATAGTCTCAGCACCGCCCTGTAATGAAATAAATTTCCCTGCCAGGCCTTCTACAGCTTCCTCAGCTCTTATGCAATTTCCCATCCCAACTCACTGGGTAGGAGAGCAGTTAGTACGGTGACAGAGATAAAGAGTAGTCCAACACTATCTGTAGACCCTAATGACACTCTGTCCAAAAGGTTTAACAGCATTGCAACACCAAAACCCATCACAATATGACCACATTGGACAATGCCCTTAATAATATGCTTTAACTTTTGGTCAGCCCTGGAGTGGTCAGGCAGTTGGACTAGATGTTCATTGTAGGTCCCTTCCAACTGAACTATTCTATTCTATTCTAGATTGGGCATAAGGAAGAAATTCTTTACAAGAGGGTGGTGAGACACTGGAACAGGTTGCCCAAAGAAGTTGTGGATGCCCCATCCCTGGAAGTGTTGAAGGTCAGTTTGGATGGGGCTTTGAGCAATGTGATCTAGTGAAAGATGCCCCGGCCCAGGGCAGAGGGATTGGACTAGGTGATCTTTGAAGGTCCCTCCCAACCCAAACCATTCTGTGATTCACATATCGTCATCACACCATACTAAATTAGTATGGCTCACCCTAGCATCTGCTGGGAAAAGTCATCCAAGAACTAGAAGCTGACAAGAGAAACGCTCTCAGGAGATTCTTCACCTCCTTCTTCTCACGTCTGGAATAAATCTCTCCTGCCCCTCTGCATTCCCCAAATCCATTTCCCGGGCATTGGTCTCTACAGTTTTGTCAGCCTGTTTTATATCCAATATGAAATAAAGGGGCAACTTTCAGAATGCATAACTCTGCAATAGTAGGTTTTAAGTTCAATCCAGCAAAATACCCACCCTTTTTTTTTTTGCTTCCAACTTTTATCTTGTGCTTGTCCATATGCTAGGGGTTTTTTCCAGTAAAGGAGAAGCACAAATATCACACGTATTTCATGTAGGTCAATAACTACTGCTTTCCCCTTAGTTGTTCACAGAGACATTCCTATATGGTATACCAGGGACTTTATGCAGGCCTCCAACAGTATCAGATTTGGGCCATGAAGAGTTACCAGGTCTCCCTTTTGTCCATTAGTGGAAATGACAGGCTGTCCTCAAGAAGGGGTGGTAATATACCAGCCTAGGCTCTATCTCTGGCCAATTCTCTTTCCTTTTTATTAGCATTATTATTCAATAGTTATAAAATGCATCACATATTGCTTCTCAAGTTAGTTCAAATATTCTACAAAACTAGAAAGCCTGAATGAAGACTTGGTTTGAAAGAAGGGTTCCCTTTCTCTTCATTTATCTGTTGCTCACTAGTGTCTTGCCTAAGTTTAGGCATGTGTTAGCACTATGAATCTAAACCTACTATGATCCACCAGGTGTTATTGCAATAGTAATAAAAATTATTAGTGATAATAAAAGTAACAGTGTTGTCATTTGCTTTTATCAGCAGATAAACTCATGGGACACTGCTCTCAAAACACAGACAAGTATGCTCTTATAAATATGCGAGAGAAAATTGCAGGCAGAGAAAAACAGTCATTCACTGAAAATATTGTTGCTTAGAAGAGAGTCAGCTTTGACCTCTTGTACCTAATTATACATGAAAACAAAGATTAAAAGCCTACTAATAATCACCATAAACTATGATTAATGATGCCATGCTTCAGTGCCTCAGATTTCTGGACCAAAGTACAGCAAATTCACTAGTGGGTTATTTGAAGAAGAAAAGAATGTTTGGTATTACTTTATTTTGACTTTGTCTATTGCTTTCCTTGTATAAAGATTAGGAACAGTCCATCAAGAAATTCTGCAGAAGACGACCTTCTAAGGTTGCTCTTTTCTAAATCTATAAACATACATGAAAATCTAGATGCTGTTATTCACACCACATACTCATTGACTTCATGGATATTTGAAAGTCACTGAAGACAGTCCTAAACATTGAGAAGTCCAGATTTTCCTTCAGAAGTTACAAATCAACAAGCCTGAATTAAAACGAAGATTCCCTTCCTCATCTATGATCCCTTCCTCTTCCTCTCTTCAATTACAAACACAGCTATGCAATAATTGCAAAATAACCCAGAAATGATCCTGAGGAAGACTGTAATAGAACAAAATCATTTTCCAAAGTTGTTCTTAGCAGATACAGGCATTACGAACAAAAGGAATCATAGAATCATAGAACAGCTTGGGTGGGAAGGGACCTTTAAAGGCCATCTAGTCCAACCCCCCTGCCATGGGCAGGGACATCTTCAACCAGATCAGGTTGCTCAGAGCCCCGTCCAACCTGACCTTGAATGTTTCCAGGGATGGGGCATCGACCACCTCTCTGGGCAACCTGTGCCAGGGTTTCACCACCCTCAGCATAATATATTTCTTCCTTATATCTAGTCTAAATCTACCCTTACTACAGGTGAGTGGTGGATTCATGTTTCCCACAGGACAAGAGTCACAGTGCCATCTTCAGTGGCACAAAAGACCGATGCCATGGCTTTTCTCATCTTCAAGGAACCATTTTATTACTGACTGTAGCAATACTGAAAGATAAAGCTGATTTTTAGTAGTTCTGGAGAACTGGTTAACACATCATTGTCACATATAAAATAAATAGGCTAAAAGTAGTTTAAAGGTAAGAAGAAATCAGAGCCCAAAAGGACTTTTGCCCTTGAGCCAGAATTGATTCAGCACCACTCACTTCATAATGCAAACTATTCAGCCATCTCAGCAACCACTGCACTGGCTAATAATCCCCTTCATTAAAAAAGATGCAGAGTCAAATCTCAGCTTCTCACTGTGATATGGAAAAACAACATCTCCTAAACTGGAAATATAGGTCAGAAAAAGTCTATTCTAATTTATATGGATAAAAAGAGTCTAATATGCAAATTAGGTCACGACAGCTAAAATTCCTGGGGACGCAAAGCAGCCTAATGATAGGTATTTATTTTTAATGCATATTTAGTTCTAGAGAAAGGACAAAGAATGGGAACAACACAATATTACACATTTCAGTTCATGAAAGAAATGAAGTTGCATTCTCAAAATGCAGTACTGGTTAGCGCCGCTGGCAAAGACTCTCTTTGCTACTTTGCAAAAAGTATAGACCACAGGTATTTATGAGATGATCATGGGCAAGGGACCACTAAATTTGTTGCTGGTGGGATGGCTAGACATCAGTAAACTATGTCCCACCATTGAGATTTCATTGGCGAGAGCAGGAATTAGAAGAACCTGAAGGCAATAGAAGACACTGTCTCCTATCAAACAACTCAGTGCATATTTCCATTGTTGAGTATTCAGTCCTGCATGAACCAATATACATTTATCTTTATTGTGTCTCAGCATATCGATTTCCATGGCTTTTTTAATTCATCAACACAGAGCTGTGTTTTATTTGTTTCCTCCAAGAGCCTCCTAGCAATGTCTTTACCACAGATTTAATTAGCATCCTCTCCACTATATCCTCCAAGTCATTAATGAAAATATTGAAGAGTATTGGACCAAGAATGGCTCCCTGAGGGGTCGGTAATTCTATTTTGAATATATTTAATATGTCTGGTGACAATAGATTTTGTATTTCTACTGTTTTTTGTTACACCTTGTAATAATGCTGAAACCATCAGGACTCTTAATAACATTCGAAATACAAGACAAAGGTGCTATGTGCTTTAATCTGAGACTTGCAAATTTCATTCAAATTATAAAGGGAAGAGAGTTACAGAAATGTAAAGAAAAAAATAAAAAATGGTTATATTTTACATGGAGAGATTACTTTTTTCCCTTTAATCTCTAAATGAAGTTAGAGGCCTGTAGCAGAATACATAATGCTGGTTTAGGGTCGCTGTAGCGTTTTTTATGTGTACAGCTGTTCTTCCACTGGTATAAGTAGACACATCTGCTCATTAGCAATACAATGTCATTTCTAGTGTCTAATTTTAATTATTTGCAGATGATAGATTCCTTATGCAATGTCTAAAAAAAGTACAGTCCTTCAAAACTRGTGAGAAATAAATATACCCTCTGCAACTAAAATGGGTCAGCACAACGAAAAACAGATATTAATCTGGAGAATTCATGTATCAGCACTAAGGCTAAATGCCAAACTGTTTGGGAGGTCACAGGGAGGAGAAACGTCTCATACATCTCTTCTTTATCATGGATACACAAGACATATGGACTAAGAGATGTTCTGAATGAATCTGGCAGGTGATGAGTTTGTTGTAGTACAGATGGTCCTCAACTGCTAGAAAAAGATCAGTTCTGCTTACATTTCCTGTACAAACACAGGCAAGATAAGGACTTCTTCATGACAGAAAGGAGGTATGAGATTACTTACCAGTAACTTTGGTTCTTTGTATATTCACACTCAAAGAATCAATAAGGCTAGAAGAAAATTTCCAGAAGCTCCTGGGCAGTGGTGGCCATGGGTGCCTTTGCCCTTCCCCCGATTATCAGAGGGCGGCCAAAACTATGGGGTCCTGGCTTCCTCTCAGCTCCTTCCACTAATTCAAAAATCCAAACAGAAAGCCAGAAGCAATGAAAAAGGTTGGGATTTGTGTACAACAGGGGCTCACCCCAGACAACTGTAGTTGTACCCAAGTTATTTCTTGTGGGCTGGGAAGGATTAGATACTCTTGACAAACATGGGGAGCAGAACTACCGAAACAAGCATCCATTCTGGATAGTATTCAAGAGAGAAAAGAGCTAAAGGAGGCAAGTGGATTTTTCATTTGCCCCAAACATGTTTTGAAGAGAAATAAATAATATTTGTTTTGTCTTCCGCTTGTCTTCTGTACAGCTATTGAAAGCAACAAGGAGCCTTTCTTTAAAGTTGCCTTGGACTGGGCTGAAATCTCTGACATGCGTAGGACTTCAACCACACACAGGGTCAGGACAATTATGAACAGTAATACGCTTTACAGGAATCACATTTGCGCTGTGACAAACAGAGTCCTCTGATATCAGATAGATTTCTCCAAAGGTTTGGAGAAATAGTTTCTGACACCCCACAAAGAGTGGCCAAACTTTCTGATCAGATAAAATATGACATCTTCTTCCCTGAACATAAGCACAGTCGGGTTTCACAATTGGCTCACACGCTATAGGACAGTGCTAATGCCAGAAGGGTGGTCCCACTATCAGTCATGCTCCTGGCAATTTAAGTCCTGGCTGAAAATTACATTTCACTTAAAGTCATGCAGGGTTAATTTTCAGCTTGATCAGAGAACTTTGTGATTGCCAGTGTCAACACAAAGAAGGAGGTGGTATCCTGCAGACAGGTCAGGGAGAGAAAAGAAAATTGCCCTTTTCCCTAACAGTTAAGTCAAAGATTAGCTTACAGCAATCGTGAAACTACAGGCTGAGGCACAACACAGACAAACTTATGGTCTGAAAGTCCACATCCCTCGAGACACACAGCATGGAGGTGCCAGCAGAACCATCATCAGGGTGCAATTTGAAGGAGACGGTCAGGCGTATATCTTAAAAATCTGGAAGGCTCTGAGGATGGCCTCATAGCGCAAAAACGGGGCAATACAGAATCTGCCCTACACCTCTATAAACTTTYGAAAAATAAAATTACGTACAAAGTGAATAGCCATAAGATTCTTTTGCCATATTTTCAGCATATCACATTCATTCTCTTTTTCTGTATCAGTGACAAAGAAGCAACCACCTCAAGCACTTATAGAGCTATACAGAGCAATCCTCTTATAGATAAGTTCATTCCTAGGAGAGAAGGAATGCTGATCTGTGCATTAGAGGCTGAACAGAGATGACAACCATATGTCACTTGGCAGAAGTCAGGGGTTTGTTTGTTGCTTTTTCAGTATCCCAAATGTAATGAATTATAAAATAGAGCCTAAATTAATAGTCAAGGAGGACTTTATCAGGGCCCCACACTTAGGAGATGCTCATCTGGGAGAATCTCTTTCAACTCATAGACTGTTTGACTTGATCAAAGGTTCTTGCTTTTCAATAGACTTCTGTATAATACTCAGACTCAAGAGCTTCACGAAACAAGAGCCAGGCTGCCTCCCAGAGAAAATCCGAATCCCAGTGAGATGTCAGTCTCATCTTGAAGGCAGGAGGTCCAACTGTTTGGAAAGCAGGAACTTTTGAATATTAATACACTCATACAATAATTAATGACAGGACTGCCAGTCTGTACTCTTTAGCAACTTGGTACCATCTAAACTGATATTTGAAAGGTCTTTAACTGCAGCAGAATGTACATATTTGATGTTTAATGACATTAGAACAATTAGACAAGTCCATTATCTCTGCTGGGGGTAGGAGGGCTTAAATGGCGTTAACCCAACTTCTGGAGAAAAGATAAGACAGTGCCACAGACAAAGCTTTTATACTTTTGAGTGAGCGCTATACTCAAGAAGTCCAGCATTCGCTGGCTATATGAGACACTGGATTCATCCAAAGAGTGTGCTGAATTTCATGAATAAGAAATCTTCCTAATTTATCTGCTTAGTAAAAAACTTCTCTTTGACAGACTGAGTCCTGCATTCCCATAAGGCTGGCTAAACAAGACTTACTGTGTGCACACAGCTGAACCTCAGGAAAGGAGAAAAATATCATAGGTCAGAGAGATAACCCTCACTTTCAGTATCTTTACATAAAACCACATTTCCCATAGCAAGCTAAAAGCAGGGAGCAGGTACAAATCAAGGCAAAGAAATAATTCCACCTTAAAGATCTTCTACTGCTAACTGCTCAAATTGGAAAGGGTATATAAGCATACCATCCCTATCTTACAAAACAAAGAAACTTGAATTTGGGACCTTGTGGTTTAGGTTTTCCTCAAATCAAGAAAGGTGGTAGAGATGCGATGAGCTTTGCAAAGTTCTTGAACAGAGATTAGCATTAAGCAACCATAAAAATACAAAGGTAAAGCAACCTGTCCAAGTCTGGGGTATGCAAAGTCTTCAGAGAAGACTGCCATCTTTTCTGTGGATAAAGCGATGCTCTCACTTCTGGCAAATTATTACAGAAGAACCATTTGGAAATTCTACTGAGCCAAGCTTAGATAAAGGCTTAGGTATGTTTACACCAAGCACTGCAGTGCCACATAGGTGCCTGAGGTAGTTGTGAATGACTTGGGTATCTACACAGCACAGTGTCATGTGGAGATATTAGCTCACATCCCAGAAGGAATACAGCCACATTAGCGTGGCTCTGTGCCCAGGCTAATTAGGTGATGTTTCCCCAGTTGCCAGAAATCAAAGAGCGAATCATACATCTGCCAGCATCCAACCTTCTTTTGAAAGCACAGACTGGAACTATTCTGAACCTCTGTTATGTGAGAATGCAAGGTGAATATAAAGACATAATGTCATCATTTTACTTTGTTTTAAAGCCCGAAGGAATCATAAATTCATCTGATCTGACTGTTTATCACAACTACTACACTTCATCCACATACCATTGTGTCCAGCGTATGAACTTCAGTCAGCCTAAAGCACTGAAGTCCTTTAGAGACTGACCTATTGTACGTGTGCCACAGGCAGAGCCCAACCATACGCTGTCAAAGCCAAGATTACAGACATGGCAGACAACTGATTAGGTGGTAGTTGCCCACATTATTTCAGCAGAAATCCATTCCTCATACTGCTCTGGAAGGTGAAGAATGCTATAGTCCTGGCCATTAGTTCCCAGCAATCAGGATGAATCCCAACATGTGAGTAAGACACATGAACCAATTATCTAGCAACAGGATTCTCTGCTATACCAAAACAACCAGCCCACTACAAAGAAGCCAGCCTCTGGCGATGGCCAATCTCTGACAATCCAAAGGAAAAAGAACAAAAGAAGACCTAAAAACAACCACTGGTAGGATAGGGAGAAAACCTCCTTCCTGACCCCTACAAGCAAACCACAAAGGCCCTGAAGCATGATTTGAAGATGGTCATTGTCTTAATGCAGAGCTGCAAGTATTTCAAGGATGGTGCAGACAAATTACTCTATAAAGGAAGGAGTTGAAAAGGGAGGCTCATAAATCAACAGTATAGGCCACCACACTTGACACACAGACATAGAATTTCTTCTCATGACTTGAATCAAGCGCCTCCTTTAAAATGATAAATTATCTCATCTTAAAGACTCGAAAGGATGGTGATGGAAAAAGACTCCAACGTTTAATTACACTGAGCGCCGTGAAACTATTTTATTCCAAGGTGGAACTTTTCAAACTTCAGCTTCCAGCTACTGGAACTTGTTATGGCTTACCAGTGGTTGGGTTGTCAACCTCACTATGAGGTATCTGCTCCTCACATAAGCACCTGTAAAGATTACTTGATCATAGTGTTATGGCTCTTCAACTAGTTGAACGTGTTTATTCACAGCACCAGGCCAGTTTTCTAGACTCTATATCCTTTTTCTGTCCCTCCTTCGAATCCCCAGCAATCTCTCTGTATAATTCCTGGTACGTCAACACAGAAACTACACAAAATGTTCTGAGATTTTACTGACTCTGCATACAGAAAATAGCTTTCATACTCCTGACTAAGGCTTCCCTTTTCATATAGGTAGGAGTTGCAATAGCCATTTTTGTCTTTGCATTGTGCTCTGGGCTCACTGGAAGACACTTAGCCACAATAGCCCCCAGATCCTTCTCAGAGTTACTGTTTCCCAGGATGGTATCACATTTTGAAGGTATCATCTGCATTTTTTGTTCCCAGATGTAGTAACAAGTGGCATAATTATGATAGCTGTTAAAATATTGAAATGAGTTAGTGTGTGTAGTATTTCTGGGAAATGGTAGAAAGGRTGATGTTTATTGAAACTATATAAACACGTAAAATGTTTTCTCAACACAGTTTCCCATTTATGTTTGCACAGATGTGTGTAATGTCATCACGAATCCTCTTCCAAGAAAGATAAATTAAATCAAAAGGCAAATAGCTAGAATGCTCTGCTGGTGCCTCAACACACCATCTCTTACCTCTTTTTGTTCCCTTTTTCTAATCATAAAAGATATTCACTACCATTGAAAAATATAAAAAACAAACAAAAATTTTTATGAAGGATAAAGGTCCTCAGCACAAATAAAATGACCAGCTCTGAAGCTGCGAAGAAATATGCTTTAATTTAAGAGACAAAAGATAGCATTACAGAAGAAATTGTCATAATCAAAGTTGAAAAAAAAAAATTCTATTGTCTACTGTGCCTCTCTATGGGAATTTTCCCAGCACAGACAGCTGTAAAGGAGGAGGGGTATTGTGAGTTTCCGTACTCTCATTCTCTCTCTTCCTCTCTTTCTCTGTCAATAAATGTCTGCAATCATATTCTTGAGCTCCAGTGTGATTTCAAGGTTCATCTCTTCCATGCAGCTCAAACACTAATTATCCCAGCTGTAATTAGTAAGATAATTAAATACTGGCTCACTCATCACTCTACCTTGTGTCGGGTCATGATTCTCCCAGAAGACCTTGAGCAGTTTCTCAAAGCTGATGTTTTCTGGCTGATATACTACTCGTACAGCCTCTGCGTGGCCAGTTTTACCTTAAAAGACAAAATAAATTCAGATGTTATTAGTGAGAATTACCTAGTGCATATCTAGTTTTTTTATATCTGAGATTCAAAGCACAATCCTTCATTTTCCTTTTTTTCTTTTCCTAAAGGTGTTTTGATTTACCATCATTTATACTTAAGCCTTTTTACACAATGTTTTATATACATGCCAACTCTAAGATGTCTGCTAGTTTGGACAAGGCCATCATGAAATAAACTATCCAGAGAGGCAATAAGGTAAGACAGTGATGTTATTACAGTAGTTTGCCAGCTTAAAAGGAAAAAAATGAATAGTTCTTAAATATTTGTAACTGACAACTAGTAAAATATTTTAAAATATTCTAAATACAACATTAAAATATGAAAACTTGTATGTCTAAGTTGTCTTGACAGTATAAAACTTTGTTTCCGTGTTATAAAATAATTGATTATAAAAACAAATTTCAAGAGCGTCTTTACACAAGATCACACAAATAATTTCAAACTATTTCACATCATCCAAACCACTGATGCCAACGGGCTTCAAAAAGAGTCAAAGAGAGCCTGACTGAACTTTATGACAGCAGATGAAGTTCAAGGAAGATTAGCAGGTGTTGCAGCACATTGAAACATATTATTCCTATTTTTCAGTTACATTACGGGCATGAGTTTTTTCATTCCTTATATGTGTCTAATCACAATATTCTTGAGAGATTCAGCTTCACAAAATGTGAAGGATCTGGCCACATAATTCACTTCAATTGTAACTAACAGTTAGATTGATGAGTGCTCAGACATCTCAGGGTGAAAGTCCATTGCACCGAGTGCTACACAAGCATTTTATATTTTATAAATATTATATAWTTTACAATTTATAAATGTAGGCATATTTGTTATCATAATATATGCATGAATGGGGAAAAAAACTTATCCTATTCTTCATTTAAATCACAATAAGTGTATACTAAACAAAAGTAAACTGGACAGCCAGATCTGCCTTTTGGCGAGGACGTAATAAGCTCCTTGATCACACTAGGCCAGGTTTTTGTTTCATTTATACCAGCATAAACTTCAGATTTACTCAACTGACTTCAATAGAATTGTTGAATTTCATGCAGTGCAACAACCAGCTGAATGTGGCCGAGTGATGGGTTCTGAATTAGCTGTCACCAAACACGAAATATCAGAGTCTATGAGTAACTGAGGAGTGTTCAGTAGAAACACCAATTCGGTACCAAGAGAAACTTTAATTAAAAAAAAAAAAAAGTAGAAAGAAATAAAAAGCATGCTAGGATATATTAAAGAGACATAACAGGGAAAAGTATGACAGCATTATATCAGTTAATGGGGCACCTGAAATGAAGAAAACCTAAACGAGGCACAGAGGGGTGGGCTAGCTATTAAAAGGGATTTAAAAGACTGGGATTAAATTTAGTCTAGAATGCAGAGGAGTAAAAGGGGACACATCTGGGATATCTGTAATGAAAATTTTGATAAAATCAAATTGGTTCCTATCTAATGTGCTTCACAATACAACAAAGATATGCTCAGTGAGATTAGAAGACAAAAATGTACAAGTTTTATGTAACCTGCAGCTAAAGCCATGTCATCCACCAGGATACTGTCCAGGCAAACGATGGCCCAATTCCTCTTTCACATGCACTATGCCTATTGAAGTCCATAGAAGCAACTCATTATCTGAAGTCAAATTCTGATGGTAGGTTAGCAGAAAGGGATCATACATTTCGTAGAATAAAAATACAAGTAACAGATAATTGGCTTAATAATAAAGTGAAAAGGTCTTTCTATATTATGGCATGAACTGATGGCCATCTTAGGTCAGGGGTAGAATTTATTCCAGATTTCATGGTTTAATATGGACTATCAGTGAAAATAATGGGGTTTGCCTTAGCTGAAGCCCAGGTTGGGAATTTTATTGTTGCTTGAGATAAAGAAGGAGAACAAATGGACAGTGGTTTGTCAAGGTCTCACAAGCCTACATCATATAACTAAAAAGAGATTAAGGAGTGGCTTCTGACTTTAATTCTTTTTTTTTTTTTCAGCCAATGTGAACCTTATGAAAAGTTCTTATCACTCAGAAGCAAATTGCTTGCCTGACTAGCTTTAGATCACAAGAGAGTTTCTTAAAGAACTTCAAAACAACAGAGGCATTACCTTTCCTCTCAATTGAAGCAGCAATTACATCTTGTCAACACTGTCTACTCCGACTAATCCAGAAGTTCAAAGAACCAGCCTTCTTCTTTTCCTCTGAATAAGGAAATAATGGTGCTACTCTGAGAACTACAGCCTGACCTCAAGAAAAAAATCCTCAGATGTGTGGCTAACAGACTGTTAGAACCTAGAGCATATTTAAAATCAATATTCATCCTCAGAGGAAAAGCAAGGAGGTAATGCTGCTGGTCCTATCAGATTCACCTCTAATTTTCCTCAAAGCCTTTCTACAATCTAGTGGATTTTCTTTCAGAATACRGTGTGGCTATTTCTACTAAGAACAATCTTAGTCATTTGTGGTGAGCACTCCTACTTCCCAACAATTTTAGTGGAAACTATACCAATCAACTGGGTACACATGAGCAAATAGACAGGTAAAAGGCTCCATGTGGGACAGATTAACCACAAGATTTCCTAGAAGAAGCACAGAGAGAAAATGGTATCAGGGGACAGGAGAAGAAAGAGAGCAATCTCTCCGCAGGTGCAATATGCCTCACGAGAAGGAATCAAAAGATGGCATGAGGTTACCCTAAGTAGCATGTGGAAACTACCAGCTCATCAGTGCTGAACGTGACTCAGCTGCAGCCAAAGTGGCAAAAGGAAACTTAATTTGGGTTCTCCCTGTTGATCTTCTCATTTCACTTTTTGCCTTAGGCTTAAGTTCGACTATGAAAACAGAATAATCACATTTCAGTTTGGGTTTCATGCATTTGGTACAGTACAGCACCAAAAGAACACAGCAGGCATCAAACCAGCTAACCACTCCTCTGTATTGTAAAAAAAAATCATTGAAATATTTCTAATCAAATCTTTTTTGTAAGATTTCTTAAAATGGAGAGGCAGTAATCAAAGAGAAACAATGAACCCACTTGTTCTCAAAAAAGCTGCATGTCTTTTAACGAGAAATTTAACAGGCTAACACTGAACAGCTGAAATGATTTAAAATGATCAGTGATAGATGCTATTCTTTCAGTGATATTCAGCTCTTCACCTTAGTGCCTTTTTCAGAATTTCTCATGAAAGGTCCATTTACATTAAATCAGAGAGTTATGGTGTCCTCTGTTCACCTATTGCTTTTAATTAACTGATTTTTAATATTCCACAGCAAAAGCATGCTTCACTTTAAGTTCCAAAAGTTTTAACAAGTATGAACATTTCTAGAAGCCTTCTCCCAAAAAAAGCTCAAAGTTTGAACCACGTTTTTTAAATAATTTATTGAATCACTAAATATAATTTCATTTGCTGTTAACTGTGCAAATAGAAATCCTTTATTTATAGGTGCCATTATCGGATTTCCAGTTATGGTGCTCAGTTCTCCTTCAGCGTTAGAAGGAGCTTAGCCATCGAAGAACCTCGCTGCAGATGATAAGACTTTATTACACCATGGCAGAGAGGGCTGTGTGCCAACAGCAGATTGTCTGTTTATCCTATATCCATTTCCCACTTAGAAAACATAGCCACTCTCAGAGGATTAGCTACAGTGAGCTCTTTCAGTGGGGATTCAAACTCTGGCAAAAATGTTCCTGTAAAGAGCAACAGAAAAAGACATCTGAGCGACACCTCAGTGCTCCTTTTCAATTTTTTTCTTCCTAATAGTGTTTAGATTTTCACCTTCTTAATCATCTCCCAGGTGAGTGCCCAAGCCGACGGATTATAGAAGCGAACTCATTCTTTTTAACTTGCTGTATCCAGTAAGCATTTAATTATTTCCGTCAAAGTGGAACAACTTCAAAGGGCTGGCTTGAGAGCACCTCACCTGCGAATACCCAGCCACCCAGCAGCTACGGCGCTGCTACGTGACATGTGGGCTTCACCTCTAGCTACTCCAGCCCTGGATGAATTAAGTTATAAAATTCAAGCAACGCCAAAACTATTCCCTCCTGCCCCACTTCTTCAGTAAAAAGGGACTCGCCTCTCTTCATCCACTGAAATAAAGGGCCTAAATTCAGTAAATTTCTAAATATAATTTAAAGAAATAGGTGGCAGATCTTCAGCTGATGCACATTTCGGAGCTTATTGATTTTGGAGCGAAAAAAATTGGTGCTATCTAAAGCCTAAGCCCTAGTGAATATGCAAAGTATTACATGAAAAAGTAGTAGGTCTTTTGAGCATCTGTTTCTCCAAACTAGCCTGGGAATTTTTATTATTTTGTAGTTATTGCTAATAAAATTTCCAGCTTCTTCCTAAAATAGCAATGAGTTAAACAAACAAACAAAGGGTTCAACACTAACACACTGAGAACCCAAACTTTGGGGATGTACTTACCTTTTACTTTTTTACATTTAAAGTAACAATGATGAAAAGAATGGAAATAATCACAGATTGATAGATTTTTAAGAAGGGTCCATTATGATAATTTTATTTGACTTCCTGCCTAACACAGATGAGAGAATTTCACTGGAGCAGGCCCATATTTTGTACTTAGAAAAGTAACAGCTCTTGACTCAAAGAACCCAACGGACAGAAAATCCACCAGAAGTCAAGGTAACTTCATCGAGTGGTTAATACCTCTCACCTCTGAAACAAGCAAAGAAGAAAAACAAAGACAACAGACGTTTTATTTATTACCTGAGTTTGTTTATTTAAAGGTCTTTCAGTACAGACAAAGACTACTAGGAAGTCATCCCTTACCTCTTCTTTCTGAATATTTAAGTGAATCGATCTTTCTAATAATCTGTTGGACGCTCATTTTTTTTAACTTTTTGAGAAGAATAAGGATGTAGTAAGAATGTACTAGTTCAGACCTCCAGCCCTTCTCTGGCCATGGCCATAAGTAGATAGCCAGGGAAGGGTTGAAAAAGCATATGTGATATATCTACCACGCTGTACATGAAGAACCAACTGCCTTTATCTGAACTTGGCTCCCACTGGCTTCTTCTGAGAGCCCCTTGTTGTTCTGCTTGGAGAGACGGTGAGCAGCCCGTATCTACACATTCGCCCCCTGCAACTCATGGTTTCTTGACCGCTTTTCAGTTTTTCAGGGCGATTTTCCCACTGCTTGGAAGAGACTGTAAAGTATATCAGGTATACAATGGCACAAACATGTGGCTACTATTTTTTTACCTTCTTCTTTATATTTCCAATAACTTCAATGACTTTGTTAGCATTGAACTAGGAGACAATGTTCGGTTTATTATCCGCTGTGAATTTCTGCTTTACAAAATATAATGCTTTACCTTCTCAGTGTGATCCATGCTCTTTTATACAGTTGTACGAAAATATGTCAATCTTATACGGCAAGAAGCCAATTTATCACTATAGGCCAGCCACTCCTGCAGTTGTTAATCCAAACAAAACTTTCCATAAATTCTAGAAACTTCTGCCTGGACCACAGGAAACCATGCCTCTTGTAGTGCCTACAGAAAGTAGCACATACAGCAGCTACAATGTGGTGCATAGATCTAAAGAGAGAATTTTCTTAAATTTTATTCATGTGTTTTAGTAGAGGACAGATTAATTACACAGTAAATGAAAGTTTTAAAAGATAAGAAAATTTGCTACTAGAACAATGAACTGCTGTAAAATGCATTTTTGATGACTGTTACAATCACTTAGTTTTTTACCCCATCAAATCAAAATTAAGAGAATAAAGGTCACAGTGGAAAATGGGGTACAAAATGCTGTTACTGATAATTTTTTTCACAGAAATTCAGACGTATTTTTCAGTAAAACTAGTTGAATGAATTTAAAATAAAGTAGATATTGTCAGTTTGAACAAAGAATATTGCTTTTTTCTAAAAATCTGCAAAACAAAACTACTAAATGAACTTCTTTCTTATTTGCAAGTATTTAAAATTTGCATGGTATAGCTACAAAAAGTTCTTACTTTTGTTTGCTAAAATCCTACATATTCTTTGGCAGCAAATTTTTTCTGATAATAAGACACTGAAGAGAATATCTGAAAGCAAGACCATTATTACTGACACTTTTTCTATTCTTATTCTAAAATAGTTGTACATTGAAGAATCCATAAAAGGAAAAAAAAAAAAAACAATTATATAGCCTATAGGACAACACGAGACAGCAAAACTTCACTATCTTGTTCACTGTCCTTATAGGTTATGTCTTCTATAGGCTGAATGTCCACACTCCAAGCACTTCAGGAGGGATTACTTTAGACTCACTCCGGACTGAGTGCTTTTCACAGTTGAAGTGCATTAAGTGTGCTCCTAGAGAGTATATTCTGATTTAATTTCATTCAAAAGGAATCTCAGATTCAAAAACAATTCCAGTGATTACTTGCAGATGTCGGTGGAAAGCTCCTTTACCATTTGTATTGGGAGAAATGTCCCAATTTCTAGGGAAATCGCCTTGGTTGCAATACGTGATATGGGATATCTCTATTTTGAGTTGTGTTGCTTTGCTAGCCAGGGTACTGCAGACATCACAGATGTGGATGAACCACATCATCTTAAGGATTAGTCTGACATTGCTCCTGGACAATACAACAGAATATCTCATGCGGCATTCAACTGAAGAAAAAATGTTGAAGATAGGCATATAATTAATGCCAGTCAACATGGTTGTATGGGATATAAGTCTTGTCAGCCAAACTCGATTTCATTCTCTCATGAAATTACAAGTCTAGTTGTAATAAATGTAGGATGTAATAGCATGGATGTAATAGACTTAGACTTTATTAATGCATTTGACTTATTACTTCATGACAGTCTGATTAAAAAATTAGCACTATACAATATCAATAGTGCACATGTTAAATGGATTAAGAATTGTCTGAATGACAGTTCTAAAAAAATTGTCTAAAGGGAACAAGCATTGAATGGCAGCATTTTTATCTGTCCTCTGCAGGGATTGGTACAAAGTCTGTTGCTGTTAAAGTCTTTCATCAGTAGTTTTAAAGAAATAAAAAGCCTCAACTTACAGAATCTGTGGATAACTCAGATGAGAAGGCTGATAGGATGGTCTTACAAGGTGATTACTTGCTGCACTGGGCCCATTCAATCAGAAATGTATTAAAAACAGTCCTACATAAAATCTCTGCTTAAAGGAACAAGTGACACACACCATACCTGCAAATAGGGAACAATCTTTGAGGAAAGTGCAAGGGTGGCAGTAGACAAGCAAGTAAATACGGAATTTCATTGCAATATTGCAATAAAATGGCAGAGTGACTGAACTGGGGCGCCTAAGTAAGAAAGAGGTTGGTAGGAAGAGCACTGGAGAGATCAATCGTGACATTAAGTAGATCCTCAAAAAACAGTTTCAGTGACAAAGAGCATGATATGTTTAGCCTTTCAAAAAGAAAACCTAGAGGTTTTTAATTAAAGGATATAAGCATCTTCTCAGGAAGAGAATGACTAAGTGTGAAAGGGGTCTCTGAACAAGCAATGAAAAGGCGTATCAAGAGCCAGTGGTAGGAATGGAAACCAGGGAAATTCAAATGGAAAAGTAGGCACGTATTTTAAATACTGAAGATGATTATCTGCTACAAAACACTACACTTCTCAATTACACCATTGGATCATTCAGTGCTCCTATAAACTTATGTTCTATCAACCAAGGGAAGGGGTCGATTCTTCATCTCCTCATGTTTTCAGATCAAATCAGATTTCCTTCTGGGAGAGATACTTCAGACAAATACTAGTTAAACTTAAAGGAAAAAGTTATAGGGCTTAATAAAATAGTAACTGGATRAAGTGTAATGACCTATATATAAAAGATGTCAAATTAAATAATGCAGTGAGCCCTTACCAGCCTTAAATGCTGTGAATATATGAGTGAATTGCCCCTCTTTTTCCTTTGTTCACTTAGCTTTAACAAAGCCTTTCTATCCCAAACACTGTTATCTGTACAAAGAGTTGGGACTTTTGTATTATCTTCTTTTCATCATGGTTGATGAGGTAGACTCTAACCTAACTACAATTTCTATATGATCTTTATATAGGTGAGTTAAAATCTTTCAGCTACAGTGTTGGGAACAGAAAGATACCATATTGCCACATTTACAAAGTTCTCATTTAAAAGCCCAAATTTAACCCTAAACTTACACATCAGATGGATGCAGCCTTTACATGTTGATAAATTATGTTTACTGACAAACCAGTTATACTTGGCACCAAGGAAATGCAATGCCAGGCTTGTAACATCTAGCCTGTGTGAATCTGAACACTAGATTAGGTGAATATAGAACAAAACAAGTAGTCATGCAAGTGAGAAATGCTAGCTTTAGGTTAGGACACATTAATTACAAAGTTAATTAATAAAATGAAGGATTAAATATGGAAGGAGTAATGGGAATCACAGAACCTTAACCTCATAACTAACAGCAATCTTGTATTATTGACAGCATCTTACATTGCCGTGGAGCCAAGAATTAGGGGATAACTGGTTTACACTGTAGGTTTTCTGTAAAAATGGCATGCTAAAATAACCACTTCTCTCACAAAAATTTTAAGCTTTGCTCTTGGAAACAAAAACGTATTTCGTAGACTTTCAAATACTGAAAAATCACAATGTATCTCATGAAAAGCAGTTTGGAGAGTGATAAGAAATGAAAGAAGGTCAAAAATGTGGTCATATGAACACACAATGGTACAATGAAGATATTGCACTGAAGACAGGTGGTTTTGAAAAATGTCACTGAATTTGTCACTTTCCTGGCTGGGACTGAAACACTTAACAGCATAAAGCAGTACAAGTCATTCAGTTTTCTTCCCTAGACTAGGATCCAAGCTTTGGAAGAATACAACAAAATACAGACYCCATAATTTTTTATTCCAAATATATTTATTTCCATCTCCTCAAAGAAAGTACAAGAAAATCTACTACTTGTTCCAAAGCCTTCCTAACAGCACAGTAACAGCACAATATACAGTTTTGATTTAACTGTAYATTAACATTATGGTTTTTGTTTATATGATGTTTATAAGAGGAGCTAAAATCCACAATACAATTATTATATTTTCCCCACTCATTTTATATGGAAGATAATACAAGAATTTTCTTTGATTTCATCACCTTCTACTTTGACATTCCTCAAAGTTGCTGCACTTCATGTGTGTATTTCTCTACCCTGTATTAGATAATAAGCATATCAGTAATACAGAAAAAAACTCAAAACAAGGGAAGAAAGACTTCTATTTTTTTATACAGAGTCTCCTTAGGAAAAAGTATGTCCAAAGTACGTGATGAACTTGCTATCAATAGAGTAACACATCATGAATGCAAAGGTACTCTCCTGATTAAAATTATTCATCTTACAGGAAAGATTTAGTGGTCCACAATGTTAGATTCTGTGTTTGGGGAGAATTCAATCTCAAACTGCTCAGCTTAGGTTTCTATTGGATACTTTGCATTGAGTGAATTTAGTTTCCTCAGAAGAAAAAAATGTTGTCATTCAGAACTTAAGTCCTTGTATTCTGCAGTCCTACTCGTTCACTTCCCCTTGAATTAATTCCTTATCTGACATACTTGTGCCTATTAGGTCAGATAAGAAAATGTCTATTAAGGAACATAACAAGGCTACTGTAACAAAGCTGTGGGAAACTGAAATACCATAAAAGACTGTCTTTTATTCATATATGTGCTTTTTTATAAATTATAAACACATTGATTCATTGATTAGCATTAGGTATACAGGTCATTCTTGAAAAACATAAAAAAGGAGTATGGCAATAGAAGACAACTGGGGACAGAACAGAGCAGTGTAAGACCTTGGGGYGTCCGACTTAAAGTCATTGCCCTTTGCTTAGGGGATAAGACCCGTAGCGAACTGCAACTCAAACTTCGGCCACTAACTAAAGCACAGGAGTCATTATCCCACTGCATCACATTCCACACAGCTTTAGTCTACTTCTAGTATCATCAATTTCTGCTGTCATACGGTTATGAATTTAGTAGCTCAGAAGATTGTTTCATTGCAAAGCTCCTTTGAAAAATTAAATTAATGAAATTATGTTGACATTTTTTATCATAACAGATAAACACAGTGAATAAAGATCTGCCCAGGAAATATATCCTGTTATCCATGGGCATGAAAAACTTTGAGGATAAAAGATTAATACTATGTCACAGTTGCACCATGCCTTTGTCCTAAAGACTTCAAAGTACTTTCTAAATTTGGATTCCATTATCCCCATTTTGCAGAGCATAACCCACTATTACATTGTGTTCTTCATAATTAATTTTCCATACGTGCAACATACTTTCTCTAAATACTACAAGCCCTGGGCTGACAGCGCTTCTGTTCTTTTAAAACTCAAATGCAAAACCTTACCTAATATAAATATTTAGTGTGGGGCTAAGGGAAACAATATTATCATGCTTAGATAATAAAAAATTCAGTTATGACATGATGTGTGGAATATATGATATGATATGATGCAATTTTGACTTCAGGTAAGAATTTCAAAAGGTAATAATTTGGCTATACTACCTACCATTTCCAAAAAAAAATCCTTTCTAACAAGCTCAATAAATAGGATGCTATCTTCAGCTGCATGAAATTAAGACACTAATTCAGTTGTGCCATGAAGGCATGTAGTTTATTTGAGATGGCTTAGGACAAATTGTCCGGACTCTAGCTCCTGCTCCAGAAGGCAGCAGGTCTCCTACACGTGCAGTGACAATTTGTCAGCCCTGTGTGGATGTCTCAGATACAGCATCTAAACATCTGTCCCTTTAAGCAACTAAACCATTCCTTTAATCTCTATTTATTTTATTGTAAAATCCACTGACACAAACTGCAGCCCTCTGGCTCAGTTTTGGTCCAGACACAGATCTGCTATGTCATCTTGAGCAAGTATCCTAATGTCTCCCTCGGGATTTTGCATGTAAGATATGAGAAGTTGTCTCCAGATACAACCTATTGCCATGTGTGTGGTGGCAGACTGTGATCATTTCAGAAATGGAATTGTGTATAATGATCGAATCCTGACTGAATTATAAAAATGCTACCTCAGTTACTGCCTTGGTGGATGTGAAGTCAGACAATGGCTTTAGGACTTGTGTCATGTCCTTCTCTTGCCAAAGACAACATAGAGTCATAATACAAACAGCTTGCAAAGTGAAGTACCCCAGGACAAGAAGATGACTGCAAAATAAGGGAAGATAGAATCATAGAATCATAGAATAGTTTGGGTTGGAAGGGACCTTTAAAGGCCATCCAGTCCAACCTCCCTGCAGTGAGCAGGGACATCTTCAACCAGATCAGGTTGCCCAGAGCCCCGTCCAACCTGATGGTTGAAACATTGAAATTTTCCTTAAAGAGCAGCAAATAAACCAAATGTTAATAAAACCCCCAAAAAGCTCTGAGAGATAGAGAAACAAAAGACAAGTCTTTGAAGAGCAGGACCYTTCTGACCACTGCATCTGCCAGGAACAGAGGAAGCTGATTGCAGAGAGCAAACAATGACTYGAGAGCGATTTTCCAGAGCCCGTCCTAGTAGCACAGACCGTTTGAGTGGGTGCAAGAACCTAAAAACCCTAAATTAAATCACAAGTTCACAAATGGTTAGGAAGCTGAGACCATTATTTCTAGATTGTATTTCAGTTTGCCTGAGACCATTATTTCTAGATTGTATTTCAGTTTGCCTGAATATTTATGCTTCTTGTAGCTCCTAAAGCAAAAAAAAAAAAAAAAAGTTTGTGTTTAAAAAAGTCAAAGACTAAAAGTGTTCACTAGCCTGAGTATTGCTGTCTCATATAAAGCTTTACTTGTTTGCTTCAACTGTGACTTGTTCCTGAGAAGGCAAATGGAAACCAAGAATTCCCTTTTGGTTGGAAAGGGAGTGATGTTCCAGGACAACTGTGAGCAGGTTCAGGAGTAAGGAGCTATAGAGACCCAAGTCTCCAGAAAAGAGAGATGGGAGATTTGTTCACAAAAATGGCTGTAATGTCCCAAACCAAAGCAGTATTGGGGCTCTGCTCTGGTACAGAAAAACCATAGACGGAAAAGTGAAGAATATATATACAAATAAAATGCCTGGACTCAGTACCGAAATCCAGCTTCCATCTATAAAGGGAATATTTTTTAATGTCAATTTAGCAGAAAATATGATCGATTTTTTGCTTAAAAGTTTACAGCTTTTAGCTGCAAAGCCTCTGTACTACAGTTATGCAACACACAGAATTTCCTTAAATAAATGGGCATAATGGAAGGCAAAGAATAACAGAAATGTGAAGAATATGCCATGCGTTGAGAACAACTTTGAAAAGGGATAGATGGAGGTAAATATAATACCTAGGGACATCTATTTATAGCAAGCTTAATGTAAGGAGTTGGAAAATGTTAAATAATCTGGAATATAAAAAAGAAGAAATGAGAGTAGGATATTCTAATATCTGTTCTTTTCCCCTAGAATAACAAAAATCGTAGTTTTATCCTTTTCTCTCTAGAGTGATTTCAGTAAGAGGTTACTACTCTGAGGAGATCTCTGAATGCAAGGTTAGATTTCTGAAATATGCCAGTTCTCACTCTTTGTCAATCTGAACACCAGCTTGGAAGAAAACTGTACATATCTTAATACCTGAGAATTGTAGGCTAGAACGCAAAAAAAGGGATAGATTGCTATATTTGTACTCTAAAAGCTTCTCTTTCGTAGCTAACTTTTATTAAACTAATCTGACAGTTATACGATATATATAAATATGATTGGGATTATGATTTCCCTCATGATTTCCCAAAAACAAATATGCAAAAAGCAGTACAGGCAACCTGGTTTCACCTGAGACCTCTCGCAGACATCAAACTGAAAAGAGACAGCAACAGAGCAGAGAACTTCACGATGACAGACAGACATTCAGAGGGCTTCCAGCAAAAAGAGTACCAGGATGAAAATTCAGAAGTAATTTATACTAGACAAACACTTTTAAGTCCACCAAAACTAATAGAAGAATTCTAGAAAGTAAGTTCTAAAAATGCCCAAACAACCTGTTTTCTGTGAAAGTCTTTAACAGAAACAAATTGTGTAAGTGGATAAAAGCTTAAAAAGATAAAATTTTGACAATTTATATATCTAGAACACAGCTACGAGAATGTTGGGGGAAAGCGAGTAAGTAGACATTGTGTGTAGCGTGATGAAAGACCAATGATTGGGCACAGAGACAAAATGGAGCACCTTTCAAAATGAAAGCAGACTACAGACGTGACAGAGGAACTGCAGAGAAGTACCTTAAGCACCAGGAAAAAATCTCCAAGTCAAAAGCATTAAAATTATATTTAGTTATTTCATTTACAGTGCCACGGCAAAACTGTACCTTCCCTTTAACAACTTTTGAAATCCTAGCATTTATGTTAAATATAAACTATAGCTCTTGTCCCTCTTAAAGTGAAACTCCTGAAAGATTATTGGGGCGGGGGGGGCGCTAAAAATTTGCCCAGTATAAGTATTAAAAATTGCAGTGAGGTCAGAGACAGGTAAATCAGAAATGTGTAGTCTTTGGTGGCTGGTACAAGTATCTGCGCAGAGCGAGAAAGGGGAGTTCAAATCACAAATGGTGAAATAGTTGGTTGACTGGTTGATAAAAAAAGAGATTTAAAAAACTTAAAACTATGATAATGAAATGAGTTTGAACACAGAAGATTGAATTGATGGACAATGGCAGGACACTGCTGAAAGCTCACTGAAAACAGGTTAGCTACTGCACAACTTAAGGTTAATCAAGGAAATGTAGTTGCAGCCTAAGCTATGCACTTAGATTCCCTGCCTCCCAAAGAATCCCTATCTGATGAACAGAAACCATAGAGCTCTTGTACCTGGTCTGACCTTTCACATCACAAAGCATTTTGACAAATGATGTCATAGCCTACAGCCTGGTAATTAGGATATTGTGAAGACTAAGTCAGCAGAGATGTTCTGTCGTTACCTATCAGCTGGCTCAAGGCAGCTCTTCGTCCACCATGAGGGAACCATAAATTGTTCACCATTAACTGTAGATGGCGTTGAGGCACACTTAGGAAAATGTTTTATTTTCTTTAATCATGAAGATAAACCCAGTGACACTAGCAAGGGGTTCCTTGCAATCACAGCTCCTCCTGGGGACCCTACTGAGTGTACATTAGAGCAATGGGTTGTCTTTCTGCTAGAAAATAACATCTCCTCCCTTTCCTGCCTTATTTCATTATTATAATACCTGGACATTACATTGCAAATGGTAGCTGCCATCTCACTGTGCAAGGTGCTGTATAAATACAGAATAAGAGACAGTCCTGTCAGCCGCTAAAACTGCTGGAAAGAATTAACAGTTCCTTGATTGCAGGTTTATTTTTCCCAACCGTCCTCATGAAGGTCCCTCCGATGAGAAGAGGCGGCTTGTTCTATGGCCAGCATCATCTGAGGCTACATGAACATTTTCGAATATCTCATTTCTGATTATGGTAAGTGGAATTCTTCATTCCTAGAATCTCACCCTGAGCATAAAACCCCACTTAGTGATGACAAGCATCTTCTTAAGGACACCGTGAAAAATATGCTACATAGTGTCATAGGTTTCACAAAGACCATTAACCGCTGGAAACAGATCAAACGCCAGCTAATATATTTCTACAGCTGCATGACCCATATTTGAGATCAGGTTTAAAAAATAAAGGCAAGTAGATCAATCATTAGCCTTTAATAAATCTTCACAGATATTTCACTTTTTTGTGGCAAACCTTTTAGACATTATTAATTCTCACCCCAATTTTAATGAATGGCTGTGCCGATGCTTAACCTCAAGAAGTCACGTAAAATGAATTATTACCGATGATTAATTATGTTGTAATAGGCCAATAAGAGCAACCTTTATTTCAGCCACTGATAAAATTAATTAAAATTGACTCCAGTAAACAGTGTACTGTTTATACTGCTACTTACACATAACAAAAAACATTTTTGCTTTTTTTTGCTAAAATGTAAATGTTATACTTCACATTAGACCAATGAAAGCATTGACCTCCTGCTTAAACCTAATGAACATTCATTGTATTTGACTATCCATTATTTCTATTCAACCAGTCACAAATCAAGAGTTTTAAATTACAGGTCACTTGTATCCTTTCTAAAATTCCCATTTAAATGGGAGCATTTAAGAAAAGCAAAGAAAGGATTTTAATTCAAGTGAAACCAGTATTCCTTGACATTAATTCATCCAAAAAGAAATGGCTAATTTGGATGCCCAAAAGTACTTAGAAGACAATGAGAAAAAAAAAGCAATTGTTAATCTATTAAAAAACCCCAAAACTCAGGGAAGTAATATATTCAAATAATGTGAATCACTGTGCTCGCATTTATGTTTATTGTACAGTGCCTACTACTGTGAGCTCTATTTGGACTTAATAACATCAAATCTGGCAAAATGAGAGGCACAAATTTCTCACAGATAGCACTCCTTGGAGATACTTTTTCCTCATACTGAGAGGAGCTCCAGTCTTGCTAAGAGAAAGAGGCACAGGAAGATCCTGTAGCTAAAAGGTGAGGTTACCTAAATTCAACCTGTAATAAAATGCAGTTTCTTAACATTGAGGGATAAGTGTTTGATATTATTTATCTTCTTAAGATATTTTTAATCCAAGCTTCTGTGCTGAATTCTATCGTCTGCAGATACAGGAGGCCAGCAGGGATGGTCACGGTGATAATCCACAGTGCCAGAATCCATGAATCTATGGCTCTGTCCATCATTCCTTTCCTTCACAAGCTTTACTGAGAACATCACTTATGTAATGCTTGGCACTCATAATAGTTTCCAGCTCTCATTAAAACAATTACTAGAGTCAACTCTTACACTCTGGAGCTTCGACTGCTCGGAAAGTAATATCCCCCATGTCCCTCTGTATAACTAGCCAGAGGTATTCTCTGTCTTTCTTCCATTTTTGCCTTCCGCTGAAGCACAGATTCCCCTACAGCGAGGACACGATGGCCCAGTATTCTGCGTCTGGCTTATGTGGTCCACATTGCAGATGAAGGAACGGGAGGAGATATTTCTCCATGACAGATGGATGATTAATGTGTTTTGCTCTTTCCTCTTCATCTCTCACTTTATCTGCAGGAAAGTGAATAGCTTTCCCCTGTGATCATCTAAGATTATTTAGTGAATTCTTCTGCCMCTACTGAGGCCTTGTATGTTGACTGCACTTTTCCATTGCCTGCTTCTCGTACATGGCACATAGTACTACAGTTATCTGAGCTTCAATGTGGAAATATGGGTGAATTGTAGAAGTGTGCCATAGCCTGAAGATTAGATTATTTGGTGGCCCCTTTAACCATTAACTGTGGAAACTGTAATTACACATAAGATGAGACTGACATTTGCATTTTGTTTTTTTCTGCACGAAGAAGGCCAGATTGTTGGCCAGTTCAAGGATGTTGAGAAAATAAGGAGGTCCACAGAAAGCTACCAAAATGGCCTACACACATGACCTGCAGGAAGCTGAGTCTGTCAAAGAGGACRCTAAAGGGAAAGCTAAGTCCAACCTAAAATATTTGATGGGAAGTTACAGAGATGATGTAAACAGTCTTCCTTCTTCAGCAGTGATAGACAGTATAGCAAGTGGCAATGGCCATAAGCTGCAACCTGGAAGGTTCAAATTGGACATTAGGAGAACCTTTGTCCCCAGGAGGACAGTGCTGCAGTGGAGCATGCTACCCTGTGCACTTCTGTAACCTCCGTCCTTGGAGCTTTTCCTGACTTAGCTAGACAAAGCCRCTGATGACCTGATTGAGTGTTGAAGATGGTCCTGCTTCAGATGAGAGTTTGGAGTAAAGACTTCCGCACGTCCCTTCCAACCAGCATTTCTATGATTCTATATCTTGACAATAATTATGGTAATAAATTACAGCTAGTTCTCTTCATTCTCCATTTTAAATTTATAGACTTATTCTGGATGAGACAGCACAGTTTGAACATACAAAGAAACTTTGGCATCTTAGTTACCTTTAGCAGAATTTAAGACTATGCCTATATTAGCAAATCAAACAGTACCAGGGAACACTCTCAGGTACTGGGATTAGATCTCTTCAACTGTAAATTGTTGGAATGCTCATCCCCATGGCATTGGGTCATACTGTAAATGTCTCTCTCCCCTCCCTACACGTGTGTACATGTATACATTTGCACATATATCATTAYCGAGCTGGGAAATAAGTAAGGACCACCTGAACCCTCCCCAAAAATGGAGTTCAAGTGTGTGAGTGATGGATTCCCTGTATTATTATAGGTCATACATGAGCTAGCATGCACTTTTTCAGTACCTATAATGATTATAGGATCAGAAATGTGTGTTGTTGGAGGATGCATGGGTATATATACTCATATAAAATTAACCTCTATCACATTTTATCTTTTCCTAAGCCTGACAGAAGTCTCGACTCCACTATGCCCTGGACAAGCTGTTATCATTCACATGAGAGACTCTCCTTTATAAATGCACTGATCTTGTACATCAAATGCAGACTTAAAGAAGTATTAAAAATAAAAAAAAAAAAAAGACTTTCATTTAGCAAGCCTCTATTAAAAAATAAAATATGTTAATAAATACTGTGTCTATAAGCTGGTCTAAATCTATCTGAAATGCCCCACAGTGAAGTCTTACATCAGTTATTATTGAAACATTAAATGCTTTTCTTACAGGCTTACAGCAATCAATTTAACTTTCAGTCATCTTGTACCCATATGTGCTGCTCCTGTTGATGAAATGGCTATTAATAAAGGAATAGATGGCTATGAATTAAAGCAAGCTCTACTTAATCACATTAATCCAGAGTATGTTAAAGGCTTCAATTTTCTAAATAATTTTGGGCTTAATGCCTCTGAGATGGGCAGACTGTTCTATTGATGCAGCATCTGGTCCAATTTAAGCTGCATTGTGAAGGAGGAATTGTTAGGCCCTTGCAAAAATAAGGAAGACTGACAGTTTTAGGGATGCAACCAAAACTGCTACAGCTGAGACAAAAGATACTGCAAGATATTGAAAAAGACCTACAACAATTAAAAGGCAGCCCACTGCTCTGCAAATGCAACTCTACTGTTCAGTGAATTGTATATGATTAACTTACTCTTACTGATGGGATGAGTACTCTATACACTTAACCATCACTGTATTTTCCAGTCATTGAACATCCAACAGCTGCTGCTGTGAAATATGTTCACTTACCCATTACATTGGGTTACCAATTAGAGAGGAATTATTTAAAAGGGAATGGTGCAACCACTAACACTATCCTTGCATAAGCAGTAATTTCTGGCTTCAGGTTTCTTTTTTTTTCCCCAAGGGTTTTTTTTAATTATTATTTTGGTTGTGTCAAGGTAGTAGTTTTACAATGAAATAAGATTTACCTTGGCTTGTAGCACTGAAATACTGCTGCATTCAATTAAGGAGATACAGAAAAAATGTTTTAAATACTTCTGGGGGAATAAAAACCTTCATAGGAGAATTAGGTTTTTTTAGAACATTTCTGCAGGAGAAAGATTTTTTAAAACCCAATCTTCATAGAAGGTCTTCAATGAAGGAGACAATGTGGTACAGTCCATCCACTGGAATAAAAGTAATACTACTACCTTTGCTATTACATTTTTGTTATATTTAATATGTCAAAATTACAAAAGTTTTAGGGGCAGATCTTTTTGTCAGTAACTTCATTACAAATGAAAACAGTAACTCCAATGAATTTAGYGCATTTGGACAACATATGTAAGTACTGAATGAAGCCATCAAGTTGCATTCTGCAGAGCTGTAAAAATCTCTGTCTAAAAGCTTATTTCAATTAAAAGTAATGTTTTCATGAAATATACCGAGCAGGTTTGGGGGGCAGACATTGCATATAGTATGTATTATCACATATTGTAAAATTCGGACAATTATAAAGCGCCCAAAGATTTTATATGATACACTACAATATCTACTTCTGCATCCTACAGAACTAGAAAGGAATCAGAATTTTTAAATGGGGATTAAAAATTATGTTTAATGTAAAATGTTCAGATACATAGTTCCTTTTCAGCTGAATAAAACAATTTAGATATATAAATACCTAAACATATCAGTTGAAATTCTCTATGACTACAGGAGGTAAAAGAAAACTTTAGATTTCTCCTTGTTACCTATGCTTTCCTCCAACACTCAGTACCAGAAAAATCCACATAGCTGTAGATTTCACAGCGCTTTATAAGATAAGATAAAATATCTCCTTTTTTATAAATGAGGACAATAGGCAGGAAGAGCTGAAGGTCATCCAAGTCAGCCTTGGAGCCAGGAATAGAAGGAAATCAGCTGAGTCTCAAGGTAACAGCCTAGCTGAGGCGCTCCTCCTCCTTTCTGCAATACGTTCTGCTCCAAAGAGCTGCCAGGCAAAGTCCAGCATTAAAACCGCTGCTGAGGAATATGAAAGGCAAGAGCAACAAAAGGGAAGAAAGCACACACCAACCAAGACTGTGCTGCGGCATGAGAGAAAACTTCTGTTACCCATTTTCAGTACGAGTGTAATTAAATGGGAAGATCTTCCCCTACTGCATTCAGGGAGAAGTTTCATTTCTAGGAGGGGTTTCAAAAGAGGAGAGGAAGGTTGCATTGCTGGTGTGACAACTCCAGTGATAGCTTAGGCATTCTTGGAAGAGGTGAGAAAAGAGGGAGTTGTTTTCTCATGACTTTCTGAAAAAAGTTATCTGAAAAAGTTTTATCTGATCTTTATCAAATACAATGGGAGTGGTAGTTTTAATAGTTAAGTTGTTCCTCAAACTCTGGGCCATTCTTCTAATTAAGAGCTATTAAGTAGGCCTAAGTACAAATAAATAACCACTTGTCATACCGGTGATATAAGAAGAATTCATATCTAGGTATAACACTATGGCAACAGCTTTTGTAAGACACTCTTTGACACTGCAGCAGAGCTCCTCTTTAACAATTCAAATGCAGAAAGATGAGAATAAAAGAGGCAAAAAGCAACTAAGTGATATCCCTGCTTATAGCTCAATTGATGAATTCTGCCCTCACACGTTATATGAAGATATGTGTAGACAAATTCTATTTCATGGTAACAATGAGTCTGCATGGAGAAAAGTCTATTATCATAGTGAAAATAAAGGAATTAGAGAAAAATCGAAGGCGGTAAATAGATGAATATGCAGTAAGACACTTGGCTTTATACTCAGTTGGTCTGCAGAATTTGCCTTCCATATCTGTTGTGACACTGTTTATTTCTGCACCTTTAGTAGAAGATCAAAACTGCCTATTACAAGAGCAGTAGCAACAAATACAGTTTTGCTGCAAAACTTTTCCCTTTTTAATTAATTGTTTTATTTTCCATAGCTGCCTGAAACAGTCATCCTTCAAGCAGGCTTCAGAAATAATTCTCTTTATTATGCAAAGTTCCTTAAATCCTCACTGCTATATAAAAGATACTGCTAATCATTAGAGACTTTGGTGAGGTTCAGAGTGTGTGAATCTCTGGGAAAGACCAGGAAGAGTATTTTGCTCTTCCTAGTTAATTAGATCTGAAACAGTGGGAGCTGGTACCAAAATATTGCACACTTTTGGTGTGATAGCCCTCGGTTCAAACACCTGCTCAGGAAGTTTGATGCCTGGATCCCAAATGACTCTCAAAATAAGAGACATACATCTCTTGAGAGCATCCTACCTACCAGGCTAGAGGATATGCTCAGGAAGCACATTCGTCACTTGTCCTGATGAAGCAAGGCCACTTGTGTAGCCACAAATGCAAGATTCATAAAGCCAGACGGAAAGCTTGTTTTCTTCTACTGATTAGGGCAATCTGGGGCAGGGAGGAGAAGGAGAGAAAGAAGGGCAAGGCCCGGGAACCTATTCTCATGGTTAACATCTTTTTTTATATACTTTATAACAGTTTCACGCTAGATACACTGTGGGAAGCCAAATCTGGGACCTCTGCTTTTTCCTGTGCAAGTATCTCATCTTGTTTGCTTCTGTACCCACCACATTTCCATTTTGGATCCCACGTCGCTGCATGTTCAGGAGCAGAAGGAGGAAGAGGTCCCCTCCCCATCCAAAATCTCATTAATTCCTGAAAATTGGATCCTACCTTCTTTGCGCTTCCAAGCTAGGTGCCTAAGTTCAGCTCACAGACTAAGGACACCAGATCCCAGTCTATATTTTTCCATTTAATTTTAGCTTCACTTAAAGACTTCTGAATGGATCACAAGGGCAGGCTGGGAGATCGCATTGCGAGTGGAGAACTCATTACACATTACTCCTGTCTCTGAACACCTTTGAACACCTGCAGAAGGGCTAAACTCACCCTGAACAGAGAGGAATGAGGCAAGAAATAAAATGAAGCCATTTGTTAAACCAAAATAAATGAAGCAGTGAAAAATAATGGTCCCATCTGCACCTACCACTGGTTCGGGGTCAGTTCTGCTGAAGAAAAGTGCACTGTCAAAAACTGAAAGGAGAAGAATGAAATAGAATCCTGACCATTTTCCTCACCATGCACAGTCCATTCAGAAAATAATAACAACAACAATATTTATCACTCTTGCAATGCTTTGTAGCTTCAAAACATTGCACAAACAGGGCCTAATCAATGAGAGTGGAACTTCGTTTTCCAAGACTTGTTTGCTACTCGGTAGCCAATTTTCTCTTTTATCTTATCATCATATTAACAGACGGAGACAAATTTCTTCCTGATGTAACACCATTGACATCAGCAGAATTACGTCTAGGATCAATTTGGCCCAATTTATTACTTTCTTAATAGATGATAAGAGTATTATAATGGTGTTCCACTTGAGTTGGAACAAAGAATTTTCACAGCATTCAGCACACATAATGACATGATTAAACCCTGTATCCTTTCCAGAAAATCTAAAACACTATAATTATAACACAAAAATGAAAAAAAAGAAAAAAAAAAAAARAGAAAAAAAAAAAAGGAAGTAAACAATGTGTAATCACAGTAGTTGATGATAATGCAAACTTTCAGTTTAGTACATAGTACCTGTCTCCTTTCCAGGATGAATGAAGGAAAGTTATGGCCAGAATAAATTATGACCTCCTTAATAACAGAGGCCGGAGAGCCTCCTTTAAACCAGAGTCTCTTTTTGAGGAGGAAAGTATTCTTTCATATCAGTGAGGTGGATAACTCATGGCTAAGCTGAACATATTTTAGAAAGATAAACAAATCCTAATTTAAAGCTTCACAGTGATGGCAAATTTTTACCTCATTTTGGAATCTCTTCTAACCTTTATAATTTAGGAGGTGCATCTTAGTCAAGGCTGCCAGCTATAATGCATGTTTTAGCCTCAGTGCATATTTCTGCTGTTTAGCTGGCTCCTAAGCGGAACAGAACGGTTACTCTGCTTGCAGAGAAGCAAGATAAAACAATTGCTACAGCTCCCTGCAGCAATTTGATGCATGAGTATCTGTAAGTACTTGAAAGGATCTCCATTTCCTCCATCTCTAGGATTGAACCTGAAAGGAGACACAACAGGGGAGGTAGAAGTCTTATGACAGGGCCATGAAGAGCTCAACAATGCCCATGGGCCATGAAGCCTTTCTCCCCAGACAACTCTCCAGAGAGTACCATAACTTGCCTGACGTGCATAACTACTCCCTGCTCCCCACAGCCTCCCACTCACGCTGAAAGACTTCTGTCATCTCCTTCAGCTGCCCCTGAGAAGTTTCTAAACTGAACATAGGCATAGATTACCATCCCTTTAAAACAAATGTGTTGAGTCTCGCCCATTAAGGTTATACGCGTTCCTTTGACTTCTTCAGATTGAAATGCTGCTACCTAACAACAGCCAAAGCCACCCCTCCTCTGGGACACCACGTGCCAGGCTCTGCCAGCTGAACTCATGCTTTTGGTGACAGAAGCCCTCTTCTCCCTACCTCTCCCACAGGTGCTACAATGGATGCTACCAAATGCTCTAGTACTAGGTAACAGGAGTGCAGCTTTATTTTTCACGGCTGACGAGATTCCTGAGAAGAAGGACCATCACAGTCTGCATCATGCTCCAGTTTAAAACCCAGTAACATCCTGGGAACCCAAGGGCAGTATAGTTGAAACTGCTTTCCGCTCACTTACTTTCTATTCAAAACCAGGCAGTGGCATGTACGTACTAGTATGCTGAAATGATGGCTTATCATATTAATTAGAATTCTCTTACAGTTTCTTTTGATTTCTCCAACTGTCTGCAGCAATCTGTTGTCTTTTCTCTCAGTCTTACATGGTACGCTTTGGGAGGAAAGGACCTTATTTTTTTTCTGTGCTTTACCCAGCAAGGTCATAGTCCATGCCAAGTCTAGCATTCAAAACATTAATGACACTTTTTTAGTATTTTTTGTTCTACTGCTGCACTATTTTAGCAGAAAGCAAACTGTATAGACTTTATGGAAATGTGACATTAAAACAGAATCACTCGAAGGCATTTCAGCTACAATTAACATTTTTCACTCCTCAGAAAGAAAATAAAAATAGTTTCTAATTGAATCGCTTCACTGAATAAAACTGGATAAAACCAAGTGGGGAACTAGCAGACAAAAAATAAGGTTAGCCACATGTCAGGGTTGGTTTTATTTCCAGGCAGATTTGATCTGTGTGTTAGCACTGTGGGTGCATGTGTACGCAAGCACTGCCACGATATATTTTTGTGCTCAGTAACAGGTACAGAAATGTTTCCAGGCATGCACCATATGCAGAGTCAAGGAGGCAAAGCTGGTAATTCCTTCTTGCTTCTTCCCAGCCAGAGAACTCCTAGGATCCATGGGTTTAATGGGCTGGTTGTGAATGTCAGTATAGACAATACACCTCAAAAAAGATCAAAAACAAGAGTAGGGCAGTCCGAAGAATCTACAGAGTTTCTCAGTACAAAATATTTGTTAGTAAATACAACAGGCCTAGGATTACTTTCTGGCTGTACGGCCAACTGCAYGACAGAACTTACCTTGCAACTAAACTAAACAGGGTTTGTGCATCCACACTGCTCATTGGGTTTGAGTATCTGTACCATATTAACCATCAGCTCTGTCTAGGAATTGTCCAGGATAGGCTACTGGCCTGGCTACAACCATGTCAGGGACTACCAAAGCAATCCAGCGGTACGACTGATCACATACTCATGCCCAAATCTGTGCCCTGTTCAGTTTACTGACATAGATATAGCCTGTGCGTAGCCATGACAACTCTTCTGGGGATGTCACTAGTGTTGATAACAAAGAAGGTTCTTTAGAAGCTGAAGAGGAGACATCCTTTCAGGAGACTTTACCCTGATTTTTTTAAGAGTGTCTGCAGCTCCAAGTGGACTCTATCCAAGGCAGGTGGCTTCTCCTCCTTTTGAAGTACAGGTTTAAGGCCAGTTACCTTAGACTGGCCACTTTGTCCATATCAACAGGCTGAAGAGATCTCATTGACGTGGAAATGAGGTATGCTTTTAGTACTGTTGGTCACAGTTCAAATACAATTTGAATCCAGTGTAGATGAATGACAGCAACTATTTTAACTATGGGGTAAGAAAAAACACCTCCTGCCAGCAGCATTGCACGTGAAGCACACCAGGGAGGCTGATGCCATATGATGTGCAACCATGAAGAAAAATCTCCTTCCTGTTGCCAAAGTGAAAGCCTCCAAAGATGTATTACAGAAGTGGTTCAAAGCAGTAACCGTTCAGAAGAAAAAAAAAAAAAAAAAACCTGATCTTTTCAGATCTCCTATGAAGGATCTGCTGTTTGGTTTTTCCCCATTACCTTGTTTTTTCTCCACTTCCCAGCTTACCTGTTGCTTTGAGCTCTACTAATGGTACAGCATGTCCCTATGGAATACTCGTTAATAAGGCAAAGTGTCAGTAAAGCAAATGAGGCTCTTTTTACTTACTCCTCAGAATAAATACTTCATTCCCAGACGTATTGATACCTAGCTGCCATGAAATAACCTTTAGCAAGACATCGCTTAACTATAGCAAGTTTTCCTTGAAAATTCCCGCACAGGTTCAGCACTAGAGTTAATGAAACCACAATTTTCCCCTCATATTTGTGAATGCCAAAAATAAAATGATATTAAACAAATGGATAGACAAATTAATACAGAAAAGGTCATCTGTGATTATTAAACACTAAATCACTGATACCTGGAAGCTGTGAGGTATATGAAGACAGAACTYATGCTAACTTTCACTGAAGTAGATTGTTAGATTAAATGCATCCTTGGTGTGAAACAACACAGCAGTTATATTTCCACTAGTCAAATACTTTCCCTTTATTTTCTCCCTTTTTTGAGATTGTATATCGCAGAAATTTCCAGAAAGATAGCTTCAATAAAAAGGGGATTTGGTTCCTGAGTAAAGACCAAAATAAACCTTTGAGTGACCCAGTGAGTCAAGCAACGGCTAACATATTTCATTAAACAAATCTTAGATCCTGGGGTCAAGAAAAGAGTGATCCTCCCTCCTGCCCATGCTTAGGAGCAGACAGGTCCCACACAGGAAGGCACAATTTTTGTAAAGGATCTTGAAGTCAATGAACAAAAAGCAGAAGGAGCCCATGTGTCAATTGCACCTCAGTTATCTTTTGTCAGAATTATCTTGCGTGGCTTGTGGATTATCCCTTGAGCTGTGGTGGTAAAGATCTCTGCTGCAGTGTTAAACAGATCTAGTTGAGTCCTCCTACAAATCAATTATGAGGGCTGTTGCACCCTCTTACTGTGGGGAAGTTTCCTACTGATGGAAATGGCAGATTTTCTATCACTTTGGGTATTCAAATAAAAATTGGATAATAGTCTTTTCAGTAGCTTGGGCTTCGTAGCTTACTACTGTGATTACAGTAGTACTTAGGGCATCCAACCTGACAGCCTACAAACATAAAGTGATGGAGCCTACCTAGCAATAGGTTTTGATACTTCATGCAGAAATTTGTAGATGGCATCCTATACCTTCTCTTACATCAGAATTGTGACTCAATCATAATTTACACCCTATCCTGCTTTACAATCTCTGCCTTTTTTAGTGCACCAAAGCATTTGAAAGATTTTTGTCTCTTCTAAAAAGAATACACCTACAATGGATGTACTCAAGTCCTAGACCACAGCAAATCCGTGTGCATTTCCATGAACTCCCTTGAGCTCTGGCTTTCCCAAAATCCTTCTCAGAGCGACCTTTACCCTGTTGTTACTTCACATCAAATGCAGAAACTGCTGCTACAGTGCACTACAGCCATGAGGACCGCAAAGGCTCTGCCTCTCCTTTCACTGGACCAAATTCTTGTCTTAATCATGGACCAAATTCTTCTCACCTGGAGAAACTCATGTGAGAGTGCATGAGTCTGCAAATGTAAGACAGAGCAGAACTTGACTATCACAATTTTGCTTATTATAAACTGAGATACAATAGTCTTCTTGGGCTCAGCTGAGCAAAAAGAAGAAAGTTAAACTCTTGTAATTAGATATTTCCATCATTCATCCAAGCCATAGAAACTAAGCAGGTCACTTGTAGAATTATTCAAAATCTTAATTGTCTTGGTGAGACAGTACTCAATTTACAAACTTTTATATGCCAGCATAGGAACATGTTCCATAAAGGGAGTAAGTCAACGTSGGTTATGTTTACATATAGTAATTTCAGTACTCTCCCAATTTCAGGAAAAATATAGTCTCAGAAATATCCATATTACCCCCACAGCACTTCAGTCATGTGCCACTAAAGGAATGAAGATTTCACCTGAGGGAATAAGCAGTAGGAGCAGCAAAATAACACAAACACACCACAATAAACAAGAAATACAGGGAAAACGCAAACATGTTCTACCATCTGCTTTACTTCCAGAGCGATGCTCTTCCAATAGCTGTAGTTTCTCCCTGGTTTCTTCCATCTCTGATCTCTACACCTCATGACATTCTTTTGCTTGTTGTTTTCCTCTTTCTTTTGACTTGTAGTATCAGTTTGCACAAGATACTTCAAATATTACATACCAAGAATGGTTCTCATGGACACGAATAGCCACAGGTGACCTCAATGGAGTTACCACCTGTAGTAATCACTACTTCTGGGAGGACAGTTTGGTAGACTGAGTAGACTAGCCTTGTTGGTTTTTTTTTTCTTTTCAAGCGTCTCCATATCAAAAACAAAATGTAAGAAAACCCCAATAGCCATAATAACAACAGTGAGCCCTTTGGTAACACCATCTTTTTCACAAATACACCATGTTCCCATGCCTAAAATGAGAAGCAGCTTCCTGCTGCATCTTCTTCTGTTTTCAGGCACAGTGACATGGTGAACATCACAGCCTAAGCCTGCACGGAGTCCCTTCTGAAAATGAAGGTCCTTTGGGAACTGAGTGTAGGCTCCAGGTCAGAAGATTTTGTCTTTGACTTGTTCTGTAATGGCTCTTTCAACCTCCGGGGCTATCACATTTTCATCTTATATATATCTTTAATAAAACCGGGAGATGAGAAAGACGGAAACAACACATCTCAGTGGAATACAATTCAAATAAAGTTGTTAATAATAAATAATATATTTAGTATTTATACTGCTGCTACTACTACCTAAGTCTGTGATTATGGGCAATGCTGAGATAAATAGATAAAAGGAACAGAGGATAGCAGTGAGGCTATTAGGATTTTAAATTTGCCACAAGGCACAACCAGGTATCTAAATAATAAATACCAGTTTAATTTTTTTCAAGGCTGAATTGGCCAAGATATTAACCCTGAGAAGTCAAATTCTGAAATGGAAATGTAAACTTAACCTTGATTAAAGATGTAGCAGAACTCCCTAAGCAAAGCAGCTGCCATCCCTTGTGGACAGGGAGCTTTTTGTTTTTCAGACAACAGTTGGTWAAAATATTTATTCTGCCTTTTATTTTTAAATGATAAATCTACAGAATACATTTCTGTATCCTGGTATTCTAAGGTATAATGAAGTTTTCTTGGTCAACAAGAAGCTCTTCCGTTGAAAAAGAACATGTCAGTAATGTCAACGTAGACAATTTTCTAGGTAGAACTGCAATATAGCAGGTAACTGAAATTCTATGCATTTGTTATATTTCTTGTTGCCAAGGTTTTAATGTTGCGGCAGCATCTGCTATCACCTTTCCAAATGATTTTTTGAAGTTAAATTGGTACATTCATTTTATTTCATGACTGAGCAATTGCATGGAGGACAAATTATAGTTTATAGGGTTATATCAAGGTTTTGTCTGCACATCTAGGAGGATCATAGGATTATAGTCTCACGATTACAGAGACACAACTTATTCTAACTGTGGCCTAGTTAATAAAAAATATATAATTTCTACAAAATCCTGTTCTTCAATTGCTACAAAAAATATACAAAACACTAATATCCACAGTACATGACATTAACTTTGATCAATACAGTATTTTATACTTTGATTGGCTGACCTTTCCTTCCTTCCTTACAGGTGAACTAGGCAAAAAAAAAGGGGAGAGGTGGAGCAATTGGCCAATCGTATCAAGGCACGTTGTACAGATCAAGGGCATGGTGAACACTGATATTCTTCACAGAATCTGTAAGTCATTAAAATTCCTATATCCTGTTCTTATAAGAAAAAAAAGAACAGACAAAGGCACAACAGGAATCTATTCTCTTGACAGTGATTTAATAATAAAAGAAAATGTTCTGAGCCATTCTCATTACCGCTTGGAAACTTTAATCTTGTGGACTTAGTTTCTGTTCATGAAAACCTTCAGATCCCTTTATAAGCTACAGAAAGTGAAGGGAATATTTGTAGTTTAATTATACATTTAAACATTTTGGAGAGTCAGACCCACTTTGGAATAGTGTTGTGATGTCTAAATGAAGGGCTTTTCAAGTAACATAAGGCACTGTCTCAACATACTCATAGTTTGTCATAGGACATTCATCTGTATTTTGTAGGGAATGGGAAAWCTGAGAAAGAAAGAAATATTTTCCCATATTACATTTTCTCTATATTGCTATTAATAACTCATGAAAAATGCTAGTCAGGTTTTCTGTTGTTGGCTTTAATGATCATGCTGTTTATGCATAAGTATGTCAAATAAGCCCCACATCATGGAGTCAAACCCTCTGCATGCACTTCCATTCTTAAAGCAAAAACATGCTAATCATCAACCTGTTGTGGACTTTACTGGTGGCCTTGCCCTCTCTTTCAAGTATAACTAAGATGAAGCAGAGATGGAATTAACTTTGTAAATCACCAACTGACCAAAGGGATAGGAGGTAACAGAGCAAGAAATTAATTTTGCCTTTCTCCACTTTCTTCCATCAGCTATTTACAAGTCTTCCGGWTGACCTTTGGAAGCCTAGACATTTTAAGGAGAACTGGAACTCCTACATATAAGAATCAGTCAAAAGACTAATTGGTATGCAAGAGGCAATACTATCGCTCAGAAAAACATGGGTTTGCTGCATAGGAAATGTGAAACAACTTCACAATCAAGTATTTTATGTAACTCAACACAGAAATTAAGTCCATGTGGCATACTTTTATATTGCATTGTTAATTATTAAGAAATGTGACTTGTGTACAAGAGAATATGCTTCAGAAAGGTACTGAGAATTGACTAGATTATAAATTGGTTTAACTAACTAAATATACTGTTATGTTCACTAAGCCTTCTAACTAATACTGGATAATAAACAGGCATATTCATCTATTTTTCTTACATTATAGTCACTGAAGATAAACAAAGAAAAAAACCCAAAACAAAATAAAATTACCTGCTTAGATGTTGACAGCTTGARCCATAAGCCTATAAACTGCCCTGTTTTTAAGAAAATCATCATTAGCTGCATATTTTGTATGGTAATTGTACACAACCAGTTTATGAATAACAACAGCAGAGTTTTTCCCTTCTGATTTCAGTGCCACTTGAGCTATGCAGATTTCAAAAAGCTTATGAATATACAGATAAACAGAATTGTTCTGAACATCTGTAAGCAAAATATGAAAAGATGTTTCATACTGAATGAACATCCTGGGTTGTCTAACGCTGGCCAAAAATGGTGTATTTATGTATTAGGCTAATGCACCGAAAATAGCTCAAAATCCTTCACGCACTCCAGAATGCCTTTTCAGATTTTCATCTTTATGGTTGTCACCACAAAATGTAAAAATAATTTTCCAGCACTGTATTCATAAGCTTCAAAGTAACTCAATTATCTCTTAAACATCAATTTAGCAAGGCAGTACCACATCAACTGATACGAGAATCTTCAAATGACCTGTCCCACGTCTGAACAGGGTAACACTAATCTGACCCTTTCAAGCAGAATCATGACTTTCCTTCCTCCCCAATGGAGAGGTGAATCATGCTGCTCTTCAAGGCTTATGAGGTTGGAAGTTTGCCCTTAGAGGCTTAAGTTTTCATGGGGTACCAACACCATGTTGTAACAGTACAGCCATCATGTAGCTGCTGTAAAAGAAATGGTGTCCCCCCACATAGCTTAATACTAGGTCTGCAGATCACTTTTGCTTCGCAGTGAAGTCCATCAAATGAAGATCATGGCAGAAGACTGGAACACTGCTGATGTGGAAAAGAGAGCTGTATTCACTTGAAGCAACACAACATTTTCTTTCTAGAAAATATACTAAAAGCATGAAGAAAAGAAAGAAACCCTAAGCATTTTCTTGTTTTCTATAGAAGATACTTACTCAAGACTAACAGATTTAGTATAAAGAGTAAAGCAGAATATGAAATTGCAATCAATATGCTCCAAGCCTCCATCTCAGTAATTCCTCAATTTACAGGTATTTAAATAGAGATGTTAGTGACATGTTACTGTAGACTTTAAGATCAATTATATTTAAGGCAGTGTTGTCTTCAGGGGTCTCCAAACAAGACATTATTTAAGATCATTATGGAACATCCTAAATACACAAGATGACAAAAACCTTTGTGGGCTCTATGAGCCAGTGTACATGGAACATACTTCTGTCCCTTTTGCCTGCTGGTACATCAGCAAGCAGGAACTTTATTTCTTGCAGTGTAAGAAAGATCAGCTTTCCAAGCAGAAAGCCTGACTGATTAGTCGCCTGACTAATCCGGTAGCCTTCTACCATGGAGTGACTGCAGGGGTGGATAAGGGAAGAGCAACTGATGTCATCTATCTTGACTTTGGTAAGGCCTTTGACAATGGTGGCCTTCTACAATGGAGTGACTCTGTTGGTGGATAAGGGAAGAGCAACTGATGTCACCTATCTTGACTTCTGTAAGGCGTTTGACACAGTCCCACACAACATCCTTGTCTCTAAATTGGAGAGATACTCGTTTGATGGATGGACTATTCAATGGATAAGGAATTGGCTGGATGGCTGCATCTGAAGAGTTGCAGTCAACAGCTCAATGACCAAAGGGAGATCAGTAATAAGTGGTGTCCCCCAGCAGTCTGTATTGGGACCGGTACTTTTCAATATTGTCCTGGTTTCGGCTGGGATAGATTTTCTTCCTAGTGCTGTGTTTTGGATTTAGTATGAAAAGAATGTTGATAACACACTGATGTTTTTAGTTGTTGCTAAGTAGTCTACTAGTCAAGGACTTTTCAGCTTCCCATGCCCTGCCAGGTGCACAAGAAGCTGGGAGGGAGCATAGCCGGGACAGCTAGCCCACAGCTAGCCAACAGGGTATTCCATACCATATGACGTCATGCTCAATATATAAATAGGAGGCGTGGTCCAGGAAGTAGCGATCGCTGCTTGGGTATCGCTCAGCGGGTGGTGAGCAATTGCATTGTGCATCACTCATTTTGTATACTCTATCATTATTATTATTATCATCATCATCATTTTCCCTTCCTTTTCTGTTTTATTAAACTGTCTTTATCTCAATCCATGAATTTTACTTTTTTTCCCCCCGATTCTCTCCCCCATCCCACTGAGGGGAGGGGGGAGTGAGCGAGCGGCTGTGTGGTGTTTGGGTGCCTGCCGGGTTAAACCACAACAAATATCTTTATTAATGACATAGACAGTGGGATTGAGTGCACCCTCAGCAAGTTTGTGGATAACACAAGCTGAATCTGCAGTTGGTATGCTTGAGGGAAGGGATGCCATCCAGAGGGACCTTGACAGACTTGAGAAGTGGGCCAATGTGAACCTCATGAAGTTCACCAAGGCCAAGTGCAAGGTCCTGCACCTGGGTCAGGGCAATCACCAGTATCAGTACAGACTGAGTGATGAATGGATTGAGAGCAGCCCTGCAGAGAAAGACTTGGGGATATTGGTAGATGAAAAATTAGATATGAGCGAGCAATGTATGCTTGCAGTCCAGATAGATAGATAGATAGCCAATTGTATCCTGGGCTGCATAAAAAGAAGCATGGCGAGCAGGTCGAGGGAGGTGATTCCCCCCCTCTACTTCCTCTTGTGAGACCCCTCCTGGAGTATGGCATCCAGCTCTGGGGTCCCCAGTACAAGAAAGACACGGACCTGTTAGAGCAGGTCCAGAGGAGGCCACGAAAATGGTCAGAGGGCTGGAACAACTCTCCTGTGAAGAAAGGCTGAGAGAGTTGTTGTTCAGCCTGGAGAAGAGAAGGCTCCAAGGAGACCTTATTGAGGCCTTTCAATATATAAATGGGCTTATTAGAAAGATGGAGAAAGACTTTTTACCAAGGTCTGTAGTGACAGGACAAGGAGTAACCATTTTAAACTGAAAGAGGGTAGATTTAGATTAGATATAAGGAAGAAATTTTTTACAATGAGGGTGGTAAGACACTGGAATAAGTTGCCCATAGAAGTTGTGGATGTCCCATCATTGGAAGTGTTCAAGGTCAGGTTGGATGGGGCTTTGAGTAACTTGATCTAGTGAAAGATGTCCTCACCCACAGCAGGGGGGGGTTGGAACTAGATGATCTTTAAAGGTCCCTTCCAACCTAAACCATTCTATGATTTTATGATTCTATGGTATATAACATGCATGGATCAGATTGATACATGATGAAAACTGTGCATGCATTCATGAACATCCAAGAACAAGAGACTGGAAAATCTTATGCCTCAGCAGGCGCACACTCCCCTGTCTCCACATGTGTAGCAGTGCATATGCACATAAATCAACAGTGCATGGCCCACATCCTTAGCTCCCGATAGAAGTATGGATAGTGAATGTACATATAGATACCCTGGATTTGAATTAGTTGTTCACATATAGGCATCCAGTTACTTTTGAGATGTCCAAGGGCAGCTGGGGCATCCATGAAAAACTGTCAGATGTGACTATAGCGTGGCACATGGGATATTCTCAGACATTTCAAATGGCATGAAATCCTACGTTTAGGCAACTGAATCAAAAAAACCACCATTGGTTGATACGTTTTGAGTGACCTTAGCATGGGGAAAAGAGTAAATCCACATCATTTTGCCTGAGGTCTAGCTGACAATGTGTTTTTAGAAGAAGTGCTAAATGTTTCATCCAAAGAATTGTTGGGTTTTTTCTTCAGAATAGAGTGCCAGAAAGGTGTTGGAATAAAATAACTTTACTGCACAGATTCTCAGGACTGCATGGGCTGAAAGCAAAGCTCAAAGACTTGCCAAGTGGATACTGTTTAGATGGCCCTGATGTCCTTTCTAGAGCTGGACATGACTGTTAAGGGTTTACCATAGATATGATTTTGCCAGAACAGATGAATAAGAAAGTGGCAATCTCACAGTGCATAACTGAAGTCTACTATTTCAGAAGAACTGTTCTTCCCAATGAAAACTATGGCAACTAGAAGCAGCCAGATGGCAATATCTTAGGGGAGCTTGTGAGAGCTCTCTTTAAAGAGACTTCCAAAAAGTATGTTCAAAGATGAAAAAAACCATGCCAAAAAAAAAAATCAGAATAAAATCAGAGTAAAATAGGGCTAGAGGAAGCTAAGTAGGAAAAAAATAGCATGCAGAAATCAGTAAATTCTCCAAATCAGCTCAGCTGCACAACTAGGAACAGAAATGTGTAGCACATACACATCCCATTTATGTTCACACAGACAAGGCTATGAAATATGTGCTTATGCTTCTGGATATCTCTGAGCAAAAAATCCTTCAGTGTCCAGCATCTGGAGGCATATAAACATCTATAATGCAAATGTGTATAAAAACAAGCACTAGAAAAATAACCTCAGCTGTGTTTTTGCACTACAAATCTAACGAAAAAAAAAATCAGAAAATGGACTTCAAAGATTTTTCCCATTTCTTTATTCCAGGATTCTTATTATTTAATTACCATTTTTATTTTTGTTCACTATCGATAAAATACAACACATAAAGTAGCTACAAAAAGCTTTCAAAGTATCTCAATCAAATGCAAAGCTCACAATACTATGGAGCTATTCTGAAATATAAAACCAGCCTATACTGCACAGAATTAAAAGAGATGGTACCTTTTTTCTGCTTCCCTGGCTACACCACCTTGTCCTGTGTTCACACCTCCCCTTGGCCAACAGCCAGCCCTGAGTATCTTTGGAGAAACACTCAACAGTCCATCATAACTACCCTCGGTGTACTGGAACCGTGAGTGCGTTAGGAAAGAGAAGTTGTGCTGCACATCCCTATTCTATATAAACAATCATCTAATTATTTAATACCCAGGCCATTAAACAGAGTGGACAATAATTACCAGATAGGTCTTAGACCATATATGCTTATAAAAATTACAGATAGTGCAGGCAAATGACGAAAGTATAAAATACAAGAGTGCAGAAGTATTAGGAAGTAATGGACCATTTGGATAAATAAGACAGGCATCACTGATCCTTCCATAGATGAAGCTTCTTATCACTACGTTTTGCAGGAGTTCTGGGTATCTATGCATCAGTTAATGCTAAAGGCATGGTATCCTTTTTTTTTGTTCTAGATATTTTTAAATTTCTATACACTAAACATTTGCACTCAGGAGCATGCATACTGCTATAAGTTCCCACTGGAAATTCTCCCTAATCTATATGTTTTCTTTAGCATTTATAAGTCAATTTCTTACGAGTTCAGTATTGTCTATAAAATACTGCCTTAAAACATCTCTTTTCACATTTTTTACTATTTCCAGAAAGTTTCTGCTTTTTTGGGTGCCTTGCAGCACTTCTCCACAGTTGCTAAAGTGTCCGTTATTTGTTTGTGCCACTGAACTTTTTACACCCTTTCTATCAAGCCTATGTGACAGATTGTCGGTGAGAACAGTATATCAACTTCAGCTTTTGGCATAAAAAGTGTTAACAAGAAAATAAACCAAAAGAAAACCTCCAAGCTGTTCTTCACTAGTGAGTATAGGAAAGCAAGAATTTGCTTTAACAGCAACATTAGTCAGTTGGCTGCCAGTGGTTCTATGTTTTAGATCACAGAAAGAAACTGTACTGAGTTATTAGTACTGTAGAAGGATTAGTATAAGAGTGCAATGAAAAATAAATGTAAGGGTTTGGCGTGGAAATGATAGGGTGCTGTGCATTGAGCTGTATAAAAATTTAACAAATTATTAATAATAACACAAATGAGAAATTGAGACTTCTCCATACAACCTCTTGGTTATATGGAAAGAAAAAGAAAGAATATGTGCTTTCTGATTTTTGTTCATGCTCAGATACAGACAAAAGTAAAACCAAAACTCATGCTTTTTCTAAGGAACATATTTGCATAATTTGAAACAGAAGTCATTTCCTGAAGAAACTATTTTTTTCTTTTTCCTCAGAATATTTGTACATATATTGACTCATTAATTATTAGGAGGTAACAATGGGATGGGCATACCATAGATCTCATTACAGTTTAGGATGCAAGGCCAATACCAGGGTTAACAAAATACCCAATCTCTTTAGTCGCTGCATCACTCATTTTACTCTTCATTGTCACTCCTAATCTGATAGAATTCTACTCACAATCCTTATAAACCAAAGAGAAAGACTTACCTGAACAGACCTCTTTGTAGGTAGGATTTGGAGTATACCCTCCTACATAGCCCACTTGAGTGGAGTAGACTCCCTGCTGTCTCCAAAACTTCCTCTCGGCTCCCCAGAAACAGCCCATACCTGAATATTGCATAAAATACAAATCATTATGTCAAAATCTGCTCAATACTAAGTCACTCATTTGCACATTAATTGATATAGTCCGTAGTGGAAGTAACTTCTATAGCCAGCACATGATGGCCAAATGTTTCCCAAGATTATGCACAGAGTAACTATACTGAGAAATCCATTCTGCATCAGAGCACAACTCAAATAAAGCTTTATTTATGCTTCTGAATATTAATATATCACAGCGGACAAATCCTACAAAGGTTCAAAGGCCCAAAAAAGGAGAATTCTCATGYACATAAAAAAAAGTTACTTAAAAGGCAATTGCGCTATTTGTACAGCACCATTTTTACTTTAGTTGATTAGCAGGCTGTCAAAACACAATAATTTGTATTAATGGCAAACAGTTATTTAATTTTCTGCTTTCAGGCATATGCAGTCTTTAAAAGTGTCAGTAATAATGGATTAAATTATATGCTATACAGGAGGAAAAATGCTTTGGTTTAACAATTTATGCATGCAGATATTTGATGTTCAGACAAAGTTTTGGTAGTCATTCACCCACGTGGCCAATTATCAAAGGACAGCAGACTGTCAACAGGTGTAAATTAGCAAAACTCTCCTGGTAACAGGAATCAAGCACATTGTATGAAATCCAGAGGGAAGGAACAAACAAGAATAACATTTACAATTCTCTGATGGCTTAAATAATTAAGAGATGTTAGCTACGATTTGGAGGACTCTCTAAAGCTGAAACATGTCATGTACACTCTAGTATTGTTTAGCTTATCCCTGATTATGGGCAAAGTATGTCCTATTTCAGTGATAACACACTTCCTTTTATTATTCCCTTACTAAAACATTTGAAATAAAAGGCAGTAAAAAAATAAGCTAAATACTAAATACACTTAGAAATCAATGATCCTTGATGGGTTTTCTATTGATAACACTGAGATATGATGGGTTAAAAATTACAGAAATGTTCCTTCAAAGTACAACTAGAAGAACAAAGCAGTCCCTTCTATCAACTACGATGGCTTACAAAGGCATATTCTTTCTCTGAAACTTCAGAGATTAGTTTCAAATTAAAGTAACTTATTTTGACCAACTCCTGTCTCTGCAGTTGTAATGCACCAAAAATACAGAAGTAATGACCCAGATTTCTCCTTCTAATGCAGGTGCTCAAGCAAGCCACATACATTAGGAGCCTAGCCTGCTCCTGGAGACCACAGAAAGAGGCAGGCATCTCCTGAGGACAATTCAGCCCACAGAAGATATAAATTGCTGATCAAATTACAGTCATTCTCCCATGACTACAGAGACAGCTGTGGCTATTAGACTTGGGTTCCTCAGCTAAATTAGGCTGCTGGCAAACTGCTGTAGGACCTCTCTTGAAATTCCCTCCCAGTTTTGCAGAAAGAACAATCTAGAATTCTCATTTGAGAGAAATTTTTCAGGCACTCACATATCACCTATCTAATGGTGATTTAAACTAGAGTGCATTTCTGTACCTGATGTCATTATTTTATCTCAGTTAAGTCTGGGAAGTTCTCCAGCAATTATGCCCCCAGGTCTCATTAATTGATATAGGGTGAAACAGTTTTTACAGGTCACTCTGCCTATGTTGCACAGTACAAAAGGCAGCTGTGGTCCTGTCATTGCCCAAATCAAGAGCGTAACTAAAGAACATCAGCAATCCCTGACGCTCAGGTTTCCTTCCCACAGAAGTCAGAGCACGTATAAGGAGGACAGTGCATGCCCATGTCTCATCCCAATAGTCAGGTCACAGATGAGAGGGAGCCTAGAGCAGTGAGCTGGGAAGTGCTCCTTGGTCCATTGTGAAGACAGCCTTTGAACAAACAGTTTAGACACAGCCTTTGAGTCTTTAACCAAATAATTGTTTAGAAGTGTATTTTTATCCATGTTTCTGCAAACATGTATGTAAAACTGTGTTTGAACACAGGTATGTCTGCAAGTTCCTTGTAAAAATACCACATGCATCCTGCCAAAATTCCTGTCACAGTACATTTGAGTGATGTGAAACATGTAGGCAACACTCATTAACAATACTTCAACACAGAGGGTATGCAAATTCTTGATTCTTTTACACTGGGAGGGCATATGGTGAGAAAGTTCAGAAGCAAACACAAGCATACACAGCTTGGGGTAGGAGGGCAAGTTTGTGTTAAAATAAAACCCTTGAGCTTCATCATTCCTGTCTGCAGTTCTTTATTCCTCATGGCCAACATCAGAGATGTTGACTACGTCTTCATACTGCTTTATCCATGAGGACATTTTGGAGGCATTACAGACTTAGACTGTGATGAAGAATCTATTTGAAAAGTGCATTTTATTTTGCTAAAGTCAACATAGAAGAGAAAACATAATTTTTAAAAATCATGACTGGGACAATTGTTTAATTATGTGAAAGGCCTATTGTATAGCAAGTCTATCACGGGTTCCAAAAAAAGGTATTTCCATTCCATTGCAAGATAGTGAAAAGTTAGGAACACAGCTTTTCCATGGCCATCCAGTCTGCTCTAACAGACTTTGTTCCTTCTGATAATCATAATTTATTCTGTCAACAAAAGAAAATTTTGTATTTAGATATGCAACCCCAAACAGGAAGGAGGCAGGATCCACTTAAATCTCATCTATCTTAAATTTAGATATTCAACTACACACACTGCCCAGCTATTTGCTTATTTTTTAGGACTGTCTAAACTTGGTGGTCTCAGAATTCATTAGGTTCTTCTCTACTTCCCATGACAGTGTTCACCCAAACATATTGTCCTGAAAAAACAGGTACCTTTCAGTAGTTTTCTGGTGGTTGGATTTAGGCAGAGAGCAGAAGAGGGCATCAGAACTCACATAGAAGTGGGCAGACTATATTAGACTGCTTCCAAGGGTGGCTTTAATTTGGTTTGTGGGTTGTTTGTTAGATCCTAAGTCTGTATCTGTATCTGTATGCRAAGCACGGAAAATAAACTTCAGCCCAACACTAATACTTCAGTGCTGTGCATCCTTAATATTACAAGGGAAGTTTGAGCTCCAGCTGCCTAAAATCCCAGCTGGTTTGGCAGCAGGTGATGCCGAGACCCTTGCAGAAAGGACTCTGTAGCCAATTTATCAAACTAACATTGGTTGGACAAGCATGCTGAGGGGTGGCGAATGAGCTATTTCATCTATGCCAAGGAATAGTACAGACCCAAAATTTTTCCCACAACGTATTCCTAGGCCCATACCTGAGTGCAAACGAGTAACCCAAACCCAAATTCAGGTCTGAGTTCAGATATAGGCCCAACTCCAAATACAAAGTAGAAATGCTCATTCTTTTCCTATTTATTTCAAGAATTTTAATGCTCAATAAATCCCTAACTGCACTGTCTGAAATTACTGATCATCAGGGTAGTGGCCACTGACTCTCCTTGATCAATAACTATTATTTAGGATTCTCTCATTGCCCTCTCTGACCTGTTGATTTGACCTAGTGACCTACATCCTCATCATGGTTTCTTTCACTTTTTCTTCCCTGTAACCAGTTTATGTCTGAATTCATTCTGGCCTCCTTCCTGTGAGAGACAGACATTTTATTCTCTTGGTGAACTATTCTCATCATTTCTCAAGTACGCTGGCACCTTGCACAAACAATAAATCCTCACATCCACGAGAACAGATAAAATTGAAGTCTTTGTCATAATAAAACAACCTGCTAGTAAGGGGACATAATTTACAACAATACAATACTAAATTGCTTTCCACAGTATTAATACATTCAGCGGTTGATGTTTGTTATTCTGCTAAAGTGGTGCCACGTTCTACGGAGAAACTGTCACAAGGAGAGAAATATTAACAATAAAACCCATATAATATTCCGGAGTTAAGACACATCAGCTCATGGAATGCCTATTCTTCAGAGCACTGGCTGCCTTAAGCCATGTTTAACATGAACAACGATTACTAAAATAGGGAAATAATCTCAGTTCAAGACTTCACATGCTCTTGTAGTACAAAGAAGTTTACTTTCCCTAATTATTACTACTCTAGTAAGTAATGCAAAACTGCATTAAAACGTGCAAAACTGTAATAAATAATTAAAATAATTAAATTAAATAATTAAATAAAACTCAGAGGAAAAAAACACTAAAAAACAGTAGGAAAAGAAACATAAAAGCAAAATAAGCCACCCATATTATAATTTGAAGCTAGAAAACATGAATGTGATTTTAAACTACTCATGAAATAATTTGCATAATCCCCAGTACTGGTGAAGTAAGTGCAGCTTTAGAGTTAGCTAGAGAGCTTCCAGAGGCATTCCTAAGAGAAAGAAAAAAAAAGGAAATACTGGGGAACATACTCATGTTCCCAGAAAAAGTATTATTTTAACATAATGGGTATTGCAAAATAGTGTTTAAGCATTGAAGATATTTGTCACTTTTTAATTGCTAATTTGTAAAACAAAATCTATTCTYTTAGTGATGGGTTTTGACTGACTCTTAATTGGAATTTCCAAAGGCATTTAAAGATTTTTTGCTTTTGAACTTCAAAACCAAACAGATTCAAATGGCAATCTTCAAAGGTTCATTCATCCCTATAAATAATATTAATCATACAATTTGGGAATAAATGCTAGTACCCCTATTCCTTTCTAGCATCTACATTCATTTTTTCAAACTATTCTTTTTATATATCCATACACATATATATCTTCTGAACAACTCTTTTGTACACAGCCTTAGGCTCAGCCAAGGAATATGTGTTTCCATAGGCAACCCAGATCATTTGCATATTTGTAAAAAATAGTTAGCATAAGCTGAAGTATTTTTCTAAAATAATGAAAGCAAAGTGTTACTCTGATAAGAGAGATAAGCATCCCATTGTTAAAGATAATCTGTAATAATTTTGAAATATTCACAGAGCAGAATTGAACCCCAGGTGTTTACTTTCTAGTGAGATGAATAGCTTTACAGATTACGTTAACCATATTGACTAGGTCTCCATTGACTGCAACAGGAGCTCATACATTCAGGGATTAATTTATTTGCCTAAACGGAGACATCCAGGGTAATTTGAGATGCCTTAGGATATCCAAGACATCTATAAAAAGAGTCTAGCATGACTAGCTGAGTTGTAGAAGTCTATGCTGCAGCATAAGCTAGATGAATCCTAAGCAAAATTACTAATTATGAAGTTATCTATCCTCATAATAATGTTTGTAGCTTGTAATATTGTTAGATTCTTCATTTTATGTACTGCATGCAATAGCCATCACACAGAACCAAAAATCAGATTGGAAAACTTGTTTGAAAATTATGCAACGTTCAAGACGCGTTCTCCACTCATACCAGAAACTGCATGATCCTGCAAAAGTGAATTTACTCGCCTTCATTCTGATCTCATTCTCCAGCGTCTGTTCCTATCACATCTTTGAATAATACTCAGTTTCCATGCAGGTTCCCTGATGTAAATTCCTATTTATGATTCCATGATGTAAATCAGCACAAGCAGTAAATCTGCATCAGAAGGGCATTCCTGATCCAAACTAAAACCTCACAAGATGCACCCATTCTGTACTAATTAAAGTCTATTAAGTTCTGAGCTCAATAGTCACTAAAGGAGGCCGATGCTTCAGGGACTCTCAGCTTTCCATTTAGAGAAACTCACAGCAGGTGTATCGGTTTTATATACTGGCTAATTTTCATATTTTCTCTAAAACATGTACACGTATACAGTATTTTCATTTGTGGAGCATTTTTTTTAATTCCTTTGTCCTTTACCTTTGTGCTATATCCTTCTCCGCTGGGCATCAGGTGCATACACAACCTGACTTCTGCCTGACTACCCGACRACCTTTCGCTCCTGCCAGCTTTATTTACAAGCATTCTCTCTCCCCTGCCCTCCCAGCAGCCCAACAGGACATCCAGAAGACTCTTTTTGTCATATTCTGAAGAATGAATGCATTATTTCATTGGCATGCCAAGTCTTTTCTGGCCCACCGCCTGCAATCCCTACACCCACACTTCAAGGCACTTTTCCATGCAGCAGATTAAGAAGCTGTTTCAATGCCAGGTTGATAGCAATGCTTCACTGCAGAAGATGAACTGCAAAGGATATGGATCCTGCTCCTCCTTCTGTTAACAGGATTTTAGAATGTATGATTCCACTAAGTAGAGGAAAATGTCAGTTTTAAATATATACTCAGAAAAATAAAATGTGCTGGTATGCTGACAGAACAGAGAGCAACGTGCCCTGGAAACCTCTTCCCTAACCCCAGATCAGAGTAAGTAGCGGGACAGGATCTATCCAAAGCTTGGGAGCACACTAGACAGAGGAGACCAGCTCTTGTGCCAGCTTATGTTCTGAAACCCTAGAAGCAATGATTCTGCCAGCTGCTCAAATGCTACAGTACCCAGCCAAAAGTAGCTGGGGGCACAGGCTGCTCCTATACATTGAAGCAGTAAAGGACAGCCAACAGCACATCCCACCGGCCTACCTCAATGCATCTTGCTCTAGCCAGCATCTCTCCGGGAGCTGAAGACACAGCTGCCAGTATCCCCACTTCTCTTGGCCAGTATAGGACTTGGCCCAAATTTTGAATACGATTGATTTAGTTACCTCTATAAAATCTGGAGAAGGAAATGCTCAGCTGCTTTGAACTGAAATGATTTTTTTCCCCAATTGGAAGGAATAAATTGAACCTCAGCAAGTTACATACCTATATAGTAATGCTCATTTCATACATTTCCACCAAATACTGAGTGTGATTGGCGTTCTTCTCCTTAAAAAATTGTGTAGAGCAGTTGGTACAGCTTATTGATTGAAGTCAGTCCAAGTACTGATATTTCTAAGTACCGAGCCAGAGAGATATTTATTTATGCTGTGTGCTCCGAAACTGTGGGGACCATTAATTTTTAGTACTTCACAGGTTGAAGTCGGTACCTTGGCTTCACCATGAAAGGTCAGGATGAGACCTAGGCAAGCACCATCGTGTTCCCTCCCCCAAAGAGAAGATGGGCAAGCAGGCAACAAGGAAGCTGTGATGTGACCCAGCAGACTCCCAGTTTGGACAACAAGGAGATCAGGACATCCTGGCAACCCAAGAGAACATCCAGCCTGTATCTAGTCTATACACAGTGGTTTTACACCTGGTTACAACAATTTTTCTTGACTTTACGTAACTCAACAGCATCAAACTTCCAGAAAGTTAAATTTTGTTCTCTACAGGGAAATATGCCAGTCCCTTTGGCTTCACTGTGGTTGTGGACACAAATCCAAAAGCAGAACTGGATCTCACAAGCACATGTAAAGTGAGTGAATACAGCTTTGTTGAACACTTTCATACAGCCCGTGCACTTACACAACAGTTAATAAGGGCCTGAAAATCTAAAATGATCAAAGCCATGTCCTCATAGGCACCAAGATAAAAATACAGCATGAATTACCCCAGAGTCTTTGTTCTGAATTTTTTCAAATTCTTGTTGAGAATCTGGAAAGAATTCCAGATTCAGATTGAAATGCAATATCATCTTTTACATAACACTGTAATATGTAGGGCGCTTTGGTGAGCCATCTGGATGCATATAGGATTAATGTTATCAATCAGGATTTAAAATAAAATTGTATTATTGATGTCTTTAGGAGTTTAACACACAGCAACTACAGAATATTTGAGCAATCACAGAATATTTGAGATCACTGGAAAACAATCAACTAAGAAAYGGTTGGGAGGAATATAAAAAAAACCTGAAATGGAGAACAAGCTCAGCTGAAAGAAATAAAACTCCTGATGACAGATGGCATTAAGCGGATGATCTTCCTAGATAAGCGTTGGCTCTAATGCTACAACAGGGTTGATAAATATGTTGAACAGCTTGCCTGGGGCAAGTCAAACAAAGCCCTCGGCAAGAAATTTAAAATGCAGTTTGCCTAACAGAGCAACTAAAGAGGAATTTCTTGGCTCACCATTTTGCCAAGATGTGTTCTGTTCACACTGCATGAATTCCCAGAGAAACTGTTGGGTTTGCTTCTTTTTCCATAGGAGAAGCAGAAGCCTCATGTTCATTCAAATTAACAAATGCCCAGGCAATTCATTTATGCCTGTATGGTAGCTGCTGACATTCGAAGTGCGTGTGGGCACATGTTTGTGTATGTATGTATGTTTGTGTAAAATCTGCACAACAGATTAGAATTATTGTAAGAGGAAAAGCAGACTATCATAATAGAAAAGGAATATTTTACTGTCAAGAGAAAAACTGCCATGTTTTCAGCACAAAAAATATGCATAACATGTCATAAGTATAAGCATGACTTTTGAAAAACCCTGTAAGACAACAGCACTCAAACTGGGAAAAGCAATAAAGAGATACGTAGATAAAAAATTATTCTTCATTTATTCAATCCATCATAAATGCATGTTACAAGTTTTAAATAATATAAAATCAACAGGATTTAAATAAATCTGAAGCCAATACCAAGAATGTTAATAAGGCATAAACCACAGTTGCTCTAAACTTCATAGTTATAGTACAAGAGGTTTCAGATACTCCTATTTAAATGCAATTTTGATCTTAACCAGCAGAGAGCAGGGATATACACAAGTCAGTGTATTAAAATACTTTCAAAGATGGCCTTATTCACTGCCTCAGTATTCTTTCCCCACCCAATATAAGCAGGAATATTTAAACCAATTTTATCCTGAAGGTCAACAAAACTGTTCTCTGGTGAGTCCACATAATAAGAAAATTCCATCATCAAAATCCTCTGTTGGAAAACTTCTTGCCTCTAATTCCCAGAAACTGGAAGATACGGCCCACTGAGAAAATCATTTATGCTGATCTGGAAGGTTGTCATCACACACTGGAAAGAGAATATGTAAAAGCAGCAGAGGCCACACTTTCTGACCTTTGAGAGATGCACCAGAATGTCCCTGTTACCCATGACGCGTACCTCCACCTGGCAGAGTTGGGAGGACAACTCTGCAACATAACCTCCACCTGTGAGCTGCACCTGAACCGTTCAGAAGTTCATCTTGGGTCTAAATAATCAGAACTAACGCTGTGAACCATTCCTAAAAGTGAATAGGAAGAGAAGTAGATCTTGCGAGAGTGAAGAAAGCCAACCACTCCTGTGGCTCTGCCTTTTTCCGTAGTCTTGGGGTACAGGCTTTATTCCTAATCGCTGTTCTGCATCTATTTGTTCTGCATTAATCCCACTCAGCATTTTCTTAATTAGGAGAGAAAGGTTAAAAGGAGTTGGAAATGTGCAGGGTTTATTAGGCCCAAACATATACATCCAATTCACGGCTTTACTTCCCAGCTCCCAAAAGGACACCAGTGTGGGAACATGCCGTAGGAGGAAGCCTGGCAGCAGACGTTTGGATCTGGGGAACCATGTTTTCTGCCTCCTTTAGAAAGCAAATACTTAAATAGTAATTCACATGTATTTAGCTCCTTTCATCCAAAAACATCAAAGCATTTTGCACACAATAATTAAGCCTCACATGAACAACGATTTATGAATTATTACTTTAAGTACTCCACAACTGAGGTATGAGTGGTCCCAAAGCAATGCAAAGAATCCCTTTTGGAAAAACACCAAAGGATCCCACCTAACAGGTCTTTGTTTAAAATATCTCTTTTTCAGGCTATGACTATTGGATGACAGAAACACCACTTGATAAAACTATGTATTTTCTAACTTTTTCCTTTCCATATTTTGATTGGTTTGTATTCTTCAGTAAAACTTTGTCTAGATAAAATGTAGCAACTTCCATCTTATTTGCCTTCTGTCAGTGGAATATAGCTGCAATATAGTAATGTGGAAAATAAGACAAAATAAAGAACTGCTTCCAAAAATACAGAAAATATATTGGAACATTGTGATTGCTTTAACATATTGAACCAGATATACCAACTGGTGATCCTGATATTTGTTAGGTTGAGGACAGAACCAGTCAAGATTAGGCATGGGACAAGAGAAATCAAAAACGTTTAACAATAAATAGACAATTCATCCAAAAAATAGTTCAATGTCTTACTCTTGAAGATTTCCATCATATAAAAATTTATTTTGTTCTTTGATCGAGTTTCATTCATGAAATGGAGCTAATTCTGTTTACTTGGCATTGTGTAAGTAATCGACTCCATTATATTTAGACAGGTGTAGAACTGGGAAAAACACAATGAGAAGGAGCCTTTGGGAATTCAAGCCTCAATGCAGACTGTAAAAGATTTTCTCTCTGAGGCTTGTTTCTATCATTAGTGCCATTACTATTTTCAAAACCACAGTACATAAAAGCCTTCGTCACAGATTTGAATTCCATTGTGCTGGGTTCTGGGTACAAATGCAGAACAAAACAGCAACCTCCCCAAAAGTTTAGTTTTCTGTTGATAGGGCCATTCATATCAGTACATTCCATAAACATGAAAGAGAACTGTCACAAATTATACAATTCAGGAATTGGAAACCAATAAACACATGGTTTTTTTCATGTTTGGGGATTTGTGAATGCAGCTGAGTGAATGCTTATGGCTGGGAACAACTGGGCATCATTTTCCGTGAACAACTGAATCACATACAAAGGAATTTTGCACCAAAAATGGATATGACCTGCAGAAAAGAAGTGCTATTCACAAAGTAAGAACAATCAGTCCTTAAGTGCAAAATATTTGGATTAAAATTGCATGTCTTTCATGTCTAATCAATTAAAGAGGAGTCTTAAGAAGTACTGTAGGGACCTGATGTTTCTTGGCCACAAAGATGATGACTGAAGTGTCCCAAGGACACAGAAAAAAATGTCAGGGTTTATGGTCAAAATTCTGACTCCTTTAACTATTTACTCTTTTTAATTTCACTTACAAAATAAACTATTGGATCAATGAAAATGTGATGAGTATGAATAAAAGCATCAGAAGCTCTTTGCACACCTCTGAAGTGTCCGAAAATGGAACCAAATCTTAATCTGAATTAACACAGCAGAACGTCCAAGGATACAGTCAGTAAACAATAAATTATGCCAGCTTGTGCACAGATAAATTCAGTCTAGCCACTTTTCTATCTCCTTTGAAGTAGGAAGTAGTTTCTTAATATATTACCTTCAAAAGTCTGTTAGGGATAAAAAGAACCTCTGGTACAATAATGTATGAAAGAGATTGAGGTAGAGCTACATGGTCCTATCATCAACCTGATTATTTGCTTCATTGCAAAGCATCACATCTTTAGTTCAGTCATTGATTTGAGGCTTTCAAATCATTTTGTGATCTTCCTTTGCTCTAAGCATTCCAACACTTTGCAGAGATTCATTTTAGATCATCCTTGGTCATTTGACACACTTTAGTGCTCTGCTACTCAAGTAGAACTTGATGTACACATAAAATAAGAGATGTCATCAGGGCTGTGTAATCCATTTGATTCTCTTGAAACTGTATCTTTCATATAAATTCACCTCTGCAATAATAGCAAAGCCTTACCCCTGTCTTGCGAAAATCTCTCTAATCTCTCGGCAACCTTAGGGAGCTTGAAATATGCAGAAGTAAAACAAAATATATTCTACTATTATAAAAGCAAAGCACCCAAACATTTTGTTACCAGCAAAATAAGAATCACTTTTAGGGCTATGCTGCAGAAAATAATAACTTGTTTACAAAGTTTGTTTACTGCAAGGAATAGAAATCTTGCCTTTTCTTTCCTTTTTTGATAACTATTGCTAAGTTAAATTAACTACCATAGACACATTCAGAAAAAGTAATTTCATATTACTTATTTTATTTATAACCTTAGATTTTAAACAACAATAGAAAGCTGTAGGCACCCTGACAATTATTTAAACTTACAATCTGTAATTGCTCAGGAGCAAAAAATAATTACATTCAAATAACAAGCTAATTCAACAAGCAGCCCTTTAGTCCTCCTTTCCCCAGCTCCACAGAAACATACCCTTAACCCTTTTCCAATAAAAGCCCAAACTAATAAATGCCTTCTAAGTGTACCTAGAAGATCATTAAAATTAATCTATTTTGAACCACAGCTGTCCTTAATGGAAATATAGAATTTCCAAGAGTTATTTTCTCATCTGTTAGTAGCCAATAAAATTATGGTACGTTCTCACTTGCAAAAGAGAATAACTCTTTCCTATCCACCCCCCAAAAAAGACAATTACTCAAGAAAATACCAGAGAAGATTGTTATAGAAAAACTAATTTATATCCAGAGGAACAGAGAGAGGCCAAATAGATATGTGGTTAGTCATTTACCATTTATGCAGTACTTGACGTGCACTCATTCCCAAAAAAACATGGTATATCACTGTTGAAAATAAAGTAACTATAATAAATGCTGAGGCAGAGTGTCTGCACTGCATTGATGGCTTGGCAAAGGAATTGCCAGTACCACAGCAAAGTCCATCACCTGCTTGCTCTCCAACGCTGTGGTTTTCTCAGACATCCTCTAAACGTCCTGTGCTCTCTGGCTGTGGTTAGCAGAACATTAAGCTAGAGGGTATCATGAGGCATACAGCCTCTGGCTGTTTTAAGGGCTGCAGTAGCATGCTCTTGCTTAAATAAATAGCCTCCCTAACCTTGAAGCTGGCTTTTGGGAGAGCCTCATAATATGCTATAGACATATGCACTGTCATTCATAAAAGAAGCACCATGATAGCTGCACAGCAGCCATCTAAGGTGGAAATTCCCATCTTTACCATGAAGTTGGATGTGGCCGTTGTATAGCAACTCTTTGAACAAGCAAAGATACACTTATTTTTGTATGTAGCAGAATTTTCCTCTTTCTTCACAGGTTTTGAATCAGCAATTATTAAAATTTTTAAAAAAGCAATGCAATATGTATCGCTTATGACTACTGCATTTGGGAATAATGCAATAGTCATAAGTGATACGTGACAGACAAGCCTGAGATGCAACAGAGTGAGCACTGAAGCGGATAATGAATTAGCTTATACAAACCATGGTCAGAGATCCTTGTACAAATGTATTTTGAATAACTGTAGCTATCCAACCAAGCTTGGATAACACACATACCGCAGTCATAGAGACAGAGCTGTGCTGCCCCAGGGTGGAAGCAGTAAGAGGTCCCTCCATGCTATGCCTTCAGCCCACCTGCTTCCCAAGCATAGAGGCATAGACATCTCTCATATCCATGCCAAGCTAGACATGCATCCAGAAAGAGCTGTTGCCTATTTTACAGCGTTCACTGTGCAATCAGTCATTTTTGCCTCCTTTGGGGTTTTGGGGATCTTTTTGACATACAACTTCAAAGCAGGTTAGGTGCGATTACTAGAATGCATATCAAGTTTGCAAAACTTGCCCAACTTTATTGTCCAGCAGAAGAAGATTCATGTGCATCTTTAATTCATTATTTCTCATTACAAATATTTCTCAACAAGGAGCTAATGACAACTGTGGCTTGCATTTGCATGGTTTTCAACACCATTTTCAACAATGACTCCTGTATTTTCAAATGTGCACACAGGTTCTAACTATGTAACTCCCCACAGCTTTAATGAATTAATAATAGAAAAGCAGTCGATGTGATATGATAGGTGATATACACACATGATATATGTGACCTATCACATACAGTATATGGCATAATAGGGATCCAGCTCACAGCTGACAACAGCAGGCACTGAGGGAAGAATAAGAAAAGGACAAATACACACGATACTTGCCAGTACTACGGTCCTAGTCTCTGACTTTTGCAGGATTTCTTGAGCCTGCTGTGGTTTGAATAACTCTCAGTGTATGTCTCTTCCAACTATTTCTCCTGGCCACATTTCAACCCGAGAAATCTTCTGTATGTAGAAAATCCTTTGGCAAAGAGACCAACAGTCTTTTATTTTATTCCAGCTTTTCTGATTTATTTTGAAACTGGCTGCTACTTGCATCCTTTCTTCTGGCCCCTTCTTCTTATACGGGGAGATATTCTGCAAAATCAATTCCCTTTTACATTCCGCATGCCTATCATCATTCTGTAGACCTCTCATACTCCACTAGGTTATCTCTTTTTCATACTGAATAGTCCTAATGTACCCTGTTGTTCCTTGTATAGAAGATGCTCCATACTTCTGATCACCCTTTTTGCCCCCCTGAACCTTTTTCAGCTCCGCTAGATCGCTTTTGACCTGAGCGGTGCAGAAATGCATACAGCATTCACCACATGGAAAAAACGTGGGTTTATACACTGGCATAATGATGATTTCTGTTTTGTTCTCTTTTCCATTCCTATTCCACTTTCCAACAACAGGCATCGACAGGGAAAGGAATTGCATACTCAGGCATCAGCTAAAATCCATATATTACCCTCCTCCTAAAACTGTGTATAAGAAGGGAGTTTGGGGGCAAAATATGACTGATGGAGTCATCAGCAAAGCGCCTCAGACTCACAGCAGGCTGCAGCCAGGGAGAACGCAACTGGTTGAGATCTGAGAGACTCTCATAGCCTCAGGTTCCAAACAACATAGTACTTCTGTAAACACCAGCACATGCTCCAAAACATTTTGGATCCACACAGTACCTTGAATTCTTGGGAAAATATTTGCATAGAGTCAATAAGTCTGTTAAAGCAACAAAACTGCCTCAAGGCTACAAACATCTTTGATTTACCCTTGGGTTTGGTCTACAGCATCATAAAGCATAAATAATTGTAGTCTGGAACAAACAACTGGAGGGGACCAAGATTGGTTTTAAAATGAGTTAAGTGGCAATATTTTAACTGAAGATTTAAAAAATTCAAGTATGAACATACCTTATAAAGATATAAATTTTGGCGCTGTCACATGCACCAGGCAATTGGTGACCTATTCAAAAGTCTGTTGATGAAAGCAAAAAGAAAGGATACAGAAGATATTGGCCAGCAAGAAGAAATCCATATTAAAAGTTTCCGCTTATATGCAGTCTTCTTTGTCTGAAGGTACACTACTAGAACAAGTAGGAGTATTCATGAATTCTTCACAGATGCTGAATTCTCACACTATAGTCGGCTCCAGTTGGCTGAGTATGTCTGTACCACAGGTGGTTCATGGCCTGGCTTCATTTATTCATGCAACACTGCTGGTCCCTGTTTTCAGGATATACCATGGCATGAGATCTAGGAAATTTAAGAAAAGCTAAAGCTCTGAGATGGGAAACATGGTCAACAACCTTGTTCTTCCATTTACCATGCAAAACACGTTTCACCTATGGCACTAAGGCATAATTAGTGTTGTGCGTACATGTGAAAATACGTTTTCTCAATTTAGGGTTTTGTTTCAAATCAGTGTCAGTTCGTTAAGAGTGGTGCTTCTATAGCATAAGACCAAGGGTGGGGGCTGCATGCATTGGGGCATGATGTGAGAGCACATCAGGACATCTGAGGATACAAGGCCTGCCAGGAAAATATTGGGGAACAGTATAGAGCAGAGGGAGTGAAATTTCACTCTGCTTCAGAGAGTGAAGGATTAGAAGGAGTGGTACCCAGGATGAGCTATTCCCAGAACCACATGCAGGTTTCATCTCAAGGGAACCAAATGGTTCTTTCCAGAAGACAGCCTGGGAACAAAGTAGTACGCAGATAGTAAGGACAAAAAAAAGAGAAGAACCCAGGTGTGAATTTCTGTAGTAGACTAGAAATAACCGCTACAGCCAAGCAGCACACTACACAATGGTTTGAAGAGGGACCATGTTAGCTACCAAAAGTCCTTCTACATCTAAAAAACATGCCCAGATCTTTAATGAAGCAGCACAGTAAAATGATCTTGGGTTTATTGGTCTGCAGAAAGCAAAGCAGTTGATGATATCTCTTTATCTGCCACAGGGATAAACACCATCACACTTGATGAGTCCGAGTATAACCATTTTGATGTTTAAACCCCTATGTTTGTCCTCTCTTGGCTTGTCAGGCACATTCCACTGAATAACACTGAGTTACTCCCATCCTGCTGTGCAGCTGGACTGTATATTATTGTCAAGGTTTGTCTGGAGCCTTGGGTCATATTGAGCTAGTATAAATTAAGAGACAAAAGACGGTGCTAATAGCATACAAGAGAGTGATACAGATGACAACATTCAACCACATCAGACTTTCCATTCCAGAAGAATGAGTCAATAAAAGCTGAATGACCATTAGCCTGAGTCTGCAGCAAGGCTCCATGTTATACCTTTGGATACAAAGAAAGACACCTTGCCCTTTCTGCACCTATGCGTCTTTAGATAGTGTACCTAATTACAAATACATTTCAGCATTTCACTCAAGTTATATCCTTTTGACTTGAATGCGTGACTGCTACTACATAATTCATAACATGATTCTCAATAATTTTCAGTCAAGGTTCAAGCAGAAATGTGTCACACTAGGATTATATTATTTATGAGCATAATGTTGGATTTAAGCCAATGACACACCAATAAATTTTATCTCAAAGCCTGACATATTGCATGCTGTTTTCCCTGGCTCACAAACAAATAACTACGGCTGTTTCAAAATTACTTACAGTTCAACTCAAATCAGAATTTTTTTGTGATTAGTTCTTATCTTGTTTGAAAAACTGATGATATTATTTCTTTCTTGTAGATGCTGAAGTGTATTTTTTCCTTCATTTCTAAAGCATGTCCTGCACAGAGAGCCAGGTGGTGTTCTAGAAGAAAAATCTGGAACAAAATGCTGTCTGACCCTCTTAAAGGGTGGAGTTTTCACTCTTTTCTAAAGACAAAAGACTTGTGTGTGTCTCCCAGAATAGGCAGGGAGCCTGTACTAGCCAGCATAGATTGCCATTGAAAGTAATCTTAATAATGTGGGCATTACCCTAAACACAAGGGTAAACAATGCACCTGGAATATACTGGAATGTAAGGGATTCTGTGAGAAATACTCTAGAAGCAATTCTTCTCAGCTAACCTCAGGCACTTGAAAGAGAGACCTCTAGGGTGTGCTTCAGCATGCAGACTTGAACAACTACCTTTAGATCTCAAATTTAGATATACAAATAGGTGTTCACATGTGACAAAAGGTATCCAAGCTCCCATGACGGTCAGTAGGGATCCAGGGTTCGGTACCGATGCATAAACAAARGCATCTGGTGTCATCTGAGATGCCTTATGCAGCAATTCTGCACCAGACTGGCATAAGAGGGGCACATATGACAAAAGGTAGACCGTGTCCTTGGAAGCTGGAGATCAAGGGCAATTTCACATACATGTTACACTTACATTTAGATGTCTTTATATGTGCATTGAATCCCTAAACAAAGGTATCTAATATCATTTGGGATGTCCTAGATAAACCTATCTGGCTTTCACCTCCGAGTTCAGAAGAGTATAGATCTCCTGTGAGACCTGTATCACCTCTGCGAGCCCCCTGCGGATGTCTCAAATGCCCTAGGACACCTCAAATAAAACATTTGCAACATATTTATGCAAATGAATCAATTCCCCCTAGTCTAAGCTAGTTGTTTAGATGATAGCGTTTGACAGAACAAGGCACCTACAGAGGGTGATTTATTCCTTTCTGAGACAGTTGTTATGAACTGACCTCCAAATGTGTTTTCTCTGACCAGGGAGAAATTCTTGAAGACCACTTTAGATTACATACCTAAAATCTATCGAGATGAATTCCAGCCTCATGAGTTAAAAGCACCAATGACATCAATATAAAGATTTGGGTTGACTCCCCCAAGCTTCAGGAGCATTTCTGAGCAAGTATTTTAAAAGTAGCTGAAGATTTTTGTATCTTTGATTTTAAGCAAGATATCCAATGATATATTTTTTGGGATCACAAATAACTTCATCAGGTGGGAAAAACCCCTGAAAATTAGGAAAATCACTCTAAATTATCCCAAACTGAATAACCCAATAATAAGTAATCCATATTTTTTAATACAGGACCCTACATGCTCAGTCTCACATCCCCAGTTCTAATATTGTCAGCCTGTGACAGCAGTGTTGTAAAGATAAATCCATTAGGATCTGTAAGATGCACTGACAATACTTTGTGAATGTCACAGTATGTCTAAAATTATCAAAACAACACAATCTTATCCCTCCAAAAACCTCCTCATGTATTTTTTCTCTGCTGTTGCAACTACTGACAATTAGCATCACATTTTTCATGGCTGAAGAGAATAAATCATCACCATTCTGTATGTTTTATGCTATGTCACCATGCTCTGTGCTTTCTTAACAGGAATCAAAGGATAAATGCTGATGGTAAATGTGTATGTGTGTATATCATATATCCCAGCACATAAACACACACACACACATACACACATATATCTCCCGCAAAGCAGCATAAATCTGATGAGGGCTGCCTCTAGTCATTAACAGGATAATTTACTTCTATTTCAAACTTAAACCAACTCAGAACGATGCCAAGCATATGTTCATCCTAGTCACTGATATATCTCTATTTATCATCGGCAAGAAATTACTTCTCTGCAAGGCTTTTGCATTGCTAAAGTAATCCGGGTGCTTTTGCTGGCTTTTTGCATAGAAAATAAAACGTATGTTAGAGACAATTCCTGCCATTGGAGATCACTGAGCTTTATCCCAAAACCCATGAAAATTAACTATGTCTCTTCTACTCATTTCAGTGGGAAAGTCCCCAAAACATAATTAAATGGCTGTTTTAAGGTGAATGATGTTGACTGAAAAGCTGCAATATCTGATTTACTTTTAAAAACCTCCAGATCTTCGCTAATGTGCAATACACACTCTAAGTGGAAATCCACACAAAGCTAAATTCTTCATTACCTCAAGAAAGCTAAATTAACATAAATATGTCCCTGATGGAGAAGGACAGATATTGTGTTTGAAGGCCACATTACTTTTGTTTTCAGAAGCAAAAAGAAAGAGAGATGTGGATCCTTTGAAATAAAAGAATGTTATGAAGGGTTGTGCTGATCAAGGACAGCTTTCACTTTGCATTAGGGATATTTTATTGTCCCTTATTAGTGTTTATAAATGTCAGGAAATGTCCTTGGCAAAGACCAAGCAGACTGTAGCATTTTCTATTTATCTGGGTCTGTCTCACAACTGGCTATTTACACTACCACAAAGTTGATGCACAATGCTATCGAATCAGATCACCAGCATTTAATGCATAATGCCTATGATATGCTATAGGACAAGAGAAATGGAATATTAAGACTTTTATTTTTAAAAGGTCAAGGAATTATGTTTATTTCTGTGTCTATCACCTTATTTACAAAAGGCTTAGGGGAAAATTTTCAGTTCAGGGCTTCCCTGGTTAGACTCTTAAATCCTAAACGGAGAACCTTCCCTGGCAATTGCTTAGAGCTGATATAACCCCTGAAGTTTTGACCAGCAAACCAGAGCATCATACTTCAGGCAAGATTACAAGGAAGAGGATGTTTAGGCACTGGTGGCAGTAAGGATGAACCAGGACCAGATAGCAGAGGCAGGGAACTGGGTTGTGTTTCAGTTCTCTGGAAGAGGCACCAAAAAAGACACTGGCCGTAAGTCAGTATCTGGAAGATAAAAAAAGAAAATGGGAAATAAGGATACATTTCTTTAATAAACATACTGCAAAGGTAAGAATAGGGACATGATTTGGTTTAGGGACAGAGCAGCCTCCCTTTAGGCAATCCCTTTTTGTTATGCAATGTCTTCACAGATTTATTTTCTCATTCCAGAGCTGCAGAAAGTTCAGTGTCCGTTTTTACACCACCCTGTGAACACAGGACAGCGTTAACACTTCAGTGCTTTACAAACCCAGCCAGTTAGTACGCTTCCTTCGCTCTTCCAAGATGTTGAAAGAGAATTAGCATGAGAAACATGAATCCCTTCTGGAAGACATTCCCTCTGGCTCTCAATTCTTCCACAATGTGATCCTTGTAACATCTGGTAATATAGCTGAAGATGTTTCTCCTACAATTTGGGTCACAGCACACACACCTGTTTCAACATCATGAAGTCTTATATTCTCTTCAGATGGAGATATAATATCTTCTGACATGTAGCATGGTTTAAAGTTTTCTTCTTTTTCTTTGAGCAACAGGGAAAAATTGTTTGTTCTTTTTTACTGTCTACAAAAAAAGGTATTTCTCTTGGGGTCTAAACTTTGTTTCCTGTGATTTCCTTTTCCTGGTGAAAAGAACAGAGCTCATCATAAAAAAGTAATTGAGTCGGACCAAAAGGCTTCCTAACACATTTTCTTATCTGACGTGGCCACCGGTAGCTATTTCAGGAGAGAGTAAAAGAAACTCTATATAGTGATCCATTCTTAAACACATCATCCCACTTTCAAGTGAAATTATTTTCCTTTAGGTGAAAAGTTGCCCTGATCAAGCCTTTATTAGAAAGCGTTGAACCACCCAAGAGCAGGTCTTGTTTGAGGAGCTCAGCTTTCCAACTGCATAAGCCACACGGGTACGGTGTGATGCTGCACTGCAGAGGCAGCTGAACAGGCCACGTGCAAAGGCTGAGAAACCCCTGGCTCTGCCCGGGGCTAATTGGACGATCTTGATATAATCCTATTTTAGTTTTTAAATAACCTCTGGAAGCAGTGGGAATGCATAGGGTACATCGGAATCTCAACAGGACATAACAACTCAGGCAAAGTACAACAATAATACGGCTCCATAGAATTACTGGAACATGCTGCTGTCTAATAAGTGCAGAGCAGAAGGTGAACAAGCTTGGATCTGTCTGCCAACTCAGAAATGTCTGTAATTAGATCTTATCAGTTACTGAACATCCTACTTCTGTCTGTATTTTGTTTACATCAAAAAACCAATTATCCCATTACTAGCCAGTATATGTCAAACAAATACAACACAATTTAGTCCCGTATTTAAAAAGTGTTGTAATTACAAATCTGAACTACTGCCAGATTTTACTAAAGGTAGATAAGAGCCCTTCTATGAACGCACCATATGCACAATGCTTCCTCTTAGAGAAATAAGGTAGCATATAAAGCACAGTGAATATATAGGTGCTCTGGGATATACTGGAGTCTTGCAATAGCAGCAGTTAATAAGAAAAATATGCACTTCAAATTCAGAAATGCTGACCAGAAATATTTCTGAGCATAATACAGCAGTGCATTTAAATGTTTTTAAAATATGCAAAGAATTACAATCATACTGATGGAAATACTAATTTATTGAAAGTTGCATATGTTCTGCAGTATTGAAGCATTTCTTTTCATTTTTTACACCTCTATCCAAAAGTTGATTTTAGACCCTAAATTGCTTCTTTTCAAAACGTTATCAACCCCCTAATATATGTTCAGGTTTTGACATTTGGTTAGGTTTTTGGTCAAAATCAGTCACTACAGGCAAAATACTTTTAATTGAAAATAGCCATGGCCATAAAAACTACAAGAAAACTTTCTGGACAGGCATTTATTGAATGGCTTCTACTTTACCGTCCATAACACAAACACATTAACAYCTAGAGTTTCATCTGTTTCAGTCGCTCTGAAGTCCCCCTCTTTACTTCAAGGGACACAATGATTTTTGATAGAGCAATCTGGTGTCTCCAGCGAGGCTGTGAGCAGTGCCTGCGCACCTCCTGTGCTCTTAGTGCTTCAATATCAGCTGGAAACTGGATTAAGAGGTCACTGGATGGTTAGCATTAAAAGATTTCCATTAAAGAGTCACCCTCACCCTTGAAATCTAGCTTTTTCACCATTGTAGAAACAAGGACACATTTCTTTATTCTAATGAACAATAGGTGTATCTTAGGCAGCTGAATGATGCTAAACAGACAACTGGAGAATCTCAAGATCATTTAAATAGTCTTTTGAAAACTGTGAGGTGCTGTTATAAATAGGAAAGCTGCAGGAACAATGACCCGCGTACATTCACCCTGTACCTTGATCAAAACAAGAAGTCATATCATAAAGTAAATAACGCAGCATTTGTAAGAGCATCTCGACGGAGGTTTTGCAGAAGATGGAGCTATGTGATGCAATCTAACTGCATTTTGCAAGCAGGTAAAAGGATTAGTGTTTACAACCCAGCATTACATTTTATACTGTTGTTTTTAGTGGTGAATCTAAAACTATCCAAGCAGTAGGAAAATTCACTGCAAGTAGGCTATATCTACAAAATCATATGGTTATTTACCATCTTTTAGCTTTCGTAGATCTTTTTAAGGAAGAGGGATTACTTCTTAGTAACTACTGCTCTTTGAGACTTGTCCCTGTGCAATCCCAATTAAAGGATTAAAGGACATTTCTGGAGAAGAGGGGTGAGAAGCTCTTTCTTGCTAAGGTGGAGTCAGAAAGTCTACTAGCTCAGACTAGCTCAATTTCTTCCCCCTAGTTTACAGAGTCCTAAAACACAAAGAACTTGCTCTTAAAAGGAGTATATGTGGATAGGATGAGTAACAATCTGAGGAGAAGAATTACKAATAGATAATCGTTTTCTTCTTTGAGTGCTTCCTTTCATTCCCATTCTCATGGGGCCAGCAAACGCTGCCCCCTTGGAGGTAGCAAAAGTGAACTGTAGCTCCATTTTTCTACACCACATATCAGAATGGGATGCCAATGCCAACAAATGACAACAATTATCATCAGAGTCATGTTTGTATACTATTATATTTCAGGTCTAATAGTAAACCTAAGAACATGTAGGTTTTCCATTTATTCACAGCACAGATGGCAGCAGCATGAGTTTTCACCACCTAGCCCAACATTTGCAATCACAATCTTGTGGAAAATCTAGGGCAATTTAAAAACGATGAAAGTTACCAGGCTTGATACGAATATAACAGAGCCCCTCAGGAATGATTCAAAGTAGGCTGTTTAATAAGATTTTGCGCTCTTCCAATGAAATTCTGTAGGTAGGATATTACTTTCTATGAAATTTTACAAATYGTGTAAAAATCAACAGTGATATAACCAATAGAAGCACTCACACCAACACCCACCACAACCACGGGAAAACTGATCTGACCATCACACAGGAAATAAAGGAGGAGCTTTAAAAAAATTTAAACAGTGAAGACTGTTTCAATATCAGATTGTACCAGAACTCTCTGACCCTGCCTGCTGAAAGAAATTCAAAGAAGAATCTCTACACCCATCTGAACCTTAAAACTCAAAAGGTAACATACAATCATTTTCCATTAGCTCCAAAAAATTTATCAAACAATCTCTCATTCCACCACTCCAAGAATTTTTTATGTTCCCAAAATCCACAGACAAGGGGATACTGTCAGAAAGACAATACTGGATTAGAGGAACTCTAAAGAGAACTTGAAGAAATCATGACAATAACTGAAGGGTGACACCCACAAACCATTTCTCCTCTTCAACTGTGGTAACTACAGAAACATTAGCTCCACAGGGAAGTTAACGCTTACTATGATTTTTTTGCATTAATCAATTGAAAAGATAATTTTTGGAGTAATAAATTAGTGCCCATGGATAACTTAGCCCTTTGCATTCCATATAGGATCACTAAATATTTCAGATGTGAGTACAGCTCTGTTTGAAAATAGATCAAGATCAACAATTCATTCCAGACAGATATGTAAACTGTTATTACATAAGAACTTTCAGACACTACTCAGGTTTTTGAAATATTTATGCTATGTCTTTTCTTTTTATAAATTAGACCAGATTACCGTCGCCAAGCTCAATAACTGAGAAAATGCATATTGACATAGGCTACTTTCTCCTGTAAAACACAGATTCATAATCTTTAACATTAGCAGGGATGATTAGATTATCTAATGTGATCTACTGTATCATGTAGGGAAGACAATTTCTACTGCTTCTGCCTTTATGGAGATCAAGAATGTGTTTTCTATTGATCCATAACCTCAGGAAGCATCTGGGCTGAATGGGGTGCCTGACTCAAGTGTCTAGGTCCATTCTGGGTGCCCTAGGACTACTGAGCTATCCACAGCGCAGGACTACGGGAGACCTCCATCACTCTGGTTTGGCAACTGGCAGCCTGGTGAGCCTAAAACATCTGAAACCTCTGGTTAGGCACCCCACTACCTGTCCCAGTCCGTATCTGAAGACACGATGCTATGCAGATTCTCTTGGTTGCTTTGATACTTTGTCTCCGTGTTTCACCTTTTTGTGGCTGTTGTTAATAAATTCTGCCTAATTGCTCAATAGAATGTGAAATGTATTTTAGTATCTGTCTCGGAAACACTGTGTGCAGGTGTAAAATTGCCTGCTAATGCCTACCCACTATACCCCTGATTTCATATCTGAAGGCTGCATTCATTCTTTTTGTTACATCATACTGGGCATTTATATAGCATTGCTTCTCAAAATCACTGCTTTCCATTCTCTGTTTTTACATATTTGTTGTTACACACATTGCCTTGTGATTGCCAAAATTTATATATATGTTATTAGAACAGGCCCAGGTCAAAAATAGTGATGACTGCTTTATATACCTGACCTGCACTTATTACGCTTTAGAACTCCATCAGGCAAGATGATATAGCAGGTGTATCAAGTAGTAATTTAATATTTACTTCAACATCCCAGATAAACACTTAATAGGATATAATAAATTTCCTAAGGCATTTTTGTACCATCCTGTAGAAGTTAATAGAGAATTATATCCTTTCTAAACAATCCAATCTTATGGTTCAAAACAGGATTTGGAAATTTTTCATTCTCTGTAACAATATGTTTTAAGAATAACTGTCATAGAAATCCACTTTTGTCTTCCCTAGTAAATTCCATAGGCTTGCCCTTAAGGACTAACATTAGCACATTCTGAAATGACAGCTCTGACGATTCCCAGATTTGGGTAAAGTCCATATTCTGGTAAAAAGCTGGTGATTCTGATCTATTTGAGGATGTTTCTTTCTTCCAGAAGTAATTAACTTCTCCAGAGAAACACTTTTTTCAAGTTTTACAAAAGGGCTCAAAGAATGCCATTTTCATAGAAAATAGCATAGATAGATACAATGAAATTAAACATCTTCTCATTTACAACTGGCCACCTTTCCAGCTCTGTTGGCACCCAACAGGAAGTCTACAGGACTATTCGCAAAGTAAAGTACAAAACAGCAAGTTTGGCTTGGGGCATGTAGATGGTAACAGCTCTGCAAGTACAGTAGATAAAGCTTTCCACCCAACAGTGTGAATTCCTTGGATGACTTAAGGTCTGGAGAATCATGGGACATCTTCAGAATTTTGTTTAACTAATGAATGATCTTACAGGAATTATCATACATAAAAAGCTACTATTTTGGAATTTTTATGGAACAAAATAAGAGTTTAAATTTTCTGTTTGTATAACTCAGAAAAATACTTTCAGTGTACTCCTTTTGGGGCATGGATGTTTCCCAAAATGATCAGTGGCTTTAGCTGACTGTAGTGATTAGAAAATGGCAATAACAGCCCAGATTCTGAAACTCTGAGGACTCAGGCTGAAATTAAGAAATTTGGCATGCAGTAACACTATACAGCTCAGAGCTTTTATTTTAAAACTGATGTCTTACCAAATACAGCCATCTGTGTTCCCTCTGGGAAAGGTTCTACCATTCTGTTTCCATTGACATGATGTTTATCTAGAAGGGAAAAAAAAAGTCAAAATGTAATAGAATATATGTTTTGCATAAAACCAACTGTTTTTTTCTTACAGTTCTATTGAAACCTGAAGTTTGATTCACAAAAGCCAACCTGTACAATTCACTAATATCTGGAACTTCACACTCTCTGAGTCTATTTTTCGAAAACACTGTCCACAAGTCCCAGGATATAAACTGGGGATGCATTTCAGTTTAGCAGTTAAGACAAGTCAGCTGATACTAATATGACACACACATACAGAGCAATATACAGTAGCAATCACTGTCAAAGGTGGAGTACTCTTGAAAGCAACCTCCTCATGCAAGCAGAAAAAGCAGGGAAATCATAATTCTCTGTTGCTGCTAGGGTATGTTGGTGCTCAGCCACAAGCTTTTTTATATGACCAAGCATAAACCGTGTGTCTTTTCTGCACTAGTGTGGTGGGTTGACCTTGGCTGTCTGCCAGATGCCCACCCAGCCGCTCTCTCACTCCCCCTTGTCAACAGGACAGGGGGAGAAAACAAGATGGAAAAGCTCGTGGGTTGAGGTAAAATACAGGGAGATCACTTACCAATGACCATCACGAGCAGTCCAGACTCAACTTGAGGAAAATTAATTTAATTTATTGCCAATTAAAATGTGTTTGGATAGTAAGAAACAAAGACAAATTAAAACAACACCTTCCCCCCACCTCCCCTTTTCCCTGGCTCCATTCCTGATTCTGACCTTCGGGCTCACAGGGCTGTTTCTCACACTTTTTTCCTCACTCCTCACTGCCACGCCATGTTTTGCCCTTTCTTACATATATTTTGCCAGAGGCACCACCAGCGTCGCTGACGGGCTCAGCTGTGTCCTGTGGTGGGGCCATTGCAGAGCCAGCTGGAACCGGCTGGAACCGGCTGTGTCCGGCATGGGGCAGCCCCTACCTCTCCTCACTGAGGCCACCCCTGCAACCCTCCCGCTACCAAAACCTGGACATTTACACCCAATACAACCAGCAATCTGTTCGCTAAAATGAATATTTATCCAACATATTCTAATGCCACATCCATTCATGACAGACCATACAGAGTTCGTCCTTTACAGCAGTCACACCCTGGACTGTTTTAACACTATTAAATCACTGCCGCCATTGGAAACCACTGTAACAGATCAAACGTAACTGCTCTTCCATTAATCAACGCTTAATCAAGAAGGSGAGAGGAGCCCAAAACGCAAAACAAAACCCATTGTGCAATTGTCCTCAGTGACTTGGGGTCGGCAGCCCCAGCATCTTCCAGCTCCTGCCAGGTCTCCACAACGGAGATGTTTTTCACACAGGACACTTCCCCTAGGCTATGGCCAAATTTCTTAGAAAACTTGATGCATGACACAAAATTAGGAAAACCGCATCCGCTGTTTTCATGGAAACTGAAAAGCTGGTACATTTGAGGTTTACTTTAGTTAAATGGTCCTTTTCTAGCCACTATGGCTACCCGCTCTCAGGTGACAGACCTGTTTTCTCCAGTGAGCAGCTGGGCTCTGGGAAATCTGGTCTGGGGAAGCAGACAGATGAGCTACAGCTACCATGAGCTGCAGTTTAAGACTAAGTTATATATCCTTGCACAAGTATACAGGAGGACATAAGACAGAACACCTATACAAAGCATTTGCATAAAAGCCAAATCAAGACTGAGCCTTTCAATCTCGAGGAACACAAAGCGTACAGGAAAGTGCAATATTATGGCATCGCTGGTGCTCACAGGGATGATTTCTATGCAATAAAATAGTAGAAGCCAGGCTTTACTCCCTCCGTGACAAGATGGCTCCCAGGGGCTAGAAACTGCTCAGTTTTGAAACTAAATAATATATTCTTCACATCCCAATGTACTCCTCTTTCATCCCAATGTACTTTCCTGAGCATAAAGAAAATTCTACTCCTTGTGATAATATAGGCTTATCACTATTGTATAATCAGGGTTGTATGTATAACCTGGAAGGGTTGTATGTATACAACCTGGAAATGAGCTCTCCAGCCTCCAAATAAAATAAAATATACAGATCCACAACAGAATATTCCCAATCCTTTTCACTGGCATCCCCACATGCATTTCTTGATCTACTAAGACTTATTGTCAACAATGGTGGAAAGAAATAAAATCGCCTGAACTCAAAATACAGGTTTCTGTTCACAAAATACTTTCCAGGGAGAAAGCCAAGAGATTTTCTCCATACGTGCATTATTTCACTTCCTGTAGTACAGAACCTGGTGAGGAATAAAACAGGTCAAATTAAGAACAAGGGATTGCCTTGCGAATTCTCTGAAAGCAGTAGTTTTCATTAGCAGGGAGGCATAGCACAGTACTAATCCCTGGCATCAAACATTTATCAACAGTCAATGAGAAAGGAAAATCAGAGTTATCTGCAATTGGAGCAAGAGGTGCCATGAAGACAATTGTTTGCATTTAGGAAGATTGAATGCCCTGTGCCACACAAGCCAAGTGAGGGGCTTTAGGAAGGAAATTGTTGGGAGGTTCTAGAGCGGGAGTAATATGACTAGCACCGTACAAGGTTTCAACCTCGTTAGCTATAGCTTGTATTACTAACATGATCTACAGCCATCTGAGATGAGCGAACAGTCAGAAAAACTATGAAACATCGTGCAAGATCAAATAAACTAACCCTGCCCTAGTCCTGATAGCTGCCTTCATTTAAAGAGTGAATGACATATATGATATATGAAGTAGTTATCATGTCAAATGGTGAGGCTTTCAATATATTAAAATTAAAATTAAACTTTTAGAGGTGAGATGGGCTTGAATGGAAGTAATATTTTCAGAGTTCTCGAGTTGTCTTCCAACGCCTTCATACTTTTGTTTCAAAGATCTTAGCCAGATAAAATAATTCACTTTCTTGTCATTCATACTTCGTTTTACAATTTTTCCAGTATTCCCTGCCCCCTGCCTAGATGCACTAAACAGTAAAAAATAAACAAAATTTACAAGGACTTTCACAAAACATACGTTCAACCTCAGGAAGAAAGTAACAATGTATAGTATAAAGAGCCTCTCCACAAGTACACTATTCAAAGAACACTGCAGTTTGGGGCTTTTTACTGAACAGTTTTTCTTGTAAAAACATAAGCTTTAATTCTCACCTACAAATTGGATTGAGCAGCTCCAGAAAATCAGAAATACTTTGGCCCCATGGAATTAGAAAAAAATTAGAAGGACTTTCCCTGTAACTTGCCAACAGAAAGAATACATGACTGTTCCAAGCTCATCGTCATTGCAGGGACAAGGGCTTACAATATATAAGATAAAACCTGTTGGTACAGAGACATGGAAAGCCTATCAGTGAACACTGAACCAGCTATGAGAAGTTAACTTCAGCTTCCTAGTGGTGAAAACAACATSTTTCACCCTAATACTGTCAATATTTACAGTGGACTACAACTGCATTCAGGCACTTGGAAAAGTAGAATTGTGAGGACGTTAATGTCTTTATGTCATCTTCTTGATCTTCTCGATCCTCAGGATTTCAGCAGAAAGCCAATTGGTAAGGAATAAATTTTTGTTTCTGTTTTATTGATACTCAAGCTGTCAGCATTTTCATGAACGTAAATTCACAACCAAACAACGGGCGACTTCCTCTCAAAAATGTCGAATGCTGCTCCATCCTCAACTGCAAGAACTCTCTTTACCATTTTTCAAACTAAGCCTGAGAGATATYGGCAACATACTTTGCTCCCTGCTGAACAGAACTATTATGCGCTGAAAGCAACACGTATCCTGAAGGTCTTGACATTCAACTTCAGCTTCAGGCAAAGTCTGCTTTAGATAGGTGCAGTGCCTGGCCCTCTCTCCTTAGATTCTCTGGATTTTTACAGAAATAATACTTCACAGATCCTCTGTATCTGTGAAAGAGCATAATATATGGAAAGATAATCAAAAGTTGCTAAACAGGTCCTCAATATTTCTTTGGCATTATTCAGTCTTTGCAGCCTCTCACTCAATAGTTTCTAACACAGTCCTACAACTGCCCTTTGCTAAAGATTCACTAACTTCAAGTAAAGCTCTGTCCACACATGGATTAGGCTATATCTGTACTAGTAAACTATTCAAATAAACAAGTCATATCTAGAAACTATTTGAGAGAGTGTTAATTAGCCTAGCTGAAATCATGTTAGATCCTATCCTAGCAATTTACCAGCGTGGACAATCAAGTTCCAGTGTCTGGACCTGTTCTCTGGCACATTTTAACTTATTAGTATACACTTCATTTATCCTCACAGTTCCATGTATGTCGATGGTATCACACCTGTTACAGATAAATTTAACACAGAAGATGTTCAAATGAGAAAGTTTTATAAAAAATATTTCCTTTCAAACCAGCCTGACTTAGGTTCTAAACAGATTTACTGTTCTGCCATAAGCCCAGAGGAAATTTAAAGCTCAGTTAAGTAAAAACTCACTGCCGTTAAGTTAGATTCCTAATAAAGTCATTGCCACAAAAATTATAGCACTTATCAGACCCTTAACAGAATTGAACTTGCAATTATTAGAGGCTGAAGTTTGTGCTTCTTTCTTAAATATGCAAAATTAAAGCACTGGTCTAATGCAGAGCAGCCAGTCACTCATAGGCAAAATCCTCTCTCACAGTAGTACAGATGAAATGAAAGTTATACCAAGAATGAAATCAGCAGTGCAGAAAGTCTATACGAGGCATTTTGCTTAACTGAAGATATCCAAGAGGAACTCTAGGTTAAGATACCCACAGTCATTAATGAACACGAGTTCTCTATTTGTGGACCCAAATGAAGCTGCTTAAAAAGATTTGGCTTTCAGACAATGCTGATCCAGCATTGCGTGAAAATCAGAAATTTTCCGGTCTCAAAATATTCAATCATCTCAAGCAGTCATTGTAAAGTTTTGAGAACATTTATTTTTTATTAGTAAGAGATTCATATGTTCTTCATATTTATCTTTTGATTTTTAAACCGTTAGGGAATATTTAGACTACATATCCAAACTTGTTTCATCAGAGCAGCCAGAAAGTTATTATTTTTAAATGAAAACTGAGATTCTCACATAATCAAATTAATCCAGGAGTAGGGGTCATATTTATACACAAGGACTGTTGATTTTCCATGGTAAGCACAGCCAGGAACTGAATTGAAAATAGCTGATTAACCAATTACCATGAGTCTCCTCCATCTCCTACCAGCACAAACACGATGGGTACATGGGGAGAGGAGGAGGAGAAGGCATAAGCAGTGATGGGGMGAGGAAGGAACTTCCTAAAGCAAATCAGCTACTGCTTGAACGGCTCCTTTCCCCTTTCTGTTTTGCCTTAGACATCTTTTCCTACACTTTCCATCACACCACCATGGTGGAGGTTTTTTCTCCATTGGCTACACCAAACACTCACTCAGGTGTCAATGCGGTAGCTAGATCACTGAGGGGCTGGAAATTTCTGACAGATGACAGAGAAAGCAGGTCAGGGGATACAAGAAGTTTGTAAAACAGTTATAAAAATAACTCAGTGGTTATTATTTCCAAAAATGGCATATAAGTCATAATATATATCATAGGAGTTGCAAGATGGGCACCAAAGAAACATAAAAGTACTGCTTACTTTCCAGAGTGTTAGCTGTGCATGGCATGTACATATACTATTTAGCATAGTTGCCATATTCATTTTAAACAAAATTTTGAAAGCAATAAAGCTTAGAGCCAGGCCTGCGTGAAAAAGACTGCTTTCACCTAAATAAAGAGGGGTGAAGAAAAATGTTCAGCATTGAATAAGCAAGTTATTTAAATGCCTCCTAAATTTTGGATGTGAGAGGAGTGTGTCATTCACAGTCACAACTCCACCTCTCTAAAGCGAAGTAATGAAAAGTAGGATGACAGACACCATTTGAAAACTTATAACATGGAGACAGACTGATGGCATTTCACTGTAACCTACAGCTGCTATGTTCTTTTATTTAAAAATTCATTGAATGCCCAAGTTTAACTTCGGTGTCGGAGTTTGTATGCTCCAGAAAGACCACAGTAAAATGAATGCTACAATGAGAAGACATCAGATTCATTGCTCCTGTGACGGCTGAGAAAGTTTTACTGCTTTAGGAGAAGACAGAATTATCACCAGTCTGAAAACTCATGTAACAACAAATCTAACCCGTAGCACAAGACAAGTGAGGTGCTTTGTGAGAAGTAAGACATTCAGAAAAAACTCCTCGTGGCATGATTGGTAACCCACTGCGAGGTACATGGACTATCAGGCCTGATCATCCCCTACTGCTTTTTCATATAACACTTTTTACTGCTGTGCACCATCAATATACAGTACATAATTGAAGGCCAGTGGGTTTCTTTTCTGTCTTGTAAACAAGAAATCATCTAATTTTTATTTCCAGTGAAAGACGGCAACATTGAGAAAAAAATGGTGGAAGTTTGGCAGTGCAGTGTTACCATTTAACATGTAATGAGTAAAAGGTCTGTAAGTGTCACCAAAGAGAAGAAATCCTAAGCTAAAGAAGACTAAGTAGTAAAAATAAGGAATTCACTGCCCTTGGGTAAAAGTTCAACACAGGTGACACATGAAAACTCTTCAAAGGAAGCAAAATTAGCCTTACTTACCAGTATTTTCCAAACAAATATTTTCTTTTTAATTTAACCATTTAACCATTTAATTTAACCAGTACATGTCAACAGAGAATGAACCAGATACCTGTTCATTTTTTCCAGATAATCATATCCTTTACAGTAACTATATTGAAGTCTACAGGCAGCACTTAATTTATTAACAGTGAACTAACTCTACGAAAATGTACACTTCCATTAGGCTACATGGCCTGTGGAATTAAATGACAGTAACAAATGTGCTATTCACATTTCCAAGTATAAAACTTACTCGATATCTTTAAAACAGAACTCCATTTCAGTATATTTACATGTTATCTGATGAGAGCTTCATTGCACTTCATTCGCCTGGCTTAGAAAACAGGGATCTGACCTTTATTGTACTTGTGCTTAAAATGAGGTACCTGAGTAAATTGCCTGATTCAAAAAACTTCTGGGCTTCCAGATTTTCTATTAACTTCACTGAAAGCCACAACTGGCCGGTACTTTTGAAAAACAGGTCATTCATTCATATAACTAAATACAAACCTTGAAGCCTGACTTTTTAAACCTAAGGTTTATTTCTTTTTTCACTGTACCTTACCCCTGTTAAATCTTTTAACAGTAATTGTTAAATCCTTTTTTTTTTTTTAATTACTAAATCTCTGATAAATCTTTTAACAATTGATTCATCCAATTTGAAGTCAATCTGACTAAATTCTGGTTTGAAAGCCTAGCTGTCACAGAGCCAGAATCTTTCTTTTTTTGTCCTATCATTCTCAGTAGGCATGGCTGATAGTTTGATCAAAACAGTTATTTGGATTTCTTTGTCAGTTATTCTAGGAGTAAGCTTGACAGTTTTTTCAGACAAAAGCATAAATGCAAAACTTTTCACCATCTACCTATTTCATAACCCGGAAGATATTTCCTTAAAAAAAAGGGTTTAGTTCTCTAATATGGTATCAGATGTGTATGCCAAGAGGAGTTACGCATGTACTACGTACCAAATTATGTCATATATGAGGATTTTACAAATTGTACAAGGGTAGGGTTGTTCCAGTCATTAATATTGAACCAGATCCTTACTTCTTCAGAGGGGAAATCTTTCACCTTATTTATATCYGTCCCCTCTCCCAAGATCTCCTGGATATCAGAAAATGTTTTTGAGATGGTTTCACAATGATCTGGAAAGGACAGAGGGTAAGTCTGGCTGTTAAAGAGAAAACTTGTAGGTAGCGCTGCTGAAGGAATAGGAATTACCTACTAAATCCCCCCATTTCCAACATAAACTGTCTAAAACCACCCATTCATCCTTGTCCCTGAAGGTGGAGCCTCTCTTCATCATTTTGGGGATTTCAAAAAGCTACTTAATGGAAAACTCCATGAAAGCATAGCTTCACCAGGGGCACGCTCTGAGGACTGGAGAGAGGCACAAGAGGGAGAGGGCTGCTCTACTTCAGGCCTCTCTGGAGCTAATAGTGGTTTTAGATGTGTAATTTATGGCAGAATTTCGTCCATAAATTCTTCATAGCTGGTGATGAAATAGAAGCTCCTCTTTATTTTCAGGTCTAGTTCAATGAGCAGAACTCTCAGTTCTGCAAGCTCCTGTGTAATAAGAAAATCTAATGTCATATCAGATGAAACCCAAAGTGTTACGTTTCAAATCACTTTGCCTCCCAAAGGATATTTTCAGCACAGGGACATTGCTGCCTGGACCCAGCCATTTATGTTTCTGACTCCGACAAGTCATTTTGGTCCTCAGCATCGGCAGAGAGATGGCGTACATGATCTACTGGGTTTCTTTCGCCTCTCATTTCTCCAGTTTCATCCTCCGCCAGTCAGTAGAGATCAGCTGTCAACTCATTACCAATTAAAAAGAGAGGTCAGTTACGTAACGGTAATTCACTGCCTACAACTGTTTGTAGTATCGTGTTATCGTTCTCACACCATGGTTCCCAACTATTATTAAAAAAGCGTGATATCATTCAATGGAAAATATTAATTACAAATTTTGTTGAAAAATAAGTAACTTCGCWTATTAAAATAGGTCAGGAAAGGAAGAGTGGTAGCTGAAAACAGTTTTGAAATGTATTCTGGAGATGATGTCTCACAATGTGACACACTGTGTTCTGCTGCATCCATTCTATCAAACAGATTACTACACAGAAACTGATTGATGCTACAAAATGTGATGCGTCCTAGCACAGTGTGTCAGTTCAGACCCCAAAACACATGGACTCCTCAAAAAACACCAGTTCTGTTTAATGAACAAAGGCGAGATTATCGCACACTGATTTTGTTCTGCAGTTCTTACTGGGAAATGTACCAACAGGAATGACAGGAAAACAAGTTTTTGAAATTGAAAATTAATTCATTTCTTAGAAGAAGGCAGTGGAGATGCAGAGGAGGAGAAATAGCGATTTTGAAATTTCCAGTCTACTGGGGTTTGCAGATTAGTGGCTGAACAGCTGCGCCGGTAGCTGTGTGACTGTGCTAATAGGAAGCAGTATGTCACGCAGCTACGGACCACAAGGGAAGCAGGCTGCGCAGTGTGAAAGGGGAGACGGGCTGCAAGGTCAGAGGAGACCGCGTGTGGCATGGGGAAGATAGGCTATAGGAGCATGTGTAGGGCAAGGGGGAAAGTTGGCTGTAGGGCTCTGCGTAAGACCGGAGAGAGAGCAGATGTACAACCGGGTGTGGGGCAGTGGGTACGCAGCAGCTGGGACAGAGGATGGTGAGGTGTGGGAGTAAAATATGAGGATCAGGGATATGTTTGGGGTATGGCCAGAGGAAAGTACCCTAGAAACTACAGTAACGGATTTATTGCTTTCAAGGAGACAAAGCCAGGTACCATTATGTGACTTCCACACACAGAAAGTACGTGAGACCTAGATAAACAAGACCGCTCGCATCCTGACTGTACCCACACGTGCTGCTTGGTGTATTTTCTGATTCTGTAGGCCAGGTGTTTAACTTCTGAGTTTTGGGGTAGATACGTTAAGGTTAAATTAAATATGCTTAAATCGGGATTCATGCCACTTGGCTTTAGTCACCTACAATGGATATCTACATCTGAGTACCCAGCCTTGGATCCTTCTGTACTCTGGAAAGAACCAGACACTTCCGTGGTGATTCATCTGACATATTTTGGATGTTTTGTTCAGGATAAAATGAATCATATTTAAAAGTGTCAATTTCTGAGCACTGATTATAAGGAAACTAGTGACAAACTCAGATGAATTCCACCTATATCAATTGCAGTAATATCACTGAGATTTATGATCTATTCGGTGGGAGGATTATAGGTACCTGTGTGTACATACATCTTTATTAAAATATGGCCTTGACACCAACGGAGATTCTGGGTTATGAACCAGGACAATTGTTAACAGTAAAACGTATGATCCAAATAGCAAAGGAAACAATAGCAGAGGAAAATGACAATTTTCCTAGGGTTGCTAGAACCTAGCAACCTAGGGTTGCTAGAAGGTAGTCTACCTCACAAGCAGTTTCGTTGCTGTACTGCAGTAATAGACCTCTAATCAATACAGCGTTCACCCAGCTCAGCCAGGTAACGTAGACAGAAACATATTAGGTACACACAGTACTCAACTCTTGTGGTACTTTTGGGATTGTCACATCATTTCACTTTCCAAAAACCTAACTAATGGAGGTTATGACATAACATAAAAATCTCAGTTTTCATTTTTAAAACCTATGCTTTTTAGCCTGCCTGTTGGGAGATTTCAAAAATGGAGACCACCTACACTCAAAAATTAAAAATTAATCAAGAAATACAAATATAATTTCTCCTTCTAAGAAGATATGCAGTGTTCAGATGTTCAAGATTTTATCTTCCTAATACCTCTACAATATGGCTCCACTATCTACATGTACATATCAATCTTTTGTTTAGGTTCTTATTATCTCCCAACTTGATTGCTAAAATATGCTTTCCTTGAGACTTGAGAAAGGCTCTCTGGAGCACTAAAATTCCCCAAAAATATTGCTGCAAAGAACACTGTTCTAGTCCATCAGTTTGACAATGTCACTCTCCTCTTCAAATTGCTTCTCTATTGCACCAAGCAGAAGATGCTTGTCTACTTTCAAGGCCCTCCTGACCGAGACTACACTGCCAACCATCTTTCATGCACAAGCTGAGTGTCATGTTCCACCTCTGATCACTCAGAGATGCCAGCCATCGCTCTTTACACTTTCTAACAAGTTTCCTCATCATTTCTGTGGCACTCCCCCTCACAGCAGGGAGGAGATCCCCATAAACAAAACCAGAGCTACCTCCTTATCTCCTTCCTTAAACCTCCTCTAGTTACGGAAAGGTACACGAAAAACCTGACACTAGTTAGTCTGCTTGCATGTAATGTATAGTCAGGTTGCCAGTATACTGATCTATAGAGATTTCAACTGTCTGTCAGTTCTGTATCGTCGTATGGTAGCCCAAATAAAAATAATAAAAATAGCGTTGCACTTACTGTGTGGGACCCAATGCATAGCTGTTGAGTAACTGGGATTGATAATTATCCCCTTCTGCAAAAGAACAGGTCAGCATGCCATCATTTGAGAGAATATAGCAGCACACCATCTTTTTTTGACTCCCTGTAATGATCAGCAATGCCCTGAATGCATAGAAAAAGCCCTAAACCTGTAGCAGAGTGTGGTATTGAGTTATCCACGTAACGCGAACAATCCATGCCATCTCTACCATTATTGCTTTTCAGGCAGTGCCAGTAGCATCTGGTTGTTAGTGTAGGAATTTAATGAAGCTGATAAAATGCAACTGGACTTTATTTCAGAATTAGAGACAATGCCTTTCAAAACCCCACGTGAAACCCTTATCTAACCCAGCTTGGATAAGAATACTATCAGACAGGCTGAAAAACCAAGAGATCCAAACAAAGGACAATGATAAACACAGTGTAACCGAGTTGGGAGGAGATGTCCAGTGGGGTGTGGCAAGGAGGATTGTTAAGCCTGGGTTTATTTAGCAGCTTTATTAATGATCTCAAAGAAGGGGTGAAAAGCACATGAATAAAACATGCACTGGATACTCAACTGGGACATCATGTGTACACCATGAAAAATGAAAACTAGCACAAAGCTCTAGGCAGAAATTCTGCAATGAAGCACAGAGAGATGCAAAGTAGCTCCAGGAATACTACTGTTTTCTTGTTATGGAAGAAAAGCTTGTGCCCTCATCTTTCTTGAGGAAAAAAAGGAAAAAAACTGTCTAAAAGGGTAGGGACCATGGCCTGAGGGAAGGACAGAAGATGCAGAAATAAACTCTTATAATGGCCAGACTCTGGAAACCCACATGCCCTCAGCTTCTGTTACAGAGACTGCTGCTGGGGATATAATCTCTGTTGGTATGCTTCCTGGCACTGCTTGGCCCAACATCTCCTTGCTTGTGAGCCAAATTCTAGGCTAGCCTACRCAAAGAAAAGCTAGGTACAGAAAACAGTGCAGACCTAATGGTAAAATCCCCAAATTGCTTTTAAGTACATTGCTTTTTTATAATTTCCTTTTACACATTAATATTTACATAATCTTCTGAATGTGAGTTTTGATTTAGGATGCTCACTTTCTGAGGGTTGAGCCTGAGAGCATTTAGGTCTTGTGCCAATTCATACTGGGTATCTTAACACCAACGAGCTCTTATTGATTTTTTATGTTCATAGCTTCTCAAAATTAGACTGAAGATAATTTTTGCCGGACGTTCACATACATGTTCAAGGTGGGAGAATCCCTTTTAAATTCATGGCTGGCCATGAATTTTTAGATAAATAGTAGAGCGGTGGTTTTTCAAGTTCTTAATTACATACATAGAGACATAACTCAAACATTTTTTTCCTGAGGAGGGACTCATAGAGACAATGTAGACTTCTTTGACTAATATTACAGTATTCTAATATTGCACTAAAACATGCCATTCAGGCTGATGAGATCACTCTAAGTGTAACTTCTTTGTTTTTTCTGAAATACAATATGGAAGAGCTTGACCCAGGAAAGGTTCCTCTCACCCAAAGCACCTGGACTAATGGGGGAAAATATGCAATATTGAGCTAGTCACCTGTTTTTAGGCATCCACATACAGAAGAGATGAATCTTATCCTACAGGTGGCTATTTTTCCCCAATTACTATGAAGGATCCTACGGTGGTTAGCTCAGATAAAGATATGTATACTGGATCAAATTAATTCCAACCAGACCGTCTGTTTTCATTCACTTAGAGAAGCAATACCAAAGAAAAGCCACCCTCATACTTCTCTCTGTCTATTCGTTGATACTCTGTACCTTTAGGGCGCTTGATTCTTCCTTGCACAAATGCTGTTTTATACCAGCTTTGTACTTGTTCTCCATGAAAATGGAAAAAAATAATTTTGAAGATCCAAGCCAGTGAATAACCAGGCCTATCGTGATTTTTGTATCTAAAAAAATCTAACCAACACGTGATATTAAAATTTTACAACATCCCAGAAAGGTATTATTATGCATATTATACCAATAACACAATGACAGGTTAAAGAACTTCTCCAAGTTCACAATATCCCTGGTAAAACATGTCTTGATTCCCAGTCCCTTATACCAAAGAGCTTGTCCAACTCCCTCTCCAGCTACTTGGAAAAGGGTGTTTATTGGGCTAATAAAACCCAATGGAGGGAATTCAACAGTCACTCTCTATTAATGAGTTAACATCACTCAGTCACCTACAATTTAATTTTTCTAAGGCCCTGAGATTTTAATTTGAGTAATACTTCTATTAATTACAATGTCTAATAACAATGTCTAATTCAGACATCTGTTAAAAGTATGTAATGTTAATTTATTGGAAAATCTCCAGCAGTGCTCAATTAAAATGTTCCCCAGTTAAGTTAATGCATATGATTTGTAATGGATAGCAAAATTAGATACTGTTAATAAAAATAATAGCAAATTAAAAACAATAAAACCTTGAGTTTAAGACTGACAACATTAAAGATGCAGAATTTTTCATTAGGCCGTAGAGCAAGAATTTTTGAAAACAGGATATTCCCACACCAGTTTGGGAGCCTATCGTGCAGAGCATTGCTCTGAATTAGCACCTACAGGAAGTATTTGTTGCACAAAACACCGCAGGAAATAGTATTAATCCTCACTTATTAGATTTTTCTTGCTTTAGTTTCAGTTTTCCCTCACAAGATATTTTTCACGTTCCTTAAATATGTACGCTTACTCAGAGGCCTATATTTGGCAGGGTGGATTTTGCTATTTTTAAATAATTGTGCTGCTTTGCAGCATATCTGCAGTCCTGTGAATTAAATTGATAGGTGAAACAAACAGCGCTTTTCCTCATTTGAACATTGTCATCATATTATCATTTCTGTGCCTGACTGCATGTCTCCACTACGCCGTTAATCTGTTTTTAAAAATGGGTCTACATGAAACCATGGAAATGAGGTACAGCACAGTTTTAGTGAAGCATTACAATACACCGCAGTCCCTTAAAGCACAACTGACATTTCTTTTTTCCTTGTGAAGATGTCAGTAGCTTTGAGCAAGAAGCAGCATGCAGCCTGTGATAGAGTATCTCTCTCATACACATTCCCCCTTGATGGCAGATTATCTGCCTGGAGGTTGCATTAGGCTTCAGTCAGCTGTCAGTCAGCAGATGAGCAGGAACGGTCCAGTGCTTCTTCCCCCCCTCGCCCATCTGACAGTGATAAATGACCAGACCTAATGCTCAGCTGAGCTTGACGGGTCCAGGCCTCCCCTCGCAATCTGTTTCAGATGAACATCAGCCTTTTTCTGGTAATATCCCCTGTCGGCACAGCAAAGGCGAGATCGGGGAGCGCCAAGGTTAGGCCAACCGGCTTTTCTTTCTCAAAAAAAAGGCAATTGTGATTTTACTACTCAAGGAAGCTCATAATCTGATGGCAAAAATAAAGACGAGAACAGCGTTATAAACCACCACAATGAGCACTGTCATCAATTAACTGTCTTCTTAAAAGGATGGATGCGTCTCACTCAAAGCTTCAGAAATGCACCTCAGCCTTAAATATAGTTTATCCAAAGTGCTTGTCCTCTTTATGAAACAACATCATGATATTGCTTCTTCCATTGTATCTGGAGTGGATGGGGAAGAGATTCTAAAAAAGACAGTTTTTAAAGTGAAATGGGAAGTAGTTACCCCAATTGTAAAAATCTGCTACAACTTCATCTTGAACAGCTACTGCAGTTTAAGGCTGATACTCTATTTCTTAGTGACTAGAAATATATCACAAAATATTTCACACTTAACAATTTTTTTTTTCACTCTTATCTTAAGTCAAATAAATTACTGCAGGATTCTAGGCTCAAACTATGTTTCTTTACTGAAGCTAGTGACCATCAAACAGCAAACTAGCCACTGACCATTACGAAACCATATCCACAGTTAAAGGATCCATTATGAATAGATGCTTCACAGTAAACTTCCAGTTCACATTTTGTACTCTCCAAAGTGCGCAAGTGATTTAGGATGAGATGCAAGAGGATTTGAAATGGATGAAGACACATTTGGCTGTTCAGAAAACCTAAGCATAAGGCACACAGTTCTCACAGGGTGTCAGGGTTAGGCACTGAACTGTTTGTATCTTTGTTGCAGCCTTGCTTGCCATCTACGTGGCATCTTAACGTGAGTTTCACTGCATCTTTAAGCATCTCTGCTTTGAAACCTGGCCTCTTAGAGACCAAAGTTTCATTTTTAAAATGCCTTCAACCATTCCCAGAGGAGTGTCATCACAAAGCTACACTCAGGCTAAGAAGTGGACTTAAACCCTCAAGAAGCATTAGATAAGAGCATCTAATATGAAGTCCTATGTTAGATACTTGCACAAAAAAACTTGTTTGTCTAGTGATTGTCTTTGGAGAGATCTGCTGAGCAGGACAGAGATGATGAGGCTTCCTTTCAGGTAATGGAAAGAGCAAGGTGCCTCCTTTTAGGGTCCTCAATCATCCTTCCTGGTCCAAGGCATCTCCTTTAAAGGTACTGCATTGCCCAATTTGGGAACCTAAAGTAGATGGACTAACTATAGCCTTTAGGTGTTCTCAAAAAACTTGCTAATAAGCAGATTATATACAGAACTGTACTAAAATACCATTTGTAGAGTGAAGACAGCAGCTTTAAAGAGTGAAAACATGTTTAGCGGCCTTTACCTGGCCTTTGTGAGCATTGTACACACCATTAAACAACTACCAAATCTAGAACAATTAGATATAATTGGTATGGAAAGCTTAGAGGAAATCCAGAGGCAGAATAGCAGGGGTCATGTCGTGGGTGCTCTAGCAGAGCTGTGAAGGAAGGAGGCAGAGCGGACGAGGAGGGATGTAGACTGACAAAGCTACACAGGAAAAAAGAGTGCTTGATTAGAAAGGATGTTACACACGTTAAATACATCAGTAGAGTTGTAGAAAAGTTTTAGCAGGGATTGTTCACATCTATTTAATTATCGGTAACCTATGTCAATACTAAAATTAAAGAGAATTGTAGAATATATCAAAATACTAACCGAGGAGGGTATTATTACTAACTCTAACAGCAGCACAGCTAGGGATCTGTTTCTAAACTCCACTGAAAACACTAACATTTCTGTATTGGCATTGCTGTATCATGCTTTAGACCTGGGAAAATTTATGCTTACAGGGCAATTGGGAGTGTAATCAGCATGGCTGACTGTTTAGTATAAGAGGCATCTGCCATGGACAAGAGTGCTCCATGTCTCACAGCACCAGGAGGAACAGGCTGCTCCTTGAAACATTCAAAGAACAAGATGAACCAGAGAGGGGAAGGTGCTGGCTGTGTTTGGGGGGACGTGGGCTGCACAGAGCACCCCGCCAGCAAGGCAAGAGAGAGCACAAGCAGTCCGATCCTCACCGCTGCTCGGCAGCCCGGAGAGTTCAACCTCACGTTTGAGCTATGCCAAGAAAGGATTTCTGCCTGTGAAAAGAAAGAAACTGGATCTGGCAGTTATTTTGGCAGGCGTAGGCAATATATTGCCCGAGGTTAAACCCTCTAAATTGTTCTGTATGATCAACAGGGAGATAGGGCATTGCAGAGAGCAATTCAGACAACCTAAAATTAGTTTCTAGCTTTGAACTGCCTTCTGAACGAGGTTCTCTCCCACCCTCTGTCTCTCCATTGACTGTGGAAGAAGAAACATGGGAGATTTTAGCTCCTGTATGCTAAAGTTAGCTTCTTTATGCTGAAGTTAGCTTTTTTATGCTAAAGTTAGTTTCTATGAATAACCCTACATATAGCAACAAATTTCAGCTGAAAGCTAGAATCTATTTTGAAAATCATCAAAATGAACACTTTAACCCATTATAGCAAGAGATATAAACAAATAGAGCATATAGTGATATAGGCTGGTAATTCTAACATGATTCATCTCATCCTAAAGCAGTCATCTAAAATATTTGAATCATACCTTGAGGACATTTATCTCCCCCGTGACTGTTACGGAGCCAGTGGTGACTAGCTCAGATAGCAACACCTATAATGTGAGCATCTGAATTTTGGCCAAACAAATCTAACATTTTTTACTATTTCCAAAGAAGTGATTTGTCATCTCCACCGTAGAACCTAATTTCAGTCTAATTTTTCAGGGGCTCCTGTATTTCTAAAGAATGTCAGTCTTGTGAGGAAAAAAAGCAAACACATCAAGCCCAGTAAAGGCAGACTGTGTTATTAATGGAAGCATTAGTTGCACCCCAATATTTATTCTGTTAGCAGACACAATTCCAGTGAAATCCACTTTCCTTACATAACAGGAATTTAACCTTTCTTCCAACCAAGAAACATAAAGTATATGTTATCCAAATATGCAACACATTCCTTTGAATACACAATCAATTTTCCAAAAATTTCCTCCTCTTTCTATTAACTAATAAAGCTCTAAATAAAGTGCATCTTTTCAGAAATTTAGTCTTCTTTTGCTCTGAACAATCTTAATAACAGAATTTGAATCTTCAGATCTATTATACACTGAAATTAACTGACATATTGAGCTTACATTGTAATTGAATAAATTGGGGTATAATGCATTTATCCTTTATTGCTTTAACTGTTATATATAAACTACCTCGAGCTCTCATCCATAGCTCAGAGTAGGCTTGCGCTACATGGTGATGGTATGACATACAACTCATTGAACCACTATCATTCCTTTACAACTCGCTTACATGTAACGATTTTACAAGTTGTAATGAATGAGGGATATGGGAATATTGCCTGTATTGCATCCCTTCCTTCCTGGATGAGTTTGCTTAGCTCTCATTGCTTCTGAAATGTCCCATGTCTGTGTATCTTCTACTTCAGTGGCTGCCCACAGTATTTCTTTCTCAGTTAAACCATGAAATAAGAGAACTGCTGAGAAATCCTGCCTTGTAATTTTGCCAGTCACTACTCATACAATTTTATGAGTAATACATGCTGATGTTTGTGATTTCATGGTAGACAAAGCAGATTTTTGGTAGATAAAATGGATGTGGATTTTTTTAACATTTTTTCCCTTCATAAAATGACAAAAAATAATCATGGGTTTAGTACTTTAATGTGTCTTGATTTACCAGAAGTAAATATAACATCAAGTATCCTGAGTTTATAATGCCTAGTTTGCAGAAAACTACAACAGTTCTACAGTATTTTTATCTTTATATTGCTGAAATAGTGTTGCAAATGTGACTCCAATTCTGTACTGTTTTTTTCTTGCCGCATGTATTATGACCAGCTGCAGCTTATGGTACTACATAATCAAGGACAGTTTTTCAAAATTATTCAATAGCTCCTATTGAACTGATGGCAGATTTTCATAAGAGCTCAGCACTTAATATTGTAAGATTTTTCAAAAATCTGACTCCTGTGTATTATTTCAACTAGCATTCAAGAAGAATAATTAGATTTTAAAAGAGTTGGTATACATTTCATGGCAGGGGGGTTGGACTCATGGCAGGGGGGCTGGACTAGATGACCTTTAAAGGTCCCTTCCAACCCAAACTATTCTATGATTTAATCACATAGTCTGAAGAACCTGCTTCTTGGTCACCTACAAATCTGTGCCAGTTATTCAGTCTGTGTGACCACACTGGGTTTGGGCTTTTCTCCTGAGTGCCAACCCAAATACCAGCTGATTCCCCTGCTCGATGCATTTTTGTGAATGTACCTGGACAGTAAGAACTGACATGAGATTATTAACTCTTCAGGCTTTGCTTGTAATAATAAACTAATAGTGGTAGAGGCACACGGGCTGGACCACAAAGCTCTACACAGTTACATGGTCTTTGGCATGGTTTCATGGTGGTTCTCTAGCACTCTCCCAGGCAATTCCCAGCAAGGTTCAGGAGTTAGAGCAGGTCAAGGTTCATTCCTGGCAGGCAGTCTGGATGTGCCGTGATGTTTTGGAAGATAAGAGAGTTTAATAGCATGAAGGTGGCCAAACCACCCCAGTGGCCTCAAAGCCAACGAACGGGTCTTGGCTCTGCTTAGCTTACTAGTATAGATGTTGCCTGAATGCTTAAAAGGCTGTGGAGGTTTTTCAGATGTCATGTGCTGGAGGAATCTGGGCACTGCTGTTTAAGACCGCCACAGTAAGTAGATTTGACGAGGTTCAAGTAGCTTTCTAAGAAGCTACAACCTGTCACAAATGGTGCCATATGCAAAATTTWACATCAAGCAATTCGCAGAAGGAGCTGAGCCTGGAAGTTACGGTTCCTAATTTTGTGCTATTTTTTATTTAAAGCTATGCTTGGAAAAAGAAGTAATCTTTGTCTTTGTACAAATGTAGATGGAATAGGGTTGAGATGCTGCCAAAATTCAGGTGGCAACTCCTGCCTGCTACTGACTATTGAAGATTCATTGGAAATGCCCACAGATGAAAGGCTCTATATGCCATTATCAGAGCTCCAAAATATCAAGTTATTCAGTGAAAAAAAWCCATAATTAAATTTTCTCTGACATCCTTACATTAAAACCTTGAACATTTCCAATAACAATAATTAATTATGTTTTTCTCAACGCTTTATAATACCTCTCAAAGTAAGATAATGTTTATTGCTCTAGATCCATAAAACACTCTAGACCCAATTTAACAAGCAGTGAGGGAATAATGAAAACATAATTGCTGTCTTTATTAAGGTTACTGCTGAACTTTATTTGGTATTTGAAAGTTGGAAATCTAAGTTATGTGTAGAATATTAAAAATAAAAACAGATGATGATTTACCAAGTAGGCTAATGTAAGTTAATAAAACAATTATGAAGTCAGTAGTGACCTCTGGGATTAGGAACTCTGAGGTGGTTCATCCAGAAAGAGGATGGTCAAGTGGATGGGTTAAAGAAAGCACAGGTATCTTTAATTTTGATAACACTTAGTACATATATACCATTCTATTTTTTCACATTTCACTGCCTTCCCCAAAGTGAAACAAAAACTTTATCTTAATACTTCCAATGTAGAGTTGGATGAATACTTACTGGCAATAATGTAAAAGCATTTTCTAATGAAAATCATTCACATTTTGAAATTAATTTGCTTTGACCATGTTCGCTTCACTTTTATATTTGCTTTCTACAAACGTTCAGTTGATTGAATTTTCCTGCTATAACTGTTCAAGGAAAACCATTTCAAAAATCACATAAGTGGGCATTCAAGAAGCAGAATTTAAAATGCACCCTGCCAATTTGTCTCAGTTACTTTGAAAGCCTCCATAGCATCTCATACTTCATAGGTTYTAATGAATTTATTCTCACAGCCCACAGAAGGGCAGAATTAGGAGCTACCTGACATACCCCTGGCTACAAAAGAAGCCAGCAGCAGAGAAGGAAACTGAATATGCGTGTCYCAGGGTCTAAGCTACCTGTCCTAACAATATCATCACCTTCATCACAGTCAACAGTAAAGAAACCTGAAACAGGAAATAATCATAGCTACAATTTTTATTTCAAATGATTGTAAACAATATGTAAACTAATGGAAAGAGGGTCAACGACTAATATCATAGGATCACAGAATGGTTTGGGTGGGAAGGGACCTTTAAAGGCCATCTAGTCCAACCCCCCTGCAATGAGCAGGGACATCTTCAACCAGATCAGGTTGCTCAGAGCCCCGTCCAACCTGACCTTGAATGGTTCCAGGGATGGGGCATCTGCCACCTCTCTGGGCAACCTGTGCCAGGGTTTCACCACCCTCAGCATAACAAATTTCTTCCTTCTATCTAGCCTGAATCTACCCTCTTTTAGTTTAAAGCCATTCCCCCTGGTCCTGTCACAACAGGCCCTGCTAAAAAGTCTCTCCCCATCTTTCTTATAAGCCCCCTTTAAGTACTGAAAGGCTGCAATAAGGTCTCCCCRAAGCCTTCTCTTCTCCAGGCTGAACAACCCCAACTCTCTCAGCCTTTCTTCATAGGAGAGGTGTTCCATCCCCCTGATCATTTTCATGGCCCTCCTCTGGACCCACTCCAACAGGTCCATGTCTTTCCTGTGCTGAGGACCCCAGAGCTGGACGCAGTACTGCAGGTGGGGTCCCACCAGAGCAGAGCAGAGGGGCAGAATCCCCTCCCTCGACCTGCTGGCCACACTTCTTTTGATGCAGCCCAGGATACGGTTGGCCTTTTGGGCTGCGAGCGCACGTTACCGGCTCACGTCCAGCTTTTCATCCACCAGTACCCCCAAGTCCTTCTCGGCAGGGCTGCTCTCAATTCCTTCATCCCCCAGCCTGTATTGATACCGGGGGTTGCCCCGAACCAGGTGCAGGACCTTGCACTTGGCCTTGTTGAACCTCATGAGGTTCACAGGAGCCCACTTCTCCAGCTTGTCCAGGTCCCTCTGGATGGTATCCCGTCCCTCAGGCGTGTCGACCGCACCACTCAGCTTGGTGTCATCTGCAAACTTGCTGAGGGTGCACTCGATCCCACCGTCTATGTCATTGATGAAGATATTAAACWGTAYTGGTCCCAGTACGGATCCCTGCAGGACACCACTTGTCACCAATCTCCATCTGGACATTGAGGCGTTGACCACTACCCTCTGGATGTGACCATCCAACCAATTCCTCATCCACCTGACAGTCCACCCATCAAATCCATTCCTCTCCAGCTGAGAGAGAAGGATGTTGTGGGGGACTGTGTCAAAGGCCTTACAGAGGTCCAGACAGATGACATCTGTAGCTCTTCCCATGTCCACTGACGTAGTCACTCCATCATAGAAGGCCACTGGGCTGGTCAGGCAAGACTTGCCCTTGGTGAAGCCATGCTGGCTGTCTTGAATCACCTCCCTGACCTCCATGTGCCTTAGCATAGCTTCCAGGAGGATCTGTTCCACGATCTCCCCAGGCACAGAGGTGAGACTGACTGGCCTGTATTTATCTAACAAGGTTAATAATATCTAACAAGGACAAAAGTATTTAGTAATGCAAGTACAAACAAGACAACCTTGCAAATTCAAATTAACTACCCTGCATATATTCATATATCTACATTCATGTATGACTGTATAATTAAACTTCAGTAATTAATCTCAGTTGCAAATTCCTGACAGAAATATGATTAACTCTGTAATTTTGAAAATAAGGCACTGATTTACAGCATATTGTTTAGATCTTATTGTATAGGCTATATCTACACAAACTTGTCTACCCACAGGCAGCTCAGATTTCTTGGCTTGAAAGCCAAGGAACTTATGGCAGCAGTTAATGTAAACTGAAATGCTTTGCTATATAACCTCCCCAAAGCCAAAAATAATAAAGAAGGTAATATTCATAAATACAATAATAAGCAATAACCACCTACCAAAGTAGGCAATGAACTGCCTTCAAATATCAAATGTGGCCTGATCTGACAACTCAAGAGGGAGAGAAGAAATCAAGTTAGCTACTCGGTTCCTGGCTAGGATTATTGGAAGTGTTATAAAAACAAAGAAAGAAAAGCCACGACAACAAAATAATGTGGCAATTCCAGACAGTTCTTCAAATACAAACTGTAAGAGACTATAACACTATATGCTTAGTCAGATAAAATATACTTGCTTTTAACCTATTACAGTCAGAAAGCACTCAATGTAGCCTGGATGTAAAAACGTTTTCTTCCATTAATACATGATATTTGAACAAGACCTGTGATACAGCTCATTCAACATTTCCACACAGATGTTGTACAATATCTGATATTGCCTTGCAGATTCCAGCAGCGCAGCAGACCTGTATCTCGGTATTAATCTGTATCTACCACTGCATGACTGGCCTTGAAGGATTAGTCTGTTTGATAGATGAGACAGGAACAAGGTAAAGAATCCTAGAATGAGCTGAGATTCCCTGGGATTTATTTGACATTAAAAAATATTCATGGTCATAACAGTGGAAAGGACCCTCTGAATCCCAACAACGTTGTGCAAGTCCAGCCATGAATTTATCAGGTTGTCCCAGCACCAGGGTGAATTTTAAATAGGGTAAAGAGTAAATCTTAAAGGATCAAGTAACACAACAGAAATCAGAGTCTGCTCTTGGCTTACTTAAAGGCAAGGTTTCTCTTACAAATGCAAAAAGTATTCAAGGATCTTTCAGACCTGATCTAAGAAAAAGACATTGCAAATACTGTTTACTGAAAACATGAGATTCTAAGTAGCATTTATTGTTAACTGTTAGAATAGCTCAACAGCATCATAAAAATGGGAATTTAGGGGAAAAAACAGGCTCCTTGTTTCAGAAAGAATTAGTCTGAGCTTTTTGTGACACTGGTGCTCAAAACATTATTTCATATTTCAGGTGAAGATCATAGAAACAGAGTCTCCAAACCGTTCTCTGTGGTCAACCACACAGCAGCAATAAACTGCTTCCCTAATCTTTGGGGCTTCTCATTTGGCTGGATATTTACAAGATGTCCCATTTGTTTAAAATAATAGCATGTAAGAATCTAAAGAGATAATGGAGTTTCTAATTTTAGTTATTTAGCATCACTTACACTTCTTCTTTGGAAGGTTTTAAAACCTTTTTTCTTTTACTAGAGAAAAATATAGCACATAGAAATGTATACTTCATATTTGTAGCAATTGTGTAAGATATATCTCATTTATTCTTGGTTCTCATGCTGTCTTTGCTCTGATGTCTTATTTATGACTGTATTTATACAACTGGTTCACTAGAGAAACAAATATTGTAGCAAACCTGGTAAAATTTCAGGGCAAGTGTTAGGCTGTGAACACCTGTGGATGATGGATATTATTGCAATTATTCTCATCCTTCTACTCTTCCTTCCTATTTTTTACTATACACAGTTGTTGTGTCTACTCCTAAAGCAGTTTACAACCTTTCTGAGCAAAGGGTCATGTCTCCTTAGATGCTCTACGTTATCCTATACAGTGGAGCACCACTTTCCTGATTGTGCATGTCGGTTAATACAAATTGTTATTATTGTTATTTTATTTAACAATGCAGCTGCAGATCTTTTAATAAAGGACTTTTCATGATGATGAATTAGAAAATTACTTTGATGGATAATGAAAGGAAGCCAAGTCTACGCCTGCAACAATACACTAAAGTTTAAAGATTGGAAGAAAAAACAGAACATCATATTCATCTGAACAGAAAAAGAATAGAAAAAAGCAAAATATCAGTGGCCACTTCATACAGGTTATGTTCCCTTATAACTCCCCATCCAAGCACTCAGCCACCCTAACAATGGCAGGTAAAAACATTTAACAAGATCTCAACCCAGAACGCTGCAATTCTGAAACCAAATTGGAGCTGAGCCCTGATCACCCCAGTGTGGATGAAGGGGGACAGAAGTGTTTCTGAGGATGCGTTTCAGACAATTTAAGGGTACTACTTGTTTGGTAGACGTAAGCAGGTTGTATACATTTCTTGCTAGGGAACGGAACATTTTCTTTCATATTTTGTCATATAAAAAAAGGTGGTTTCAAAACCATTTTCATTTTATTGTTTTGTTAGGAAAGACCACAATCAGTGCACTTTTACGATGTTTACCTCTCGTAATGTCTTCTTTTGACAACATGATTCATCTAATTAATTTTAAACCTTTCTATAACAATATTTTAACTTCCTGCATAGAAAAAAATGATAAATTCAGACACTTGTCTTTCAGACTCTAAAATTTCTGCATTAAACACAGATTTCCATTATTACTGATCTAATAAGTCCTATTCTCATCTGGGCTATCAGCAACTCAATAAGTAATTACCATTCACCTTAGGCTGTTCCAGTCCATTAGACCAATACTGATGACTCAGGGGAGGCAATAAATGAAGAGCACAAAGCTGATGAAAGAACAGAAAGCGATGTGAGAAAATGCTGCAGCTGTAACTCATGCCCCATTGCTATGTTTACTGAGAAATGTTCAAATAATATAAAATTGATATGATCAAATGTAGAATAAGTTTGTAAGTTCAATGGTTTATTTCCTTGCACGGCTATATATAAAAGCTGTTCACTCTGATGTTACAGAGGAACACAAGACCTGAATTTATTACCAATCTAAGCATAATAGAGACTACTGGAAGCAAACAGCACAGTTTCATCTGTACAAGTCACAGGCTCTGCTCTCTCTCTGAAGACTAAGAGTTACTCTGGGGAGTCGAACACTCGTAGCTTTGTAAGTTAAATTGACCCCGATTCTTTTCTCACCCAGACCAATATAAAGATGATGTCTGCACGGTTATGCTGCTGCAGAACCAGGTCAGAACAACACCCAATGACTCTTGGCTGCTTATGAAGGAAGAGTGAGAGACACATCTTACGGTACCTTTGCACAGGGTGTAGCCAGTGTCTTCCCAATGTACTGCCCTCTTCAGAAAAGAGCAGAAAAGGAGACCGAGAAACTCAAGTTCTTTACTGAGCTGCGCATCAGGAGAAACAACAGTCACAAAGTGAAAGAGGAGAGGTTCCAACTGGATGTAAAGAGGACTCTGAGGATAATAAAGCACTGGAACAGTTTGGACAGAGAGGTTGTGGAATGTTTTGCTTGGAGGTTTTCAAGCCACAACTGGACAAAGTCGTAAGCAATCTGGCTGAATTCAGTGCTGACCCTGCTTTGAGCAGGAGGTTTGACTTGACACCTCCTGGGGTCCCTTCCAGCTTGCGTAACTCTGGTTTCTAACATATGATTTGTCTTTATGAAAAGAGAAATCTTAGCAGATGATTGAGATGCCATCTCTGTCAGTATGCAGTACAAATAAATGTATAGGCAACATCAAGTGTCAAAATAAAATAACTTGGTAATGAACTTCACACAGAGTTTTCAATCCCAACTCTTATATTAAAGATTGCATGTCACAGCATGTCCAGGGCTTGTGATTCACTGATTTGTTCTCTTACTGATGTTTATACAAATGAATTAAAATTACATAACTGTCAACAAAACATTTACAAAGGATTTAGATAGTTTTGCTGACTAAGGTAACAGCATAATAAATACTTCTAGATAAGTGTCCACAATTAAATGGACAACCAAATACTGAAATAGATGCATAAATCCCAAATGCAGACTTGTTTGAAAAAATATGGCCTGGTTTGTGTGAAGGCTGTCTTTCATTATACAGATAATTTTATATTTGATTTCTCTATTCAAGCTGGCTTGTTAGTTTAAGTAAAAATAATGTTTAACATTCACTTTATTGAACTCTGTCTCTTCAAATCAAAATAAAAGTTATACCAGTAATGCTTTCCCTATAATTATATTTTTCTGGAACAACTTAAATCAATCGCAAATTCACAATAGCGATTAAAGATGGGGTATTTCCAATATTAATACTTAGTGCTGATCATGGATGAAAATATTTTCTTATAGATTCCTTTCATCAAAAAAATCTTTTGGCAATTTGACTACCTCAACTAGCAAAATCTTCCAAGAATTTCTACAAAAACTTCTATCAAAGAATCTCAAGATTCTTTACAAAGCTTGTTTAAATGTTCTAAAAGTAACTCTCTTCAAAGTAAGACACTTTGAATTATTTTTTGTGATTATTATTTAAAATAATTTAACTTTTTTTCATTCTATAGGTAATTCAGAAATGCACTTAATTTGCAGCCAAATTCACAGATCATTTAGAAACCATGTGCTTAGACTAATCTCTCTCTAACATACATTGTGTACGAGAATGATCACAGCTACCTGCTGTTGTTTCTTACCCATGGTTGACTTACAGTTTTTAAGTAGCTAAATAATACATAGCTAATAGAGAAGAACTAACTTTCTAATACAAATTCTTTCCACAGTACAATTATGTCTACTAAGATTCATAAAAGTTTGGAGTCACAACTGTTGTCATACTTACTGTCTTGTCCTTTAAACATCTGCAAGCAACAAGTGCAGCTTCCCAAAAACAGTGAACTTACCTAAACATCTTTGCCACTGTACATATTCCCCAGTTTCATTAGTTTATCAGGCTATGAAAGAACTCCCAAGTAAAGTAAACATCATAGCCCCATTTTACAGACAAAAATCCATGAAAGTTTACAGGATCAGTCAAACCTACTTTACAGTCTTGCTGGTGACATGCATTAGAAAATTTTTAATGAGCTGATCTGTAAGGAAAAATGTCTTTATTAAGATGTGTTGTTCCTCTCTCAGTGGCTAAATGATTGTTTCCAGAAGCAATAATCAGCTACTGATATGAAAGCACCCAGTTAATTAGCTAAGGGTTGTACTATTCGAAGAAGCTACATTATTCAGTCAACCATGGGAAATAGTTTTATTTTACAACATTATTAAATGCAGCTTTTGAAATTGTTTAGCTGGTAATGCAATTCTTGAAAAATGTCTTTGACTAGAAAAATATCTTTGTTGGTTAATAACTGCAAAAGAAAACATGAAAAATCTAGCAGCTACGTTGTTGTGCAACAAGATATTGCTTCTTTTTATTGCTTTTCAACTTTTAATTATTGTAGTAGAGACTACAATAATCTCTAATAAACAATTATATAAAATTATTTACAGTGAACTGAAAATCAAAATGCAATTAAAGTATTTTCCTTGTTATATTTCATGCAGAAAGTGGTGTACAAAGTGTTTTTTAATATATAGCCTTTTGAAACTACAGTGAATCACTAAAATCTGTCAAAGATCAGTAATAAAACTTGGTTTAATTACACATAGAGAAAGTTCACACTTGCTAAGATATCAGTGTCACAAGCACGGGGGACTGTTTTCTTTGTTTACTCAAAAAAAAAAAAATCTAGATCATCAACCGATTGAATAGCAGGGAAACAAGATCCGTAAATTTTAACTGTGAGATTTATCTAATCTAACATACTTATCTAAAACCTCCCTAATGAACACATAAAGCTCCTTCTGTGGGCAACGGAGAGAAAGTGGCAACCAAACAGATGAATTCCCTTCTCTACTTGAAACCGTTTAATGATGGAATCTAGAAATGCCTTTTGGCAGCCAACTGCATTGACTTTAGAACTAGCTTGGACCACAAGTTTAGCTTAGACACCTTTTACCCTAAAGCTAGGGTGGGACATCAAACCAGAAATTTGTTTGTATGCCCTCTATTTCAAAAGTAAAGATGGATCTAGACCACTGTGACGAGTACATTTGGAAGTGAAAATAATTTTGTCATCTGTAGTTTAAAATACTGGCAGAAGACTCGGTAMACAGCCTAAACATTGAAAGTTGCTCTATGTGGTTTTTTTGCAAAACTGTAAACATTAAGTAATCACATAGCAATACTCATGCCTACACAATAATCTCTAAGGATTTCAAGTTTCATTTTGCTTTATACAAGTACATACATATATATAAAAGTATATATGTGTGTGTATATATATTTTATCTATATATAAAAATGTATGCACATCAGACATGGATCCAGAATGTTGTCTAGTTGAACCAATGGATAAATAGGCTTCGTAGCCAGTGGGACTACAAGAGTGAGAGAGTGAGGAATTATTTCCGTAACTTTCTCTTCTTCTTTTTCTTTTTTTTTCCATTTACACTAGGTGTCCTGTCATCGAGCACAACAGAAGTCTCATCCCTTGTGGAGCTATTCAGGAATTGCCTAAGGAAAAATTAACAATAATGGAAGTTTCTGGACTGGACCTCACCAGGGGAATGCCTAACATAGTAAGCGAACTCTGTAAGGGCAGATCTGAAGGTACAAAGGTAAGTCACCGATAACACAAATGGATAATTTATTTCACCACTGCAGTGGCATGACAGCAAAGAGAAAAGGGAGCATTAAAAAGACAGAATTGAAAAGTTATCATAATCTCATCTCATGCGCTAAAACAGAAAGGGGGGCTGGCAGTTTGACTGACAGCTTCTGAGATGTCACAGTTCAACAACACGTTACTGGGGAGTAAAAAAAGGAACAAAAAATAGGAAAGATAAGCATGAGGAGATGTTACGTGAGTCCTGTCTTCTTCCCTCCTCCCACTTCATCCAGACCAGACATTTTATATGAATTTCACTAAAAGTAATACATGAAAAGATAAGGGAAATGTAAGAAAAGATACTCAAGGAGAAGTGAGGACGAGGAAACTTTTCTATATTGACTGTGTATTTCAACCAAGGAAGCAGCACTTTCAAACACAGCACTTTCAGACACTAATAAGAAAGGATCAATAATGACAAAATGACATTTTGATTACAGTCAACTGAGAGGAAAAAGGATCTTGACACAGTTCATGGTAGCAGGAAAAAGTAGGTACTGGAAAAATGCCAAGCCATTTAATTTAGAGCTAGATTATGCCACCTTCCCCTTATGCTATTCCACAAACAGTAGAGCTAAGATAAGGGGCAAAGTACTACTTAAACTGGGAAGGGTGACTTGATTTATTTTACAATTCTGGGAGGTTTCCAAATCTGAAATGGGCTGTCAGCTTGTTGATAAATTATAGAACGTGACAGGCAATATTTGGTTTGGGAAGTGTTCTCAAAAATACCTCCTCCTTTAATCTCTCTCCCTCCTTTTCACTAATCCTGCATCACCATTACCACAGGCATATAAAGGTTGTAAGAAGCTTTCTTTAGGGCCATCGCGTTAGCTATCAGCCGAAAGAGTAGCTCAAAAGCAATTCAAGGTGTTCTCAGAAGCCTCCATGTGTTTCGGATTCCCTTCCATTTAGTTTTTTTTCTTAAAAGTCAGTTGATTGTTTGCTTATCACCTCTAGCACATTTAGATGAGTGCCGAATAAGCTCTCCTCATGCAAGAGAAAATGGAGATCAACTGGTAAACTCATATTCATCCTGTTCAGGAATAGCAGTCACATACAAGAGGCTTGGCATGGGCACATAACCTTTGAAAAGATGCACTGCCAGATGGAAGACAGAAAATCGCCAGAATCATAGAATCATAGAATCTTTCTAGAACCATACAAGCTTTCTTGTAGGCCCCCTTCAGGTACTGGAAGGCTGCTATAAGGTCTCCCCGGAGCTTTCTCTTCTCCAGGCTGAACAGCCCCAACTCTCTCAGCCTGTCTTCATAGGAGAGGTGCTCCAGCCCTCTGATCATCTTTGTGGCCCTCCGCTGGACTCACTCCAACAGGCTCATGTCCTTCTTATATTGGGGGCCACAGAGCTGAACGCAGTGCTCCAGGTGGGGTCTCACCAGAGTGGAGCAGAGGGGGAGAATCACCTCCCTCGACCTGCTGGCCACGCTTCTTTTGATGCAGCCCAGGATATGGTTGGATTTCTGGGCTGCAAGTGCACATTGCCGGGTCATGTTGAGCTTCTCATCAACAAACACCCCCAAGTCCTTCTCCTCAGCGCTGCTCTCAATCCAGTCTCCGCCCAGCCTGTATTTGTGCTTGGGATTGCCCCGACCCACGTGCAGAACCTTGCACTTGGCCTTGTTGAACTTCATGAGATTCGCGCAGGTCCGCCTCTCAAGCCTGTCAAGGTCCCTCTGGATGGCATCCTTTCCCTCCAGCGTGTCAACCGCACCACACAGCTTGGTGTCGTCGGCAAACTTGCTGAGGGTGCACTCAACCCCACTGTCCATGTCGCTGACAAAGATGTTAAACAGCGCCGATCCCAATACCGACCCCTGAGGAATGCCACTCGTCACCGGTCTCCACTTGGACATGGAGCCGTTGACCACAACTCTTTAAGTGTGACCATCCAGCCAATTCCTTATCCACCAAGTGGTCCATCCGTCAAATCCATGACTCTGCAATTTAGAGACAAGAATGTTGTGCGGGACAGTGTCAAATGCTTTGCACAAGTCCAGGTAGATGACGTCAGTTACTCTTTCCTTATCCACCAACACTGTAACCCCGTTGTAGAAGGCCACCAAATTTGTCAGGCACGATTTGCCCTTAGTGAAGCCATGTTGGCTGTCACCAATCACCTCCTTATTTTCCATGTGCCTTAGCACAGTTTCCAGAAGGATCTGTTCCATGATCTTCCCAGGCACAGAGGTGAGACTGACTGGCCTGTAGTTCCCTGGGTCTTCCTTTTTTCCCTTTTTAAAAATGGGGGTTATGTTTCCCCTTTTCTAGTCAGTGGGAACTTCCCYGGACTGCCACGACTTCTCAAATATGATGGATAGTGGCTTAGCAACTTCATCCGCCAGTTCCCTCAGGACCCACGGATGTATATCATCAGGTCCCATGGACTTGTGCACCTTCAGGTGCCTTAGATGGTCTCGAACCTGATCTTCTCCTACAGTGGGCGGCTCTTCATTCTCCCAGTCCCTGCCTTTGCCTTCTGYRGCTTGGGYRGTGARKCTTGAGCAYTTGCYGGTGAAGACTGAGGCAAAAAAGTCATTGAGTACCTCCGCCTTCTCCATATCCCAGGTAACCAGGCCTCCTGTTTCGTTCTGGAGGGGGCCCACATTTTCCCTTGTCTTCCTTTTATCACCAACATACCTATAGAAGCTTTTCTTGTTGCCCTTGACATCCCTGGCCAGATTTAGTTCTATCAGGGCTTTAGCTTTCCTAACCTGATCCCTGGCTGCTCGGACAATTTCTCTGTATTCCTCCCAGGCTACCTGTCCTTGCTTCCACCCTCTGTAGGCTTCCTTTTTGTGTTTGAGTTTGTTCAGGAGCTCCTTGTTCAGCCATGCAGGCCTCCTGGCATTTTTGCCCGATTTCCTCTTTGTTGGGATGCATCGCTCCTGAGCTTGGAGGAGGTGATCCTTGAATATTRACCAGCTTTCTTGGGGCCCGCTTCCCTCCAGGGCTGTATCCTGTGGTACTCTATCAAGCAGATCCCTGAAGAGGCCAAAGTCTGCTCTCCTGAAGTCCAGGCTAGTGAGCTTGCTGTGTGCCCTCCTCGGTGCCCTAAGGATCTTGAACTCCACCACTTCATGGTCACTGCAGCCAAGGCTGCCCTTGAGCTTCACACTCCCCAACAGCCCCTTCTTGTTGGTGAGAACAAGGTCCAGCATAGCACCTCTCCTCATTGGCTCCTCTATCACTTGGAGAAGGAATTTATCATCGACACACTCCAGGAACCTCCCGGATTGCTTATGCCCTGCCGTGTTGTCCCTCCAACAGATTTCGGGGTGGTTGAAGTYCCCCATGAGGACCAGGGCTTGTGAACGTGAGGCTGTTCCTATCTGTCTACAGAGGACCTCATCCACTCAGCCTACCTGGTCGGGTGGCCTGTAGCAGACCCCCACTATAATGTCACCTGTCCCTGCCCTCCCTTTAATCCTGACCCATAAGCTCTCGGTCAGCTCCTCATCCATCCCCAGGCGGAGCTCCATGCACTCCAGCTGGTCATTGACATAGAGGGCGACACCCCCTCCTCATCTCCCCTGCCTGTCCTTCCTAAAGAGCCTGTATCTTTCCATTCCAACACTCCAGTCATAGGAGCCATCCCACCACATCTCCGTGATGCCAATAAGATCATAGCTGTGCAGGCATGTGCGCGTCTCTAACTCCTCTTGTTTATTCCCCATGCTACCTGCRTTTGCATAGAGGCATTTAAGTCGGGCCCCCGATGAAGCTGTCTTACTGGCTGGAGTTCCTTTGTGCTGCTCTTCAGGTGCTCTCCCGCTGACCTGTGATCCTTCTCCAGGCTCTGGGCATCATTGCTGGCACTGGCATCAAACTGGTAGGAGTGGGATGGATTGAGGTTCCCCTTCCTCGGCAACTTTAGTTTAAAGCCCTCTTCACCAGCTTGGCAAGCCTATGACTGAAGATGCTCTTCCCCTTCTCTGAGAGATGAACCCTAGATGGAGAGATCAGCCCCTAGTAGTCCAGGTTTCTCAAAGCGAGACCCATGGTCTAAGTAGCCGAACTGTTGCACCAGTCCTGTAACCATTTGTGGATTCGCCAGATTCAGCTGGTACTTTCAAGCTTCTTCCTTTGACCGGGAGGATTGATGAAAAAACTACCTGCGCTCCAGAGTCCCTTACGGACGCTCCCAGAGCTCTGTAATCCTTCTTGATACTCCTCAGACTGCTCCTGGCTGTATCACTGGTGCCCACGTGAAACAGCAGCAGCAGCAAATAGTCAGTGGACTGTACGAGGCTTGGTAGCCTCTCGGTGACATCCCTGATGCAAGCCCCTGGTAAGCAGCACGCCTCTCTAGAGAGTGCGTCCGGTTGGCAAATGGGTGCCTCCCTACCTCTCAGAAGAGAGTCGCCCACTACTATCACCCGTCGCCTTTTCTTAGTTGCGCTGGTTGTTACACGGGGAGCAGATTGGGCTGCCTTACTCAGCTCCAGCGTCATTCCTGGTGTGATGGGTCCTTCCTCTTCAGTCTGCGGAGCGGTGAAGCGGTTCTGCAAGGGCACCTCAGGCTTTGGGGGAAGTCTTCCTCCTGCTGGTCCTCCTTGCTGTTGYAACCATCCATTCTTCTGCATTATTGGCCCCCTCGCTCCCTTCTGCATGTGCCAGTGGGGGAGTTTTTGGCTGTTTGGCCGTGAGCTGTGGGTCCACTGCAGACTGCGCTTGGAACCAGCTATCTAGCTCCTTCTCCGCCTCCCTGATGTTGTGCAGCCTTCTCACCGCCTCCTGCAGCTCAGCCACCTGCTGCAGGAGGTCCTCCACCCGGGCACACCTTCTGCAGGCAGGTCTGCCGCCTGCCCTTGCCCCAGGGGAGAGGTCTGGGCACTGCCTGCAGCCTGAGGTCTGCGCTGCAGCCTCTCCCTGCAGCAGCTCCGTCTGGGTGGAAGCATCGGCCACCGCTGGGGCAGACGGTGCAGACCCCTAGCAGGAGCTGCAGCCTTTGCTCTCAGATGAGTGCCCACCATTCTACCTCGAGGGTCAGGTAGGTTGAGTGCCCTTGACCTGTGCAGATGGTCACAGAATGGTGCCCAGTTGCTGGGTTATGTGTACTTCAAGTCTCCCACTCGGCCAGTGCTCTCTCGTGAGAGCTGCCGGCTCCCGGCGGGTCTCTGCACTCCCCTGGGGTTTCCCCGCTCAGGAAACCCCCCTGTACGCCACGATCCCCCKCTCTGCTGCCGAACGCGCCTGCACTGGAGCTGATTGCCTCTGCGAGTGACGATCGTGAAGCTAAATTATTTCCTGCAGACAATTGTTCTTCAGTGTTAATTCAGAATTTGGGCAAGATGTTCRGTGGCTCTATGCCAAATTAAAGCACCAGCAAAGATCCCACCCTGCTGTGTGCACGATTCAAAAGAGTCAAGAGTCTCATGCTATTGGTACCTATATTTATAACTGTATATTTAATATAGTAAAACAAACAGTAAAAAAAAATGCAAGGAAGTCACTGTACTCCTGTGACACATTTGGAAATATTCAAGTACTTAAATATAGCTAATGCCATTTTAGATGCCTAAGGTATCTGAGACATCCTGCACTAAATGGTACAAGAAGAGTAACATCTTTATAGTGATGTCGTGGTTACTATGGTTCACTGTACACATACAAATTTTATACTCCCAGTACCAAAAAGCCACTAGAAAGAGGGSAGGCTTACTGAAGAAAAGTGGAGTAAAGAAACACTATTAAAAGCACCAATTTAATAATATTCAAGCTCAAGAAGAAAGACCATGAATGAAAGAAGTCCTGTTCAGAAAGGAAAGATTCATAAATTTGAAACCGTGAGATCATCTAGACTGATTAATTAGCAGACCATTACATTATATTCATTTATTCACGCAGTCCTCCCTCTATTAAACCCAGCAGCATAATTTTTACTGCCATCAAAATGGTATCCATCCACCTTCCCAAGGAGAAGTCCACAGGTAGAGTTAGGACTGATGAACAAGGAGGGAAAAGTGTGGACAGGTTGCAAAGTAAACGAGTGTATTGGGAGAACGGACAGGGCTCACATTATCATAAATAAATCACATTACCACCAGCAAGGAATGACTTTGGGGAACAAAAGGAGGAAGGTAAAAAATCCCTCCAACCTTTCCTCACGCTCACCAGCAAAACTGCTGTACCAGAAATAGTTCGTGCCCTGACAACTCGTGGGCCATAACAGATCTGCAGCGCTCACAACCTAGGTCAGAGGAAAAGCTACAAAATAGAGCCATTAATATTTGTGCTTGATTAGTGGTTTTGATGTTCAAATCAGTATTAAATGTTAATGACTTAATCAGCGACGGAAAGAGATATAATTTGAATTAGTGCTAGTTCTTGACAAGGAAAAAAAATTAATACAGGGAAATTAAGTGACTTAAGTAAAGAAGTCACAGTAGTTACAATCATGGATCTAAACTGTGAATTCTAAATATGCTAAAGTCAGATTCATAAGATTTGGATTCAGCCCTTCAATTTGTCACATGCTTCCTGAACTGGGAAAGGCAAATTATACCGAGTTTAACACTTTAAGTTGGGGATAATATTTCAGAATTGTGTGAGACAAAAGCCCTGAAAAGCAGAGGGCAAGCCTTCCAAGACAYATATGACTCAGAAATGGAAATCAATAAGCTGCGCACCCTAGGCTTGTACGCATGAACAGAACCAAGCCATTTATCCAATCTAACTGAACTTCATTATAAAGCACATATACTTGATGTATAAAACAGACTCCAGCCAAACTCATTTATATCATTATAAATCTCAAGACAGTAATTAGGGATGGAGAAATACGGTCACAATAGGTACTACTCCTGTATTATTTTATTATGTGTAACACATGTTAATGCATAGGTTCTCAGCTGGGTGAAGGACACAGAAGAACAAACAGGCTCATGGGGGACAGAGTCACTCTCATTAGCACTGCTGTGTATGTGGGCATCCCGCATTAGACAGAGCTGATCTCAGAAGGTATTCCTGCGAAAAGCTAGGCTGAGATTTGAGAAAGATGAAAACCTAGGAACCTGCTATATTTATGCTTAAGCGGCACTTACTCTGCAGAAATGTGCTCATGAACTGAGATTGCACACTACTGCAAATTAATCACACAAGAAGATCTTATTCAACTGTATAATCTACCACGAAAAGGTGCACCACATGAGTAATATTTTGTAAAATTAAGGTCTATATTTGCTGACCAAACTTCAAACTAGGATCAAGTAGCAAAATATTAGAAATCACTCCAAGAAATCAGAATCATTCATTATGAGGAAAATAYGAAAACAATGACCGTGATTTTTTCAATTAGAAACTCAGCATGTTAGCTGCAGTGTTAATACACTTATAATTAAGCCTGCCCATTGCTCACAGTAGATTTGTTTCACATTGCCTATAATACTGCCAGACTTCCACTGCTAGAAGCAAATTTTCCCATACCAATGTCTATATCTATTCAATTTTTATAAATTCCAGATAACTTTAATTCAGTCACTTGTCAAAACAATTTTAAGAAAATAAAGGAATGTTTTACCCATGCTTAAAATAAAAATCTTTGCAATCATTTAATTAAAGAGTTCCAGTTGCCTCCCTGTTTTGAAATAGGAATTTGAATGTAGATCTTGGCTTGCTCAGCGTAACATCTCTTCCTTTGGACTTCTCAATCTGGAATTTAAAGCAGAAGCCTCAAAGCTCATTGCTTTCCTCAGTCAAACAAAAAACTGTGAAAATCCACTACCAGCCTGTTCTGTCTCAATGAAGTGGTGGATGTTCATAGTACACAATGATCTAACACCCCTACCAATTAGTTCATTTGGCTTCCTTAAGCACGTGTAGCTTTCCCTGAACCTGCACTCCTACCTCACTTCCATCAACATCAAGTGTGTTCTTTAGGTATTGTCTGGGCTTGATTTTAAAACACAACACTAGCACAAGTTGGACAGCAAAAGTTTATCATCTAAGACATTTCCAAATCTTAATATAGGCAACACACATTGTTTTAATCTATGTAATAAACTGGTAGGGGACCAGCTGAAATTAAAAGGTGGGGGACAACTAGGATATAGCTTGGCAAATTCAGGTCACAGCTGAAGCGGTGGACTTTATTACCGATCACTGGCACAGGTAATTTGCACTTATTCACTCACATGTGTTAGTATCGTACCTTAAATCCCAGAAACACCCGTCTCAACAATCTAACTTGGAAGATTTTAAACAAATAAAACTCATAACAGAAGGAAGATAAACAAGTTTCAGGTTTAAGCTGATGAAAATTCTTGCCTTAGTAAGGACTATATAATCGAATACAAACAAATAGTTCTAGAATTAATTTTATTATAAGTTTGCTATGAGACCTTTGCAGTTTCTCTACATTATTTTTCAAAAGGAAAAGAACAAATGGTAGCACTTCCCAGAGCTTCAGTGAAGGTTGTTCTGTTATGGTTTGTTTCATTTTGGGTTTAATTTGTAAAAAGGTTCAATTCTTTGTACACTGTAAATCAAATTAAGGCCTGCCTGGGGACTCATCATCCCAAGCATCTAATGAAGAAAATACATCAGGGCTGATGCAAATTTATTGGATGATTTCTGCACAAAGGAAACAACAAAATAGCCAAGAAGAACCACATATTAATGAGGAAACAGATGACATTTAATTAAATAAATATTCTCGGCAATGCTCCAAGGAATGAAATTATATGGGTGTTGGACAGCCAAATTTTGAAGCAGGTTACTAAGATTTAAACTACATTGCTCATTGTTTTTCTTTCTACTTATAGAGCGAAAGTACCTAAGAGACAAACAGACAGTTCTTAGAAATCAGGCATCTAAAAGCATAATAATATCACACATTCTCTGCTGATGGTTAATGAAGTTTCCTTGGGAAAAAAAGATCTTTTTTTGTTAACTCTATATTTATGCTTATTACAAGTTTTTTCATTCCTTCCATAAAAATAATTAATCAATTTAATTATTACAATACTAATGTAATCTTAAATACTACACTAAAAATAGGCTAGAGAATTTTAAGAATTACTTATTTGAAAGGCAAATTATGGGGGGCTTTGATTAATAAGAGTCCTTTTAAGTATTTTAGGAATAGTACAGCAATATAACACACTGACAAAGAATCTAGGTTGTGAGGTAGACAAGACAGAAGACTCATTTTCTATTTCATCTGACTATGGCTGAGTCTTGTGACTGATGATAGGTTACAGATATAGACCCAGGCAAAGGTTCATTGAAGTGAACCTGCGCAATAGAAATTGAAATTCTGTTGGTCCTTGTTTGTATCTATTTTGGCCTTGGATCTTCAACAGGAAAAGGCTGTAGCAGAATCTGTAATCAGGGTCTCCATGACAAACCAAATTATTTAGTATCGTTATTACATATGGAGCTCGTTTATGTTTACTGGGGGTTTTGGCTGTTGTTTTATTTTAATTAGTGAGATGGAGGGGGGAAAAAGCTTTAGTCAATGACTGAAATGGTCGTCCTCATTGAGGATAGTGGGTTTTTAGTCATGGACTTCAATTTAATCCTACTTTATTCTAAAAGTAAAAACAATAGAGGCATGATACTATTTCTACTGACTTCTGACTGTATGCCTATACCATTTGGTTTCTCAAATCACCTCCAAATCATGAATAGCATTAACCATCAGTAACGGCTGAATAGCTATAGAGTCAGTCATGCCCCTTTTGGCAGCCAATCGCATAAGTAAACTGACATCTTTTATGCAATTAACATTTCAGGAAATTCTCTAAAATGCATATGTGCTAGTTTTACTCACACTTGCTAATATACGCCTTACACAGAAATCAGTAATGTCTCCCATTTTCTGTTAACTGAGTTTGTAATTGGAATCAAAATGAACTCAACTCACCCGAGATCATTATTTAACATTTTCAAGTACATGCTTCCAGTCACCAGCACTCACGGTTCATAGATACTATTAGCAAACCTGTATCTCCCAGGACTTCCGACTTCATGTGCAAACTGTGGCTACAAGGAACAAAGGCCACAAAGACAGAATCTGATTTTTTACATTCCTAAACCCAGTGGTTATGTTTACAAAAGCAAGTAATTCAGTTCCACCGAAATAAATCAGTAAACAAGCAGTTGTTGATAAAAGTCCCTATCTGTATATTATATGCAGTACAAGATGTTATTTGGACTAGACTTACTCTGATCCCCTGATTGCATATGTGTATGAAGCTGCCTGAAGGTCAGTCACTAGTTCAGATTTTATTTTCCAGTATGATGAGTTGGTTTAGTTTCCTCCAAAAGGAGTCTTCGTGTATACACCAAACCAAACTGGTACACAAAAAGGAGGGATAACTGGAGGATTCAGTTTAAAATGACGCTAATGCTGCAAACAAATTTTAGCCATTCTTTTCTCTCCCCTTCCATCTGATATCCATTTAGCAAAATTAGAAAATCCACTTTTTATGCAGATGAGCAAACTTTTATTATTAATTTCATCCCAAATTGCTTACATGTTCATTAGCAAATACAAACACAGAAAAACATTAACGATACGATAGTCTGAAAATAGTCTGTGGTTCAATTCCATAAGGTAATTCATTATCCTAAACAAATGGGAGTTGTTAAAAAGTCTTAGCAGAAAGCAGAAAAATCATATAGAACTAATATTTGCAGACAAGCGCTGTAAGGGTGTTTCTATCACTTCCATTAAATTATGTAATGGCCTATTCTTCACCATTACTCCACCCACATTTTTTTCCTGGGACTGTTAGTGAGCTTTAAAGATTTATATGACAGGTTTGTCAGCAAATCAGCACTATTTTGAATCTTCCCAAAATCACAGTAATAACCCTGACTGCACTTTGAACTAAAATATCACATTATTCCTCTTTTTGCAAGACTCATGTTTATTAGTCCTCTCAACTAAAAGAGAGTGAACTGCAGTCCATCGTGCCTCTTGGAAATCTTTTACAATGATATCTCACTGAAGAAACAGACTGTGTGTGTGCATGGTAGATAAAAGGAATATTCATCTTGGAGAAGTTATCGATAAACTATCTAAGAAAATGCAAATTCTAGTTTTCATTATTATTAATCACTGATATTGGGCATGCTCTTGCTAGGAGCTGAGCAATCTGGCTCTAAGCCAGTAAAGCACTTCAGCATTTTCTTATCTTTATGCATTGAAGTCAATATTACTATTCACATGCTTAAAGTTAAGCRTGTGTAAAAGAGCAGAATGTTCAGCCTTGCTCCAGACTGAACCCACCAGAAAAGCACATTTAATGGAATATGGAAATATAAAAATAAAATCCTAGGCCAAAATGTTCTACAGACTGAAATAATGTTCATTTTTAAATAGTTCTATTTCTCCGAGATTTGCTCCTTTTCATCAGGGTGACAGTATGACAGCATGCGTGTGTCCAACAGAGGAGAAAGATTTGAAGATTAGAATTCAAATATTATCTTATAATACTTATCCCTATATCTTATAAAACTATTAAATCCTAGGGACTCAATTCATGCCTGACGTAACTCTGGCTGAAATCAAAGAGTTGCAGCAGAGATGAAATTAGCCTTGTGTGTGTATGAGCGTGTGCTTTTTCCGTAGATGTTGCTAGACTTCAGGATGTTAAGCTTTTGTAAACCTCCATTAAAGAGCTTTTATGAACTACTGTTGCAGTTTCCATAGAAACAGCAGATCATAATTTCTGTGAGAATATAAAACCTTTTTCAACACATTTGATGGTAATTTTCTCAAAATGACCTCCAGGTAATTAATGTGATAGTTTGACCCCTGCTTTAACATTATTTTCTAAGAAACAAGCTGTATTGCTCCTTCAAAAATCCGAATGCATTGCTAGTACCACGCAAAAAAGACTTCGAAAGTTTGGGATCTGCTCAAGCAGGTATTGTATATGTGGCCAGTTCATGTTTCTGCTTCTTTTAACACATTTCTCTGACTTTGTGGAAGATTACATATATGTGTAAGACCTCTGTGCCTTTGCAAAATTAGCAGTCAGAAACCTGTGAAGTGAAACCAAATAAAAACTGAGTTGTCCATCTGTCGAAATCCCACTGAGAATCCCTGTTCTCAAAACTTAAGAATTTATTGCATGATTGGCACACAACATGAAACACTTTTGATGAAATTTTAGTGATCACATTCTCTCTGAGCAATGCTACCTTTCTGGAAATGCTGACTACAGCGCCAAGAGAACAACAGACCTTTCAGAATTCTACATTATTTTCACAAGATGAAAAGAAAATGAAGACAAACAAGATTTTACTTTAACCCCACATACTTAATTGAGATGACTAATTTCTATTTACTTCAAGAACTGATTAGAACTTGATTCTGATGGTGGTATTAGACATTCACAATTTTGGAAAAATGCTATCAAACTTTGGAATTTAACTTTAGAAATCTATTGCTGAAAACCTTCTCTGGTTATATTTATCCTAAATCTTTATTTATCCTGATCTACTCTCTCTAATTACAGGAGCACATCATTTTTCTTTTGTTCGTTTTCAATATTGCAGTTTTGTTCTCCTTTCCCAGCTGAACTCTTTTTACCTGGCGATAATCTCCCTGTTTGCTTACAGTTCTGTATTTGTAGTTTTTTTCATTTTTTTGTTTCCATGAGAAGATCTCATGGACCAACTCTTGGTTTTCAGAGATTCATTTCCTAGTTATGCACTTCGACTTTTTTTTATAGTTTTACACAGAATGGCACCTTTGTTCAAAAATGACTAAATTTTAAAAAATCAAGTGAAAGCATGCTGCGTTCTATATCAAAAATTTAGAAGTCTTCTCCAAAAGGGATTATTTGCAAATGCTCATCAATATATGAAAACTACCAGCTGATTAAAAGTATCATGGAAAATCTATCAATCAGAGTGTCTCCTCAAACAATCTGGACTATTTTGTATATTTATTTAGACATACATATAGAAGTACAACATAGACATCACTGCTTCTGAGGGCATTAAAATGTGCAGAGCAGCAATCTGTCTCCTTCTGATTCAGACCCTCAAATTGTTCAGTTCACATGAAAGCTTATTTTTTGTTGGGTTCTGTTACTATTGGAAACGCTGCTGTTCTCATGGACAGCATTTTAAAATATATGTATACCTGTTTGCCATGGATCTCAGACACTTTCTATCTAGTACAGAAAGAATTCTTTTTATATGCTTAATAGGAATTGAAACTGTTGGACTGCTATGGGGTGTTTGTTGCTTGCTCCAGGAGATGGCTATTTCTTGCATAAACTCTCTTGACCACCTCTTTCCGTAAGCTCTTTACTGAGAAKACTTTCCTTTATATACAACTGTATTTCTAAGGAATAAAAAGACATTTGTATACAAAAGCTACTTCTGTTCACTCTTGGGGGAGGAAGGAAAGAACGTTTCTCCTTTACAAATATTTCAGTGTTTTTTCCATGGTTCTCAGGATTTGACCAAAGTTTCCAAGCATTCTAATAGGTTCTTCAGCCTCTGGGGTGTAAACCAAAGGTATTATCTGAAAGTGGCAGTATGACCCTAGGGTGATGCTCATAGGAAACCAGTAGAAACGTAAGCGAACAACTCCAGACTTGTCTCTCTCACACAGGAGAGTTTAGAGCTGTATTTCCATAGAGAAGAAAAAAAAACACCTGCCTTTTCTTCTTGTATTCTGCATGACCTTGTAAATATGCATTTAACCTCATCACTTAGCTGGAAGGACTAACATAATTTCAGTTCTTCAAAGAGGTCCTTACCACTGTCTTCAATCTCTTTTTATGTCATCTGAATATCCACTGTTTTAATTACGTCTTTTTCCCCAGTGACTATTTTTCAAAAAATTTAATCTTTCCTGGAACTTTACATACTAGAAAAATCATAACCTCAAGTTTGATACTCCAGTATTTATTGCTAAAGGATACTGGATTGGTGGGCTGGCTGCCAAAAGCTGTCGTTGTCCTCTCCTACGTGTAAGGGCTGCTGCTCAAGAGTTGTTCTCTTTCCCTGGAAAAACTGCAATGGGTGCAAAAGTCCTGTAACATGATCTAGCTACAAAATGTGTTCTAATTAAACTTTTTATTGTTAGCAAACTTTCTCTGTGAATGTCTTTCTCTAGGGCAGCAAAATGTGCTTGATTCTCAGTTTCCTCCTACCRATGTTAAAAAAAAAAAGCACCTGAGCACGGATAACCTGAAGAATCAAGTACAGAAGGGAGTCACTCATTCACAGAACATTCAGCTGCTGGCCCTGATATCCCAGTAAGTACATTAGGTCTTTTTTTTAATCTTGCTTTGTTATCGTAAGTTCTGTAGAGAGCTAAATTTTCTCATCTTGCTAGCCTTCAAAGTGCAAGAGGAAAACTGCATTTACCCTACATCATCTTCATTAACAGCATTTGTTCCGTTCCTGGCAGCGTGCTTCTGKTGTGCCTTGCTCAATCACAGGTCCTTGCGAAAGAAACATATAACTGACAAGCAAGATTGAACTTTACCTCCCCGAGCAATCCTTAACACTGTTCAGTGTTCAGGATTTCAAGGAAGAAATGGGCATTGCTGGATCTACTGCTCTGTTATTAATTAAGTGGAGAAGTTGCCTTCTTTGCTGATTGTAATCCCTCAGTTTTCACCCTTATTTATTTATTTATTGAGGCAAAACATTTTGAATCCTATTGAAATCTCTTAAGAAATTTTATTCTGCAAAATGCAATGTATTTGTTAATTACCAAATGTTGATTTGTTGATTGAACCTAGTTCGTTTGTGCCATTTTTAAAGGAATGTCCAAAATAGAACACAGTACTCCAACCAGGCAAGTAGAGCAGCATAATGACCTTATTTCACGTGTTTGACATTTTTAATAGGATCACATTGCTTACTGTATGAAATTTCCCATTTCTTGCAACTGTATACTTCAAGCCCACAAAATAACATCATTTTGTAATAAAATTTCTAGCACTTTATGTATTTTCTATACACCTCTCACAGTTTATGTGTACTTCAGCTGTCATTTTACCTTCCTTTATAATCTTTAACATCTCAACCCTTTTTCCTGCTTGCTTTCAGCTTCCTGATGATTTACCAGCAAATTCTCATGAGTACACTCACTGAAAAATGTATTTTAGATCATCCAGCGATAATCTCTTCTAGCATCAAACTGTAGTTGCAGTGGATTAAGAAGAACTCAAAGCCACAGCTTAGACTGATTTTAGGACACTTAGAGTACTCCTTTGGAAATGGGACACTTGGGTTCGCTTCCCTGCTACAGTGAATATTTATTTATTTATAAAATGGACAAAGAGTCGAAGGCATTACCTGAAAAAATGTGTTTCCTTCACTGCTTGGTGATCAAAGGAATCTCTTAGAAAGCAGGGGAAGATCAATTAAAATCCTGTTAGTCAAAGGAGGGAGCTGAAAGCTAGATTTCTTACATCTGGTGAGAGCGTCCGCATCCCTAAACTCTTGGGTAAAGTTCAGCTTCTTCTTGCTTTTTATCTTCCTAGAGGTGCCCCAAATGGAAACAGTTGGTTTTAAACCAAAGGACTTGTTTTACCCAGTTTCCTTTGTTTTCAAGAGGAAAATTCTAAATTATGTCATCGAAAACTTTTTCAAATCGAATTCGTTAATGAGTCAGAAGAATTGATTAGTTGCACAGTTCTGTTTCCACATCCTTGTTTCTATCTGCAACACGCCCAGCACAAGGCAGGGAAAGTCATCACCTGCCCCACGCATAGCACACCCTAAAGCAGACGTGTACGTTATTAGCAGGGCAGCTCTCTGGGTTGCAGCAACCCAATGAGAGCTTAGACAACTACTGCATTCGAAGACATCTAAATTCAGGTGTATTAACTTTGAACCGAATCCAACCCCTAAGGTGCATTTTTATCTCTCGGCTGCTCTTCAGATTTTTGGCAATTGTTCCCCCACCTATTTCCCATCTATTCCTGTATGGATCAAGCTGATACTATGCTGTTACTATTCATTTTTACACTAATCACTTCAGAAAGAGATTTGTAAAGTGTCCAATTTCCATTTAATTTTGAGAGCTACATACTTAACTATCTTTTGTCTATTTAAAGACATTCACCATAGTTTTACAGGTAAAATAAAAGGAATGCAACAATAGGGATACTGATACAAATTCTTCTTATTATCCAATCATTTTATTAAATATAATATAATTTTATATATATATAATAATATAATTATGATTTGTTAGCACTCTCCAAATAATAATTCAGCACACAAATCTTACTTTACTCAGAGAAAAGATCCTAAACACAAACATATTTGTCCTGTTGACAGCCATTTACAATCCACCACCTAATTCTCTCCAGCACTAATTTTTTGTAACACATTAAAATATTCCGTCATACCTTCTAAAAGGAGATGATAGAAACAACATTATAAAAAAGAGAAAGATTTGGCAATATCACCTTGAGGCCACCCTAGAATTGGGACACACTAAGCCAGGCATTATATATATATACACACACATACATATACATACACACACACATAAAGAGATTAAGTCCCTATCTGTAACAAGAAAATGATGACAAATGGCAGAAAATTACCATTGTTTCTTGATAGTATGTTTCAGAGATCATTTGATATGATCATGATGAACATGATTACTTCACAGCTTTTTACATTCTTGAATATGATGTAATGTGTCAACACATTAATTGAAATTTTGGTCACAATTAGCATGTATTAAATTCCTGATTAGTTGTATGCATTTAAAGCACTTTAATTGGTTTGTTTCCATTGATATAATGTAATGTGTTTTAAACTATGTAATTTAGAGGTGTGTATTTAGTTATCATTGATTAGCTAATCAATAGTATTGTCACAAGTGTATGAATGCTGGGTTAATTATGTCTGAAACTCACATTTCTCAGGAAATAAGTGATATAACAATTTTCCCTCTGGCTGTGTTAGCACATCATTTGCTTCTTTTATTAAGTCATGCAGATACTAACATGAGTTTGCATTCTCTCGCTTTTTTTTGTAAAGCACTTGAAATGTCTAACAGACCTATTCCTCTGATTAACTTCTTTTAAACTTGTAACTCCAGTGACTTATAAGAAGTACTCATTTATTTACAACACATTCACACCAGCGAAATTAAAAATTCAGACACCACAGACAGGAAAACTAGCATCCTCTCTATTTACAAATTCTGTTTTGTTTTTTTAATACTAGTTTGTGAGATCTTTATTCAAACTGAGCAACATTTGGTACCTACTGTCATCAACAGCAACACTGCCATCGGCTTCAGCGAGGCTAAAGTGGCTGCATTGCCATTATTGAGGAGGACTTTAGTTTCAAACAGCTCAGTAGAACTAACCCATGAAAAACATGGTTCAGCAAGAAATATCGCTTAGCCCTTGAATAAATAGTTTTATATTTTTAGAATTTGGTAATGTTATATAGAATTTTTAAGATTCTTTATTCATTGGATTCAGATTCTCTAAATGACACTTAAATATATTTAAAATAATAAAATATTTTTAAGACCTACTATATATTTTTCGATTTCTTACCTGAGTTCATCTTGCCATTTAAAATCCAAAATCGTTTTCCTCTGTGAATTTGCCCTTTTCCATTTAGTAAGCTTGCTTTTTCCTCTGATTTCAATGGAACTGAAATTTTGTTTAACAATAACTTCAATTGTTTGAGCTCTATGTCATTTCAAGAAGTTCTTATACACCAATTTCAAAAGTGATATTCACCTAACTGTGAGAGATATATTTCTTAGTAAACTGATACAGTGACAATACAATGTGCTTTTTGAGGTTGTACCAAAATATCAGCAAGAATTCACTACAATGGATATAAAAGGTGTAGTTCAGAACTACCAAGTTCACTTTGCAAGCCTCAGGCATAATGGAAAACCAAACCATGCTGCGTTATTTTCATTTTTCCCATGGCTCCCATGTCATAGCCAGTACAGAAGTGATTACCAAGCTTTGAGTTATAACCAAAGAACATATTAGATGTTCCTCAAAACCACCACAGTAAATTTTCAGGCATTGAGTTTAATGCTTTGGCCTCATAGTCATATCACAGGCCAAGACAGCTTAGAAATTGCRAAATAAATATTACCCAACGCTGGATATGTTTCCAGTGGGAGACCACAAGGTTGTATCAAGTCATCTGACTACCAAGGGCTTTTTGTGAGTCACATAGCGAGGCAAGGACTGAAGTGGTTTTGGTTCATTCCAGGTCATCAGGAGACTCACATTAAGGTTCACGTCTCCTTCCTTGGCCCAGGGTAGCTCAGCTGAGCCCCATGCTCAGTCTAGACTAAGACTTGGAAGGGAGTTAGTTGGCTGATCATGAAGGAGCATCTCACCACTTWACTAGAAAGCTTTAGTGATGAGTCCATGCTCACAGGGAGTGCTGGGCACAAGCGGACATACTAGCTTTGACCTAGAAAGCCCTTTGGTTCCACACTACCTTACACTCCTCCTTTCTCCCCTTCTCTCCATTACTCTCTGCACCTAGTACTGAAGCAACTGAAACCATTTAAAAATGGAAATTAATAATACCTATTTTAGTAAGAGCTGTCTTTCAAATTGTCTTTTCATCTCTATATGGAAAAGTTCAGGAAAGTCCAACCTACTGAGATAGTCCAAGACAAGCTTTAGAATTTAATACCAACCACCTGGAGTACACATAAAGACAAACCCTAGGTAAATACTAACTAAAATGCAAGATGGTCAATATTCCATATAAACCTAAGAACATCCACACTGGATCTGACCAAAAGTATATCTGGGTCCCTTTCTTTGATAGTGCTTTAGATGTTGCCCAGTATAACAGTGTAAGCACACTGTGGTATTTCCTCATACATTCTCTCATTTCCAGTTATCTGCACTAAAGGCCGCTCTTAGAAGTGATATTTATTGTTTAACAGGTCTTCATGGATTTTTCTTCTCTGAATTTCTCTAAGCACCTTCTGAGCTCTTGTAAACTCCTGGCATTCACAGTAGCCTTTGCCAATGAGCTCCACACAGGCTGCATGAGCCACTGAACCAAGACACCTCCAACTTTCCAACAAAGTAAACCATGTTTTCTTTGAGTATGAAGAGGTCTCCAAAACATTAGATCTCATAACTGACTTTTTAATGAATAAGCAAGGTATTTTGTTTCATTTTAGGGATATTTCAGATTGAATTAGTTGTAATTACCATGTCCCTCTGCGGCTGATGCAGTTATATTAATTTAAGTTATAATAAAGTGCTCAGCATTTCAAATTAGAAAGATAAAATGTCTAACATTTCAATAAGAACCTTCTGCATAGTATGTGCCATCTAGCAAATTCATGATGTTGTGGTATAAATCCTTTCTAAATGCTCGATTTGGATGTCTTGTGCGTCTCACCCACTACTTTGCCACTCAGAAAGAACACGGCCAACTCAAGCTCATGCAAGTAGAATTTTTATGTATCATCATGCACAGCTCATGCTCTCTTCTTGCTGCTCTCAGTTGTCCCAGTAAACCCAAATGAGTCTTGACCCTTTCCAAACTCCAGGTTGATTGTTTCAAGAATCAGTCAAAACAATTTTTATTTATTTCCACCCCACTGAAACAGAGGTAGTTAAAACAATGTATCTGTGACTAATAAAACTACCATCTTAGGAGCCTCAGATACTAAAACATTTAAAGGTTAGGACACTCACAGAATACAAAATGAAAGATTTTCAAACTAAGCGAGAAATGTGTGCACATCATCAGAAATTGTAAACAACAAAAACACAACAAGGGCACTTGCCCTACACATTATCCGATAATAAGCATGCATCATCAGAGGATGCACAGTAGCCGAAACTGGCAATGTGCTATGAATTATGCAAACAACTAATAAAAAACTAGTATATTTTCAACTATAAAACACAAACATACTGAACGAACTAGAAGCTGCATGACGATGGATTAAAAAGACACCAATTTGCTTTTGAGATGTCTTTAATAAGTTCACAAAGAATGACATCTAACCTGAATGCTTTGTTCAGTAATACGCCAACTTTGCCTTACCTCCCAACTAATAACACATTTCAGCAGACTATATTTATTTATTTCATTGTTTGTTTTTAACCACTGATAACTGAAACAGGCTACAGAATGGTTGCACAGAATTACATCATTCATTTCTTGTAGATGATATCCCTTCCCCCTCCTGTGTCACTTGATTCTTGACTGAGCTAAAGCACTGAAAAATTAGACTTCATTTCAGTATGCTAATAGCAATCTATCCAAAACAATGTAATCAAGGCCTCATGTGCTCCTATAATTTCATTCTTGACATAAGTCTGACAGCTATTTATTGTTGGAGGGAACTGTGGGGAGGGGGAAGAGAAAAATTCCTGTAATTTCCCCTCCCCCAACAAACACAACAGCTTTGCAGTTTAAAGCAGTATCTTTGTGAAACGCACAAAATGGTAATAATCATGGGGTTTACATATGTCTTGTCTTAAGCAATCAAGGCAGAGAGTTAACGGAGAGGCACATTCAGATGTGCCAATTCCCAAACTGGCCACCTCTGATGAGCCAGCTGTGAGCTTCAATTGTCACATTATAATTTAGGCAAGGAGGAGGGGGGAAGAGAAAGGCATCCAGCTCTACACTGGATGAACATAATTATTCACAGCAGGATGCTGCAGAATTAATTTAGCCAATCAGAATTATAGTGGGGGCTGGGTATCGGCAGCAGCGAACGTGAAAAAGGAGAAAGAAGGGAGAAAGAAAATCAGGAAAGGGATCAAAAAAATGTGACTAGCACCTTGCTAATATTTTGATTCTGCATCCCTCAGTGTATTTGGAATACAATGAAGTGAAAACAAAACTGTTACATAGACGTTCCTGGCTCAACAGGACTGACTTGAAATTAGAGAAGCTGTGAATTTGGTACATCGGGAAAAAGCCAACAGTCTGAGGGTTTTTCTGAAATACCACATAAAATGCTAYCTGGCTGTATCATACAGAATAATATACTATCAGATAAACATAAATCTGGGAACAGTGCTAGCAATTCTGCATCATTCTGGTTTAGCACTTTAGAAACTCTGCCAAAACTCCACTTAAATAATAGAGGAGACATGAAAATAATCCCCAGCCCAGTCTGTACTCAAATGATGTGATCCACATAATTTCACCTCACAATCTATCACAAATTTTGTGTTGACAACTTTTCATTGTGCAAGTTAAAGAAGCCGACCAGGGGAGTGAAGAACTGGAGCTCTGCCATTAGAGGTCAGTAATTTTGGACTCAGAGACAAGCATTTTGTTTAATGATTCCATTAAACTGATCACTGGTGAACGCTGAACAATATTGGTCATCACCATGCTTCAGCATAAAACACCCGTTGAGATGAATGGGAAGTTCACCATTCCCATATGTTTTTCAAGTTTTCTGTGAATTTTGAGTGCAGCATTTCATCAGTTTACAATTTACTAACAGCTTTTTTCAGAACTTAAATGATTTTTTCAGTAGCAAAGAAACCAGTAAGTTATATAAAAGAAATCAAGCAGAAATGCATATTTTCGTTACTTTAAGCTGTTAGTGTCCAGACAAATACTTCAGCCTAGCTCTTCAGGGCACCAAGACAGTAAATTTGGAAGGAAATTCTTCTTCCCATTTCTATTCACCTTACAGAGAACAGACCAGGACCAGCACCAGAGAAGTCATGCTCTTTGACCCTAGTATCCTCCTTTAAGTGAAGCAAAGGATAATACAATCTACACAGCATCAGCCCTTTTGTCCCTATTCCTGCCAACACCCCCTTTGCAGGGACAGCTGTAAAACCGGAGGGAAGACTGAAAAGATACAGAATATTTACACTGCTGAGATATCTAAACTTTGAGTGTTGAATCCTCCCACCATAAACACAAATATCTCTCTCTCTTCATAATACAGGGAGAAAAGTTCTTAAGTTTAGATGACCTTAAGCTATAATTCTACCTTAAGAGATGCTTAAAGAAGCAATATGTAGAAAACGTATCTCCAGAGTACTCAATTCATTTCCACTTAAATGAAAAATAAAATTATTATACTGTAAGGCAGAAGCTTGCTTTTTTTTTTTTTCTTTTCCTGGAATTGTACAAGCATGACAAATGTAACTGAAGCAGAATCCTTGAGTTCCTGTAAAAGTTAACTTAAGCTTCTGCTCTCTGATTCTGGTAACGGTGAGAAAAATGACAGGAAGGTTGGTCAGATTTTATTTCTGGCAATAATGTTTGATGTACACCACTGTCAATGAGAACCATGATTTAATCTATAAGGATGTAAGGCCTTGTGGTAAAAACGGTATAACTACAAATCCTGATTAACAATCACTGCAACAGTAAAATTGGTTCCCATAGCAACAAGACTGAAATTATACAACAAATGGCAATGCCATATCAGATAAATCACTCCATGAAATGTCCCTTTTTGGAAACCATTTGGCTTTCTGCTACCTTCGTCTTTAAGGACTTGCAAATATTACTTTCAATCTCCTGATCATCACTGCTCATCCTCTAAATTCCATCATCATTTGTTCTTCTAATAACCAAGGTAAAATGAATAAAATAAAAGTAATAAGAAGACAATATGGTATTTAACATCTGAAAGCTCATTCCAGATCCTGGCAGTTTAAAAAAATACACATTCGTATATATTTTGTATTTTTTTCTCTTTTCATTTGCTCTATGTTTATTTTATGGTATTTCCATAACTTCAGTTTCCAAAAGCAAATATTAATTTTAGATATTTTGCATTTGTAAAACATATGACTGCAGTCGCCCTCTTTGTATGCATTGCTTATGGAGACAAACACAGTAACCAAGGAAGATGTGCACTATAAAAGAAGAAAATAGCACTTAGACATGGAATTAGAAATTATATATTAATCACTTAGAAAATGTACAAAATCTCTTTCAAACTGCATTAAGAATGACCCTTTGACTTAAAAAATGTGTGATTCCACCTACATAGCCCATGTACAGTTTGACTTTGTGAAGTTGTTATTACAGAACTGCTTAAAGAAGTTGCATATTACCCACTGCTTTAGGGAATCAGCTGTTTGCTATAATGATTGTRTATATACAGGGCTACCAAAATATAGGTAGATAGGCACATAGGTAGGTAGGTAGRTAGAYAGACAGAGTGAGCCATATATAGAGTATCAAAATGGTTAGGGGTCTGGAACACAGGACACATGAGGGCATGCAGAAAGAATTGGGTTTGCATGACATTAAGAGGAGAAGACTAAGAGTCAATCTTGTTGCTGTYTCCCTATTTGGAGGGCGTAGGGATGATGAAATCAGACTCTCCTTGCAGGTGGAAACTAAAATGACAAGAGGCAACAGACAGAAGTTGAAACATGKGAAATTCCAACTCAAAATAAGAAAGAATAATAAATTTATCATAGACCTGGTCAAATGCTGGGGCAGGGCTCAGAAAGACAGTGGGACCTGYCTGGTCCTCTAATAGTCAAAGCCCTGAGCAATCTGCTCTAAGCGCTGGACATTGAACYAAAGACCTCGGGAGGTCTCTTCCATCCAGGGTGGTCCTAGGACTCTGTCTCCACTAGGCCAGGGACAGCACTCATCCCTTAAATTTTAATGATCCTTCATTCAAACAAAAACACCTAGAGTAATTCTTTGAAAAGAGCTGGAAAAAATCAGTCCCTCCATAAAACGCTGAAAAGCCTCTTGAGCCTCTTACACTCAGAAAACAAAGCAACACTAGTATAATAGAGCTGAGAAAGGGGTTTCTTTTTTAACTGAGAGGCTAGCCAAGACTAGACGTGGCTGTACCAAGACAAAGGAGAAACRCCATCTTTCAGATAACAAGCCAAGAGCTGCAGGAGGAGGACCCTGGAAACCTAATCTAACCTCAATGACAATGGAGAAAGTGAGACATGAAAGGGTTGCCAGAATTTACTGTTTTTGTCCAGACTTGTCTACCTTTCAAGCCATGTAAACACTATCTGTTTGCTTAATCTATCACAAGTCTCTGAACCACAAACTTACAGTGCTGACATGACAGGAGTTCTTGAAGATGGAGAGTTTATGCTAGCGAAGTTCAAATAACTGAAGAGTTAAATCACCATGTCTCAGCTCTTCAAAGAGAGAGATAAAGGGMGGACCTGCTCCCCCAGACTGCGCATCAGCCTCCAGAAGCAGTTCCTGGGCTCGGTTTAAATCCAAGAAGCTTTAAGACATATAAAGGGATCTCACGCAGAACCATGCAGGTATGACAAGAATCAAAGGATTCAGCAGAAGAGTAAAGAGCAAAAACAGAAGTTTTACAGAACTTTAACTATGAGCTGGCACCAAATAAATAAACCTCAATGGCAGCTGAACAACTTYCAGCCTCTTAAAATAGGAAGACTTAAAAATTTACTTTGTCCAGCTACTATTACAACTGAATAGGTATGAATAAAAGAAAAACAAAAGCTTTCGAAGGAGTTTTATTGTATCCTGTTCTGAAAACCAGAATCATGAGCTGAGCTTGAAATGCTCTTAACATTTCTGTGCAGGAGTACTATTAATACAGAACAAATGCCACCAAAAACCTGGAACGTATATATTCAGGTAATCTTTTCAATGGGGCTATTTTGGGAACTAGAATATATTACCAAGAATTTGATCAACACAGACTACAGTTTATAGACTGAAGTTTAGCAGAAAAGTATCTTCTATTTATTCTTCCCAATACCATAACTTGAGTGAATAGTGTGAASTCAGGAAGTAATTCAGATAAATACGAGCATAGAAGTGACCAAATTAATTCATGGTGGTTAAAGTAATCTGTGAGAATTATAAAATATAAAATGTACTTTATTTTGATGACTGTGTGAAAATTACCTGGCAATGGCACCTGAGTTTTCTGTCGATGATGAAAACTGGACTTGTCAAAGCTCAAGGAATCATAATTACGAGCTAGTTTTTTGTTTCATTAACTAAGATGCTCACATCAAAAGGAAAACAGCAGGAACCTTTAATTTTGTATCTCTGGTGACAACRAATTAGTTCATCCAAGGTCTCTATCATAAAAAACAAAATTTATGAGCATCACTCTCTACATAGGGGACTTTTTTGAAGGTATACTGTTAAATGGTCTTTCCTTGYCAGAGCAGTGGCGATAAGAAGAGATCTCCATAGCATCCCTCATGTCCATCGCCTCTGCTCCTCTAGAGAGATCAAATTAGAGGAGATGATCTTATGTGTTCATCACTGTCATTAACCAAAAAGTATCTTTGAAAGTCCATACTCCACAGGGCTTGCTCAAGAATTGACCTGTTTGGGGGGGTTGCAGTTGGAATCGGGTAACTGTTTTACAGTAATAAGCGTCTAAGCTAGGAATTAATTGATGTAAATCAGTGTAGCTCCATTAAATTAAATGTGGCTACACTAGTCACAACAGTTGAAGGTCCCCATCATCTGCCCCTTCCCACCATCTCATCATGGCAAAATCTAAGTCTGAAGACCRCGATTTACACCAGTTAGGTATTTTTTATATATATGTGTATATACATATATATATACAAAAAACTATCATTTTRCTCTTTTCAGGCATAGGTCTTCAAAGTCAGTGCCAACTCGTATTCTCCCTCACTTTCCTCTCCACTCCAGGTGGAAGTTTTGCTGCTTTTTCTCCAACAAATTTCTGCGAGATAATCTTTCATTTCTGTCTTCACAGCTAAAATTGTAAAGCAAAGCCATGTTATTTCCATCCATAATTGTCTCCTAGATTCCACATTGCACTTTCCCCTTCCAYACAAAACACACCTGAGGTCACCATAGTTACTTGTCACTGAAGTCTTCTTTTAGATCCTATTACAGACACCAAGTTAAAACTTTCTGTATTTAATACTTTCAAATTAATTGTACGACCTTCTGAAACTCTCTAACCAGCTGCTACTATAATATTGTTACCTTGATTGATGCACCAATGTGAATTTCCACACACTTTCTGGCTATTTCCCCGTGTATGTTTTTTATTCTGTGCTGAATTTTGCACTCAGAGCATCCCAATACTCCCTTGTTTCTCCAAATTCTTTCRCAAAATCAATTTTTCCATAGACTTGACAAGCAATTAACAGATCACTTTAATGATCGGGTAAACGTGTAGGACTAAGGAGTGGTAGTGCTGACATCAGCTCTGACATCAGCTCTTCACCCCGGGAACTATCTGGGTACCACTATCATAGCAAACCGCAGAACATCACGGCCCATTCTCTGGCATGACGCCAGTCTGCCCGCATCCACACTAACCTCTCTCACCTTCCAAACCAGGAAGGCCGTATCCAAATCGGTGCAAGACTGTTTCAGTGGTTCTTGTCTGCGCTGCCAAAATGTGCCCAGGGAATGTCTAATAAAAATGCTATTTGGGTGGGACCAAGATCCTTAAGAGTATAGAGAATACGTGAGAGTATAAGGTTCAGCTCTCAGCCCCATACCCCAGCACTATTTAATTTACTAGCATGAGCATAGCCTGTATGCACCTATTTTTTCTCTCTTTTCATTCCCATACTTCTGCTTGTCTTAGTATATCTGATTTGGGACAGCAACCATTTCTCCTTGTATAGATATATATGCAGCATACAGCACATTGGGATATTACACCAATACTGATGGATCATTTCTAAAATCATATTTTCAGTGTTGATGCTTGTTTTTCACATAAATAAATAACTCATGCAGGAATATAAAGTGGTACAAAAGTTTTACACAGCTAGGCAGAAAAGTATATTTCCAAGTTCTGCCTCTTTTTTCACAGTTTTAATGCCATTTTCTCTGTTCAAACTGACTATAGTATCTCCTTTAAGAGCACTTTTTCCTCTAGTTTGGAATTGTATAGTTGTTGCAGACAATGATATGGAAAGGCAAATGAGAGAATGTTCCTTATTGATTTCTGCTGGGAAAAAAAAAACTGCAAATAGCATTTTAATGCTTTACTCCAACATAMATCTAATTAAAGTTATTCAGAAGATGACATTAAAACACTGAAAAGTGAAAATAAAAATTGCAGAAAGCAATGAAGTGATAGCAATCTATATCACAAATGTTTTTTCCTAAATCATTACTTTGAATATACTTCCAAGTTATTTATTCAGTTTTATAAAAATAACATCAGTGCATATTCATTTATGCCTCTTGTCTGGGACAGAACTTAAAATATGTATGCTAAGAGATCCCCCCATAGTGACTTTACAGGTGCTCTTTTTGTAAAATTCATAAAATTAGTAAATCATGCATTCATCTATTTACCTATTGCAATTAACTCAATTTCAGTCCTCAAAGTCGTTTTTTAAACCTCCAACTGGTTTAAAATGTCAATCACCATATTAAAAGGAATCTAAGATATACTGGCCCAATCCTGTTCCCATTAGAATTAAAATGAAAATTTGCCTTGACTTGTTGAAGTGAGATTCAATTTTAACACACTTTCCAGAAAAATAAACATTTATATGCACAACACAGCACATGAGAACAAATGTTAAATATTATGAAAGGAGATGATTTCTTTTTCCAAAAGGAAGTTTTACATTAACAACATATAAATAATTTTGTAAATACAGCAGAGTGAATATTTACCATCTATATGGAACAATAACATTTTTCACATCTTTAAAATGTCATCATTTTGCTCTCAGTAATTACTTAGGCAAAGTAAACAGAACATGCCAATGAAACAGAAAATTAATACACATCATATTTCTCCATGAAATACAGTATTTCTCCATAATTACACTGGGTCAAATTTAGAGGATGATGTTCTCAGTAACCTAGAGATGTACCGTAAAAGCACTTGCAATAGAAAATATATATATATATATATAAAAGAAACTGAACTGCAAATATCAGTCTATTTTTAGCAGAAGGAACAAGTTAATCTTCATTCTACTAACATTAAATCTTGTAATATGACACTGTATCTTGCTGGTACACTTAACCTCAGCTTTAAGGCTGCAAGCTGTCAAAAATTCACAACTGATAAAGCGAAGAGTCAAATCAGATCCTTGGTCCTGGAATTTACACTCAGAATTTTTTTTAAATCATAACTTGTACTGAAGACAGGATTATTTATTATGTCCTATCAAAGAGACATAGACCTTTTTACAAGCTAAAACCACTGAAGTCAATGAAGTCACACTGGGCTTGCCATCTTCTAAACATTCTGGTTATCTGAAAATTTCCCTTTTTATTACAGCAGTTATCTAAGTTCACAGGCTTTTGCTCCCATACCTCAATCTGCAATGTCACTTATGATGCTGTACGCTCACAGTTTTTATAATAGAAGAAACCTACTACTTTCTCTGTTGTTTCAAAATATTGTGGTTTTCCCCTTTTAATTGGGGGGAAGGCTTTCATTTTTATTGATTCTTTTTAACTGTGGGGGGTCTTTTTTAACTTACAGGGACAGACTTTTTAGTAGGGCCTGTTGCGACAGCACAAGGGGGAATGGTTTTAAACTAAAAGAGGGGAGATTCAGACTAGATATAAGGAAGAAATGTTTTACGCTGAGGGTGGTGAAACCCTGGCACMGGTTGCCCAGAGAGGTGGTCGATGCCCCATCCCTGGAACCATTCAAGGTCAGGTTGGACGGGGCTCTGAGCAACCTGATCTGGTTGAAGGTGTCCCTGCTCACTGCAGGGGGTTGGTGATGACCTGCAATGGTCCCTTCCAACCCAAACCATTCTATGATTTGATGATTCTATGAACTGTGTTGCATAACACTTATTCTTTTGCTCTTTTTGATATTAACTGCTTTGCTGATCCAATGCTTCTGTAGGAATCCTAACCCTAATGCAGCCTTTACTGCCACATGACTCCAGCTTTAGGGAACACATCATCCACTGAAACACAAATGCCAGAAAAGGTTCACATGCAACCCAGCGGAAGCTAGATCAAGCCACTACTGCCATATGGTAGAAATTTTATATTCAAAAATGAAAATATTTTTTATACTCCTATATCATTTCCTGGGGCTAGCGTACCTGCACTAGGAAATGGCAGTTTACTTTGCATAGGCAATATGACTTTTATGTACTACTTATAACAATGCTATTGTCATGTTGATACTTGGTACACCAGGAGCAATGAGAAGAAACCTTAGGCAGGGTTTCTGCACATCCACAATAAATTCTCATCTTGCTATAGAGTCTTTGGATGGCTCTTTTGTTATTGCAGAAAGAATCTGACAGTGTTGATAACGACACAACCCTGTATCTTGCAGTGCCTTTGAAAGCTCAGAAAGAACCTGTCAGTTCAAAAAGTAACAGAGAAAATCTTCTTCTGACTTTAAATCATGGAAAGAAATCAGTGCATCCAGAAAAATGGAGGAAAATGCCTTGAAAAGCCTTTGAAGGAACAAAGAACTAGCAATAACAACAAAAAAGAAACAAAATTCTTGCTGCTTTTTAGGTGACATACACAAAATCCAGCAGTGCAGAAGTCAAAATGTTAAAATTTGTGCTAGTGCCACAGAGAACCCTGAGGGAGCTTACATTAGCACAACAAAAGTTTGCATATATAAGCTTTCATGAAATGAGTATGCACTGTTCTGCGCAGAATATGAAGTTACAAAAGGTGTCAAAACTGCTGTGAAGACTATTCTGATGATGCCTTTAATGGAACAGAGGAAAAAATTATTTGCTAACATTTTATAGCCTCTTCATGTTAGAGAAAACTGCATGGTACAAAGAACAATAGCGGATCTTCCTAGTTGATAGAACAAAATCTTTTCCAGGTCTTTAAACTAGGTACCAGTCACTAATGAGGTAGTCTCAAAATCATCACGGAGATACAAAAAAACACACTAAGAAGAATACTTAGGAATAATTTAGATACACCAGTGCTATTTTCAACAGTCTCATAGCAATAATCTTTATCTAGTACACCTCTGCCTTACTTCTGATGCCAAACATCCAGGTACTGCTCAAGATGTTAATAGCGTAATTAAAACACAGCTAACTCATTTCGACAACTACCAATAGAAAAGCATCTTAAATTCAGGATAGCAGGGAAATAATTCTACGAATGCAGAGCTGTGCTGAACTCTTCACTTAATTGAAAGCTTTTAAAAGGTTTCGAGGTAAGTAAGCGCCATACGGTAGTATTTTAACACAGAAAGACAAGGCCTGAGTGTCTTGCCACTGCTCATATTAAAAACATTGAGTGCAATGTTCACAGCGCGCTGTGAGATTCAGACATGCCTGCCATCCAAATGAATAGAAGATATGAATAAAAACTCTATCGGCTGCTCTGAGCCGTTGACTGCATTTCAACAAGCCCTTTTTTACAGCATTACTCTATTCAAATAATTCATTCAAGTCATGTTAAAATTGCAAAATCAGGTGCTCAAAAGTTTGGAAATGCCAGAATTATGACTGTCCACATCTATTACAGTAATCCTGTGTGTATGCATCATGATACATGCAATTATGTCATTAGTTTTTCTCTGGCAGGACCTCAGCTCTGTTGTGTGAATAGGATTTTATTCAGTACTTCATTTTATCCCGGTACCTGTCTGTATCTAGTATAAACTCTTCACAACTACAGCTGATAGCACCCAAGCAATTGCCCTGCCAAAGTTGCAGGTCCCCAGCTCACCTCCTAACCTTCCTGGTCTCACAGCTCACAACAGTCAGCTTTATGCACCCAACACAAACTAAACTTTGCACCACTTAATGGTCACCAATGCAGAAAAGTATTCCAGCAGCTTTATTAAATGTAATATATTTGTTATAAATAAATAAAGTATTGTATTTATTATTCAAGCTGTTCTATTAAAATGCTTGTTCCCACGGACTGCCAAGAAGATCAAAGTAACTTACCAAAACTTTTCTGAGCACAGATGTAAAGCTGGGCTCCATGAGTTACTAATTGGATCACGTGGCAGATACTCCGTATCTGAATTGCAAGCAACATTACATTTCATCTTACTAGCTTCCTGAAAAACACATGCCAACATCCAGCAGCTCAAGGACTGAGCACAAAGAAGAATGTGAAAATATCTGTGCCCCTCTTCCTACAAGAGCCYGGAAGCCTTGCCAATTGCAAGTTAAAGAAATAAAATTGGTTTTTTTCTTATTTGCTGTGTACACAGTGATTAATTAAGTTGAAAAAAAGCCATTCAGTTTGATTCAGTGAATAACTAGAAATTCAGGATTCTGCAAAATGCRGGGTTTAGAGCAGGACAGAAGTTCAGGGCACTTACTCAGCACAGTTCCTTACTCTGTGTTCGAGAAAGGGAGCAGATTTTTCAAGATGTCAGTAAGAGAAAAGAAGACAGCTTGACTCAAAACTGCCAGACAGTCTCCTCTGCGGAGATGTAGGTTGGTATTTGTACGACAGTATTTAGGCAGCTCCCAATCCCAGATTCAGGAAAGTAATATTTTGAGGCATATRCTATGACTCCCTCCAACCATCCCATAACTTCTTTAAAGTTGTCTACAAGACTGGAGGCAATTAATGAAAATCGTCATTGTGTCCTCAGAAAATTATAGATATTACTACTCAAAATATTACGAATAAGATGCAAAAAAATTCATAAAAGGCAACATCATGGGCTCAAGTCTAATTTTAAATGCGCAATCACATTTTAAAACCACCCACTTAACAGCAAATGCATAAATATACAAAGTAATCAATTTTATCAGGTAGGTGGCAACTACAAGGTTGCATCTTAGGGATGGTTTTCAAATTAACTTGTCATTTTTTTAAATTACAAACACTAGTTTATGACATAATTTAGTATACCAGGAATAGTGTATCTAAATAAATGTTCACTTCCTGTCTAACTATGAAAATAATGCTTTTCCTGTGACATAAAACTAATTATTGTAGTTTTGCATGGCAATTTTTTTCAAAATTGTATTATGAATTATTCATGACGTTGAGTTTATTACAGTCATTTTAATGATAATATCTCATCGAAAAAGTTTTTTAAGAAGAATTAAACACATCTTTAAACAAAAGAAACAAAGACTACCAAGTTAAAATCATTCTTTCGGTAGTTTTAGAGAGATTAAAGTTACAAGCAAATACAAACTCGCTCTCTTCAAAACCAGGCAGTTATTYGGATGCAGGGTGACACTTCCAGCCACAGTAAAATTAACATGTAAAAGCTGTGCTAAGCTAGAACAAATGCAGACAGTATTTGAGCAGAAAATATTTCCTTGGAAGTAAAATGTCGAACTGGCTAGGTGTCAACTATTTTTACTTCCACCTCACAGACTTTTTTACAAATTTTTTTTGCAGTGTAGGATAATTAGGGGAAAATGTGGATTTTGGAGATCGATGCTGAAGGAGGGGGCAAAAGAGAGAAGAATGCCTCTATATGACAGTTAATTGTCACAGTTGTATGTAGTAAAATCTTAACGTGGAAAGCATGGTTTGATTTCACACATGTTGGAATGAAGCAAACCCTCACCCCTGAGAAAACCATGACTTGTCCACACTACGGTTGTATCATGTGTGGACTAACATGTTCAATCGGGATATTTYGTGGAGAAATGCAACCAGCGAAGTCTGGTTTTCTATAGATTTGTAAACTTTGCTCCCTCCGCTTTCTCACTGATCACAGCTCCTCTCCAAATGTCATTTGACCCTTTTTTTACTGCTGAAGAAGCATATTGAGGCAAATTTGAGGCCATGCTTGTGCTGATGAGACAGCCACAAGGACATACCAATCAGTTTGCCAACTACCCCTAAAGCAGAAGAATTTCCCCACCTCTCCATCACTGTGAGCACTCACTGATCTCTCAAGTTATGCCATCCTTCCTTCAAATTTGCTTGAAGCTGGCCAGCTGATTCAGAAGTTACTGGGAACAACGAAGGACAGACATGAGGCACGATCACAGAAGCTTTGTTCAGTTATAACACAGAGCTACAGGCTGGAAGTCTTTTTTCCCCCTTGGGCAGAAGGAGATGAAGAAGGAATAAGAGAGAAACATATGTCCAAAATGCTCTGGATATTTAATGTCTTCTCCAAAGTCTTCTCAGTCTTCAGCCAGCAAAGGAACTGCAGGATAAATTAACAGTTTTGAGGACATCTTAGCAAAATGATTCCTCCATTAGGCTCCAGTGATCAGTGAGAGAATGTTACCATTTCCCCTCTAAGAGGAAAAGAGGGTTGGATGGTCACACATATTCTCTACTCCTATGCAGCAGTGATTCAAGTAAGCTTTCTGTAAGCAAACTGTGTAGTGTTTTTTTCTTTTAATAAAAAGCTTTTTCCTCCATTTTTCCTGCAGTTGAACATATATAAAAGATCAAGATAAGAGGATAGTGGATTGTATATTATCTTCTGTGTCATTATATCAGTTCTGTCTATCAAAGTTCTTCTTCACCTCTCTCCTGTCACAGTTCATTATAAGGACCTGTTCTTTTATGACTAAAYGATAGAGTAATATTAATTCTTACCAAATGTAAAAAAGAAGATACGATAGCATGAATTTAATAAAAAAGCTTTTATTCACTAAGGCATTTTTCTGAGAATATAAAATGGAATAGCAYGTCTCGGACTCTGTATGAATGGAAGCATATTTTCCTGAATGAGTTAAAATTTTATCTTCAGCCCACAGTTGTACCATTCATAAAGGCTAGATAGTCAAATCATTTTCAAAAAAAGTCAGATATTAAGATAAACACAATTCACATTGGAAACTATTTTATATTGTAAGTTATAAGTTTAATTGTTATTCTATTAGGAAGGGACCATCGGGGTCACTGAGTCCAATCCCATGCTCTCAGCAATACACTGGTCATTTCATTTATAAGTGATTTGCCTTATTACTGCCATTGGAAGGCCAGCCCAGAACTTCATGTTTCTAATTTTTAGAAATGCTCTTCTAATTTTCAGGTAATCTTATTCTTGGTCACATTATGCCATGAACAGTGCCTTGGATCAGTATTCTTGGATCAGTACAGCTCTTTAGTATAGACAGTTCTTTCCCCATGTTCACTGGATTGAGAGTTGAGCCAAGATTTAGGCAAGAAGGCTTTGCAAAAGGGCAAGGGTCAAATTTACTTTCGGTGCATTGCCAAAGATCTTCTGTTATTCAAAACACACCTGAAAAATCACTAAAGTGAACAGAGTATCATTTACCCCACAGTAGAGTGTTATTGGAAGGTTTGTCTAATCTACCAATATAATACAGCTGGTTTGCTTCTGGGTTTGTTCTCCTACCTGTCAAAACTTCATCTTTATTATCTTATTCCTGGACTTTCTCTCAGAGAAAACAACAAGCTTCTTCCAAAGCAGGATGTGCTGGACACAGTTCAATCCAAAGTTTCATCGCTATGGCTGCAATAGAAGGTGCATCTACATTAAGCATTTTAGCTCAGAGAAGGAATATGCTTTTCAGGCAAACCTTGTGATAATCTCCACTTAATTGCTGTTTCACAAGAGGAATGGTCTCTAAGTGCATGAAGTTGATTCCTCTTGGATAAAACTAAACTGGAAGATTCACTCCAGAAATGCACCTAATACACTCCAGCTGCAAATAGGTATTTAGCCCATGGGGCCAGACTAAAGCTAATCCGACATAAAAAGCCTTGAAATGTCTACAGTATAGACATCAGATCCTCAATGCCATCTAAATCTAAAAATCTGTTTCTATTGGTTTGCACTAATTCCTCCTGTAGACTTAGCCAAGGAGATACCATGRTTGCCAGCTCCTGCCCTGGAATATGCTCAGCACTATCTCAGCAGACCCTGTGCTCTCRAACATCCCCACTCTGCATAATTCTACAGAAGCACACACCTGTGGATTTGCAAACGTTGCTCTGCCTTTTGGACACACCCTCTCTAGTTGTAATCACCCTCCAGAAAAGCATAACAGAAAAAATCAGTTAGCCAACTGTGTACTGACTAAGTCCTAATGTGYACAGATGATCTGCCTCCACCCTTAAAAATAATACTATAAGAACTGTTTTAATACAGTACGTAGAGGCTGTTAACACATTGAGGGTAATACAGGCAATCCTCTGTGCTCAAAACCTGTCATGCAAGAGGTTGCACAAGAGAACTATGAGATTAAAAATGTCTTCTGCACATACGGGTTAAATAATTTCTCCCAAAACAGGTTTTAAGCTTTTGAAATATAAACCTAAACTCATTTTAAAGACTCCAGATATAATAAGTGTAACAGTCCCCTGGGAAGTTGCTCCATACTTCAAAGATCCTTGCAGCTAGCAAACCAACCCTTGTTTTAGAGATGAATTTATCTATCACCAACTTCAGTCTTTCTATCTTACACTTCTCTCTGCAAAACTAAAATGCCACTCATTAACAGGAATCTTCTCCACATACAAGTACCCACATACAAGGAGAGTTGCCTATCCATCTTCTCTTCATACAGAATTAYAATTTAAGTTTTTCAAGACCCACATCATAAGGCTTGCTTTTCAGCTTCAAAATGATTTTTGTGGCTGACCTTTATTGCTCTTCGCTGTTTCCACATCCTTCTCATCACAGAGACATCATCACAGAGGTATCAGTCTTGATGTAGTCTTACCAATGATGTAGAGTGGTTTCAGGAACTATTTCTAATGATGGAGTAGCACTATTGCTTTTTTTCTCCATTAAGAAATATTACTGAAAGTAAGCCTTTTGGCAACTTTTTAAAAGAATTTATGGGCTGGATGTTCAAAAATAAAGTATTTGCATGCATAACTTCCATAAAAATCAGGACAGAAGATGGATGTTTACATCCCTTTGAAAATCCAGTAGGCAACATCTCTACGCTATTTACCACTCTTAAAGATGATGTTGAATGCTGCAGCACTCCATTAACATCCTTAGCATGCCCACGGGAAAGCGCTATTTTCCTTACTGAAAATAACATATTCAAAACAGCAAAAGGTTTGACCACTAACCAAGTGCAGATTTCACCAAGATGGCTACTCTATCAGTTTCCATTAGGTAGTATTGCTAATGCATATCAACCCAGTCTATCACAYACTTTGACAGATTAAATTTCAGTCTTCTGCACAGGATCCTAAGAGGATTCAGATCCATTTTCGTTGCACCTTTATAAAATATCCCAACCACCAGATTAAGCACAACAATTACTGACACCTCCGGTTGAAACCATAAGCGCGCAGAAGTCACGCAGCCAGAAGGAAAACAAACAAGGTCTATGACTTGGTAGCACAGTGGCCAGAAGACTTTACATTTTTCCTGTTATCTCAGAGACGAAATTTGCAGAGAAGATAAAAAAAAAAAAAAATTATTTACTGTTTCATGGCAATTTTAATTTGGCTCTGTCAGGCCCTAGTTCCTCTCTAAGGGCTATGTTTTCAAGCCACTCTATGTTTGCATTGTGACCAGGGACTCAAGATACCCCATTAAAAAGGAGAATTGTGAAAACTCGTGAAAGTCAGCAAAGGAGGAGAGCTTACAGAAAAGCCTAATATTTAATTTTTTTAAAAAAAATTACAACTACAGATATCCAATATCCCTTATAATCTCTCAAAAATTCTTTGTTTCTCTTCTTGGATAATTACTGAGTAATTAATTTGGACCTACAATGGCATCATCCCAGGGCTTTGCTTATATCCAACAGAGCAAGGTTRCAGCTTAGCCTGTTCCTCTTCACACTATATAAACAGTTATCTTAGTCAATCATCTCTTCATGTCATGTATGTCACATTTTCATGAAGCAGCATAAACGATGATGGCACGTGTTTTCTGGGTTAAATTTTCTTGTGTGCTTTTAACAGCATTAAATCTGATGTAAAGCAACTTTGTAGAAAGAACCTCCTGGAGTTGAGAATTCATTAGCATGCCAAAGGAACTTGTTCCAGCAAAGATGATTACGCAAATACCCCTGTGAGAAGGGGAAAGTTCTTTGAAATGTCTCTCATGGTTCAAGACAGCATCTTATAAAGTGTAGAATGATTTCTGAACTGCCCAGATATGCAGAATGAATAGATTCTCACATAGCTTGTCCCAATTTTAACAGTGTTGCTTGGTACACACACCTAAAACATCTTTAGAAACTGGAATTTTTACTGGTACAGAGAAAATCAGTGTATAAAGTGTAAATAAGGACAAAGTGACATTCCATGAATTAAAAAATTTGCTCTCTGAATTGATAAGTAGGTTATGTGCCTTTATTTTTTAAAAAAATGCAAAACGACCAAAAAGCCACTCAGACTAAGCATGACATGAAATGGTATGAAGCTGAGAGATCAAGACAATGTTGCTAGCATCCAAATTTTTCAACAGTAACTTTTTAACTATCCTCATATACCAAAAGCTTGAAGTAACTACAGATATCAAACGAAAAGGTTATGTCTTCTTATGTGCTGCTTCTGCTTCGTTTAAAATAGTATTTGCTTCTAAATGCAAGTTTAACTTAGTTTTAATATTAATGCTTACAAGCATCCATGATGCAGGGATCATGCACTGGTAAGAGTGAAAACATGGGGCGGATTAGGCCAAACCTAAAATCCTAAGAGAGTAATGAAATAGTAGAAACGAATCAAATGAATGTCTGTTCGACAGTGAGTCAGAAATCAGGAATACAGCAACATTGTAAGCCACAGGTATAAAAGGACATTTAGAATCTTTCTTTTAAACAGGTAGAAAATAATATTGGAAAAGAGGATATGTAAAGCCATGCACTGGTTTGGGGAAAAAGAATTCTGGGGCTGTGCATAGGTTTAACTTTTTTAATACATTTAGTATTTTAAATACACATTTTTGTCTCTGTAAGAGTTGTGGCATTATGATAGAGATAAACAATGCACTGGTAGCCACGTATCGTCAAAAGCAAAACATGGTTTAACAGCAAATGGCCTTGAATCTTTGCAGACCCATGGGCAACAGTATTGGCAATGTAACGTGCCACGGGCAACATCATCCCTCACCCCCCCGTCCACTTAGATCACAGCAGCACAAACATCTTGCTTACCTGAATGTTGTCTTTGCCAAGTACTTGGCATCTCAGAGAATCAGGCCTGAAGTAGCTGTGGGATTCGAGAGTTCTCACATACTTCTACATGTTTAGGTTTTTTTCCCTTTTCTTTTCACATCTTTCTTAGAACTAATGACACACTCATTTCGTGGAGGGRGGAGGTGTTTTTGTCAGATTCTTGTCTTTCTGCTTGACTTGGCAGTGTTAGGTTTACGGTTGGACTCGATGATCTTAAAGGTCTTTTCCAACTTAAATGATTCTATGACTGCTGTGAGCAATATCAGAGTCTCAAAGGCAAGATGTTGCTTATCAGCTACAGATTAAGGACTTCTGGTCTGGCAGATGGGGCACCTGAATGGAGGCACGGAGACCTGAATTCTGTTTCCAGCTGTGTGGGTGATCTCTTACAAAACCCTGGGGAAGGAGCTTCTTGTCTATACAGAGCATGAACTCATCTATCACTGACCCAAGTTACAACAACCACAAAGGGAAAACACAGTGAGGGATGAGCTGACATACGGTCACCACTGACCGCTAAAGACGGATACTCCCCAGCACAGAGGGAGTATTTATTCTTGGAGTCCGTTTCACTCTTTACAAGGCTAGGATGACCCGACAGCATGGATGACCCGTATTATGTGGTTAAAAATTGTGTTTAAGCTCAACCTATTAGCAAAATTCACCATTTCTTCCTGCACAGCTGGACTGCAGGGATCATAAAACAAATACTTTGACCATTTCTCCACTAAAAAGTATTGAGAAAATACATGAAGTAGTTAGGAGTAAAGACCTTTTTTTAAATTTCGCTGTAGTTTTTCCAATTACTAAGAGCTTGAAATTAATAAGTAAGTAGGGAGAAGTAGATTTCTCTATACTTCACCATTTTTTTTTCAAATTGTCTTCTTTTCTGTTGCTAGGAGACTACAATCCCAAAGTATCAATAATGATGAAGGACATTATATTAAGTTTATCTTTATCTTATTAAAGAATGATCAAAACAACTTGTACCTTAAAAACAATGTAAAACAAAAATCTTTTAACTCAGAAAAATTCTAACACAATAACTCAATGTCTTCAAGGGTTGGTAACTACTTAAATGATGTGTGATATACAGCTCAGCAGTATACCAAAACAGGTTCAGCATATTTACCATACAAAAGTATAATAAAAGATAGCAAAAATGGGTGAAAGGTTTGTATCACCCTTGATCAAATAAAGCATCTGCTTCTGCCCATTAGAGGAGGACTGAGTCAGATGATCCTTATGTTAAGCTATCACACAATCAGACATTGATCCAACATAATTATAGGATCATGAAAATGAGATGCAAGAAAATTTTAAAATAGGCAGCAGTGAAAAGTGTCACTCTGCACCCATAAGGACACAAGAAACCAAGCTGCTAAATAATCTCAACAAGAAGGATCCAGCAGAAGCTTTGGAAAAAAACAATGCAGTGTTATAGATCATAAAACAGAGAAACACATAAAATGCTCTTCTGAATATGATACAGTACTGACATTATTTTTGCAACCAACATCAAATTCTTTGCAGGATTCTTTATTTGTTGGGTGGATTAATGTCTTAAAGTTTCATTTTTAATAAGAATACATAATACTAGACTTTTGCTTCTTCAATATAAACGCACAGAAAAACTGCAAGCTATAAAACTGTATATAGCTATATTAAAATTATGTATGCAGCTACGGTATTAAAACTAAAATATTTTTAACATACTGAAAAATTTCTGAAAAGTCAGTTTCTGCAGCTAAACATCAAAAAGAATGCACGGATTTAAAAAAAAAAGGTAAATAGAAACAAGAAGGATTACAGGTATTGGGAAAATAGAAGAAAGTAAAAATAAGAGAACTGATGTTTCTTTGGGGTTTGATGGTAAGTCTGTGAAGATTTTTTAATTCAGACTAGAAGTTTCTCTTTCTTTTAGTAGGCAGTCTTTGATCCAACTGAAAGCAATTAAGACTAAAAGCAGGGATACGGTGGTGTTTAAATTTCTTCCCGCTTTTTTCTAGCAGCAGGAACTAGTGGGGATGTATGGCAAAATCACACTATACAAATACAAATCTCAGCTTTACAAATAAAATCCGAGAAACACCACAAGAGTTCAATGTGCTTGCCACTCAGAGTGAAAAACAAAGAGAGTAACGCAAAGTACAAACACAAGCCCAAAACAATTTGGGTAATTTTAACTTACTATTTTCTCAGCCCCTGCAGGAAGCTAATAGGCATATTTCATAGAATTATAGAATCATAAAGGTTGGAAAAGACCTCTAAGATCATCGAGTCCAACCGTCAACCCAACACCACCATGCCCACTAAACCATGTCCCTAAGCGCCTCATCTACACRTCTTTTAAATACTTCCAGGGATGGKGACTCMACCACTTCCCTGGGCAGCCTGTTCCAATGTTTAACCACTCCTTCAGTAAAGAAATTTTTCCTAATGTCCAATCTAAACCTCCCCTGGCGCAACTTGAGGCCATTTCCTCTCATCCTATTGCTAGTTGCTTGGCAGAAGAGACCAACACCCACCTTGCTGCAACCTCCTTTCAGGGAGTTGTAGAGGGCAATAAGGTCTCCCCTCAGCCTCCTCTTCTCCAGACTAAACAGTCCCAGTTCCCTCAGCCGCTCCTCATCAGACTTGTTCTCCAGACCTTTCACCAGCTCCGTTGCCCTTCTCTGGACACGCTCTAGCACTTCAATGTCCTTCTTGTAGTGAGGGGCCCAAAACTGAACACAGTATTCAAGGTGGGGCCTCACCAGTGCCGAGTACAGGGGCACAATCACCTCCCTAGTCCTGCTGGCAACACTATTTCTGATACAGGCCAGGATGCCATTGGCCTTCTTGGCCACCTGGGCACACTGCCGGCTCATATTCAGCCGGCTGTCAACCAACACCCCCAGGTCCTTTTCCGACAGGCAGCTTTCCAGCCACTCTTCCCCAAGGCTGTAGCGTTGCATGGGGTTGTTGTGGCCAAAGTGCAGGACCCGGCACTTGGCCTTGTTGAATCTCATGCAGTTGGCCTCAGCCCATTGATCCAGCCTGTCCAGGTCCCTCTGCAGAGCCTTCCTACCCTCGAGCAGATCGACATTCCCACCGAACTTGGTGTCGTCTGCAAACTTACTGAGGGAGCACTCAATTCCCTCATCGAGATCATTGATAAAGATATTGAACAAGACCAGCCCCAAAACTGAGCCCGGGAACACCGCTCGTGACTGGCCGCCAACTGGATTTCACTCCATTCACCACAAGTTGACATGTAGAAGCACTCACTCATCCTCCAGAAATATCTACAGTCAATAGAAGAGACAGACATTTCGCTGCATTGGTCTCCAAAGATCTTCAGAGGTGACTAGTTCCAATGACGACGCAGTACCTAGCTGAGGCACCCCGACTCACAGTGGTATGGCCATCTAATTTCTTTGAAGTGCCACTTAAAGCTCTTAAAGCAAGGAGTTCACTTACCATCAATACCTCACGCTTGTTTGATCCATCATTTCTGACAGGCAGGGCTCCCAAAAATGCGGGGATCAGATGTATTCAGCTCAGCTAATAATATCACTCGAGACTGCATCACCTTTTTGCCAAGGGTTCTAGGTAGACAAGAGTCTGGGAATCCTTAATAAGCTCAAATGCCAACAGCTTCCTATTCTCATTTTACCATTTGACTATTTTAATGCTTTATCTTTGCTTGAATTGGCAACACATGACAAATCTAGCAGAGTTCCCTCTCAGATGCATTTTCAGGATACATGTTGTTCACAGGAGTTGAACACGGTCTTCACTGCATTCTAGCCTGGACAAATTATGTGAAAGCCAGTATGGGGTAGTATAACCAACTACTACACAACGACCTTGTAAATGTCGGCATAACACTGTATTATGGTATCTGTACTGCTCCCAAAAGTAACTCTGTCAGGAGGAAAAGTCCCAAGGTTCATTTCAGTACCAACAAAGCTGCTACATTGCTGTGGTTTTCACTCCACCAGCTTTTGGACACAATTTACACATTTCTCTCGCCAATGAACCATAAGCTTCTCTGGTGAAAGCCTGAACTAGAAGCACTAGTGTCTGAGCATAAGCAATAACAGAATTATCATTGACAGATATACACCAGTGAAAAATTTGAGGTAACACAGCGTATCTTTTGCTGTCCTGGTAGATATTACCCTGATACATACCAAGAGGACAATGGTCATTTTAAATACCAACTACAGAAAAGTGATGAAAGAACCTTTTGCCATTTATGGATAAGATGAAGCTACTTAAAGGCTGTCTAAACTGCCACTTCTATATCATAATCATAATCAAGGTATTGTGTGCATTTCACAATATAAGGAGTAAGGTGGGCTAACTTGCCAACAAGGATAAATCAAGGTGTATATACAGTTAATGAAGAAATAGACCTCTTGCTGCCAGAAGCTTCACTAAAACAAAAGCCATAGGGGATGCCATTTGTGCTTGCATTTGTGAGCTGTGCATGAGTGTTCTTGGGCTGAATAATGAACCTCCTTGGTGCATTGGGGCTGGTTTATGGTTCATGGAAGCAGTTGCTTTGTATTCAAATGTAGTATTTTATGCAAGCTTTAGAAGAGTAAGATTCTTTTCTCTTCACCTTTATTGAAACCTCTTGATATTAAAATTGTAGGCATATCACATGCCCTAATTTGGTGAAGCTATGTACTAACATAAGATATAAAGTAAAACCTTGCTGCTCATAATGATTACACAAATTGTTAGTGTAGTAGTTCTCTTTCCAGCACACTAGGTCTGATGCACTGAGAATCTGGGGATACTGCTAACATGGAGACCCACAGAGGGTTAACTGCCTCCCCTGGGAACTGCTCTGCTTATGTTGTAGTCAATGGTAATGAGGAGGCAGTTCACTGGTCGCCTTCTTTTAGGGGGTTTCCTCTGTGGCTCCTGACCTTAAAATGAGTCCCCATGAAATTCCATGTCTCAATCCCTCTTTTCACAGTCATGTCATAGTTACCCTGAAAGCCACACTTTCTCATTCCTTACTTTAGTTCTCCTCTGCAAGTCATCCTCCTTCCTTCCCTTCTCTGACTCATATATTCAGATTGCCTGGGGATTCATTTTTATCCTTCCATTTTCTAGCTTTCTTACTCCTTTATCACTTTACCTCCAATTCTGTATGCTGTCACTGTCATATTGGCCTCCTGATTGTCAGCTGGACCTTTGGTAAGTATAATATTGTTGACCCTGTTCTTGAAAGAGGAAGAATAATTAGCACATCTTTTAAATTAATGCACTTAGCCTTAGTCCATATAGCCACATGTAAAGCATACACATTTTTAGTATACTGAAAAATACTTTTTCAACATTTTTTCATTTTGTCATTGAACTTCTAGCCACTAAAAACTCTTCTAACAGAGACAGCTCAGAAAAATAAGTGGTAATCTACTTTTATATTTCAACCAATAAAACACTTTTGATAGATGAGCCATCTATATCTTGACAGGTGAGCAACCTCCCCTACCTAAGCTGGCCCTGCTCAGAGTGGGAAGTTGGACCACAGACCTCCAGAGGACTCTTCCAACCTACGTTAGTCTATGATCATACAACACAGTGCAAACCTTCGCTTTTTAGTTTTCATTTCAAAAACTACAGTATTCCTCTGCTATAGAATTACAGTATATGAGTTTTTCTCTACTTAACTACCATTTTGATTAGCATGATCTATAGAGAAGGGGGGGGGGGGCGGGGAGGATGAATGAGAAAGAACGCCTGTGCATCTGCATAGTTTTGAGGCTACCAAAAAAAAAAAAAAAATGAAGGCAACTTTGAAGATCTCCCTCTGTGTCTTTCTCAGTGTTCGTCACTGTTCCACTTCTAGGATCCTACACCTCAACTCGAGACATTTTGCATCCCCATAGACAGCTGTAACTTCTGGGCTGACAAACATTTTCACTGACATTAAATAATATAATTACAGCTGGACAGGAATGGATGACATTCTTCAATAGCAATTGCTAGTATGCCTTACAGGAAAAATTTGCTGGAAATAATCAATTAATAGATTTGTTTTGAAAAAAAACTGCAAATGTTTCAGAAGTATTAAAATATTTAGTTGCCTATTTTTGAAACAAAAATATCAGCAGCAAGCAAAATTCCAGCTCCAGACAAGCAAAAGATTTTTCACAACGGAAGTGGTTAAGCACAAGAACAAGGTGCCTAAAAATGCGATGAAATCTACATCCTTGGAGATTTTCAGTACTCAACTGAGCAAGGCCCTAACTTTGAAGGCAGCCATGCTCAGAGCAAGGAACTGAACTAGATAAGTTCCAGAAGTCCCACCTAACCTAACTCTTTCTGTAATAGTATGAAATAACAGTATTTTAGTTCATCAGTGTTTGTTTCCAAATTTAAGCATGATAACAACAATTTTAAATGGATAAAAATAAAACATTTCAAAATTTTAAATATCTCAACATTTTTACTTCTTTTACCTTTTTCGTTTGGTTACACGTATTTCTGAACCCTAAAACATATAATGCAAAACAGCTATACCAGGTTGAACTGAAAGTCAGTTCAGACCCTTGCTCTCCCTCCAACAGAAGAGCATAGAAGCAGTGCAAGCACATACTGACAACTTCCTAGAATATTTGCCCAGCCTCCGGGGACTCCCTGGCCCAAAGGCGGTACCTGTAGTCAGTACCCCCCAGCAGACTTTTCTTCCATGATTTTGCCCAGTCACATTTAGGAACATGTACTCTTTTAGCTGATAGCTATATTTGAGATTTACGTCCTCTGTCCTTTACAACTTCAAAGAAAATGTGTACTAGGTTGATTTTTACAAATACTAAATAATAACTAAATAAAAAATAAAAGCTTTAAAAGAATATTTTTCCTTAGTACTAATTCAGTGGGTGGCTTCATATAAAGAGGTGTAAGATCATTTTCCCTCCAGCAGCTATGTCATTTACACTCTTCAAAAACCTATTCTAAAAACCTGCTGTTGGAATTTCTCTCATTAATCGAGCTAAATAAGTCCCTGAAAGCCTTTGGTAAAACAGACACTAGATTACATTAATTAATCATTTAAATTTTCTTCTGATTTTTCCTCGACTGCCACAGGCAACCTTGCCTCTTCAAAGATAACTACAATGCAAGAACAGTAACTACAGTTCACAAGGGCAGCAAGAGAACTGAAGCAGGGGTACATTAGGTGAAAATTTGAGCCAATTTATTTGCATCATATATCCTACCAATTATGTTGCTCTAAGCAAAGTTAAAATACACTTCTGTTCTGACTTCATTTGCACAAAACAATAAGAAATTAGGGGATGGAGGTGCAGAAATATATTTCATTTTTAAGGAACACCTCTCTTGAGTATACGTAGAGGGAAGACATTTATTAACCTGCATGTACCAAATGCAGGTGATAGCACATGAGGACTTCTCTTTTCTAAAATTAAATTGGCTCTTCATTGTAAACCTTTTCATAGATTTGCTGCAACCAAAACCAGCAGTTCAGCTATCTCAGTATGCAGTGACTTCCTCATGCTTCCCCAAACTCATCCTCCTACAACCTGTGCTTTTTCCTCCTAATTCTATTCATTACTAAATAATCTGTTTGATAGTTAAATATGTTTATCCATTATATTCCACATTTAGACACAGTAAAAATAAAAATGCACATTACAAATTAGTAAATAATTGCTATCAATATAACATTTTAATAMAACACTGTTCATCAGTATACACTGTTCATAAAAATCCTTTTGATACTGTTAAACTGTTTTACATAGATAAACTGAGAAAGCGTTACCTTGATTTTATGTACTTCTGTTCATAATATTCAAGAATCAGAGACCTTTGTAAAAGTGAGTAGCCGTCAGCACTGATCACTTAAATCAAAGAACAGAAAAATTCTAATTTCTTGGGTGATCACATCTGTTACCATTCCATACAAAGAACTACAGACTCTGCTAAGCTGTTAGCATCCAAAGCACTGAGAACTTCAAGAAGTAAATATCACAGTTTCCCTCAAAAACAAGACTGAGGATCAGGCACCCAAAATTCAGTCACCATCAGGTGGTGAATAATCAATATGTTCAATCTCAAACAAAAGTCAATAGTGGGGTGCAGTGATTTGTCTCATTTATATGCCTATAACATACATTTGTTACTGCATGTATTTATAAAAACTATAAAATGCAGTGCACAGAAGAACTTCACTGTGAAACCTGTATACTGCATTACTGGGTGAGAAAGAGGAGCCCACCCCACTAAACATTAATAACCTCCTTGTAATTCAGGCAAGCACAACAGAGATTCTTGCATATGGCGTGTCAAAAAAATAGCATATCTTAGCATGTAAGGTCACTTAGCTGTCAGGAACAGAAGCAGAAACTGCCTCCTAGACAAACGACGAACAAGAAATCATGAAACTGAGTAGGAAAGGAAAGGGAGGAAAATTCTAACTTAAGCAAATTTAAACAGGATGTAGTGTATGCACTAGATTTAAGACCCTGGCCCTGCGGACTGGCTGGTGTATCTATCTATTCAGTTAGTGTCAGTATGGACCAGGAACCTTCCCAAAAGACATTCTGAATGTTGCTATAGTGTTCCGTCAGGTGAAAGAATTTAATAGTGTGGATGTGGTCAGGCTGACTCAAGACCAGAAAACCATTCCGTTTACTATGATGACGTAGCTTACTATAGACGTAGAAATGTATTTCAGCTGTGATCCTGGGATGGGTCAACCAAGCATGGGTTGATCTCCTGTCTAGCAAGTATCTGAAAAGCTTGTAAATATCCTCCACATTACTTACTCTAACTCTAACCTTACTGGTGATGAGTGGTTTGAATGCAGATGACTACCATGAAGCTATTCCACCAGTTTCTGCTGGTGTACCTAAAACTGAGAGAGTAGAACACTTGTGCAGTAACCAGTCCCCCAGGACGTAATCTCCAAGATATCCAGAAAGTAACAAGAAGTTTCTCCATCTAGCTGCACAGTTTAGAACTACTAAAGCAGGAGTATGAGAAGAGAGTATGGCTCCCACAAGCCAGTGAGAACCCAAAAAAGCTGTCTGACACAGAAGAAGCACGCTTGAATCCATGGCTTCCTGTGCAGTTTGTAATAGTAACACAAAGACAGCACCTCCTAGTTTCAATCACAGAAAGACGTAGCTTGGAAGGACCACTGGAGGTCTGGAGCCTAAACACCTGCTCAAAGCAGAACAAATTCAAAGTTAGAACTGCCTGCTCAGGGTTCACATCCAGTCAAGTTTTCAAAATCTCTAAGGATGGTGATTCACACTCTCACTATGAAGAATTTTTTCCTTACATGCAGTAAAGCTTTTCCTTGTTACTGTTTTGCTGTTCATAAAGAAAACAATTGATAGTCATCTCTGATGATTGAGTTGGATGTGATAAGTCCTCCGTATGAAACACTACTTAGTAAGCTGGTGGTCATGCGCAACACCAGGTTCAACTTCCAAATCATAGAATCATAGAACCATAGAATCATTAAGGTTGGAAAAGACCTCTAAGATCATCGAGTCCAACCGTCAACCCAACACCACCATGCCCACTAAACCATGTCCCTAAGCGCCTCATCTACACATCTTTTAAATACTTCCAGGGATGGGGACTCCACCACTGCCCTGGGCAGCCTGTTCCAATGTTTAACCACTCYTTCAGTAAAGAAATTTTTCCTAAGGTCCAATCTAAACCTCCCCTGGCGCAACTTGAGGCCATTTCCTCTCGTCCTATCGCTAGTTGCTTGGCAGAAGAGACCAACACCCACCTCGCTGCAACCTCCTAAATGATTTTAAAGTATAGAGACCATTGCATCCAAGTTGATATATAAATAAATAAGGAATGGTAACAGCCATTTTGCCAAGCACAAATCATAAATACTACATCAGAAAACACTCATTCACTAATTGTACGCTGAGCAAACATATGTAGGTCATTCCCCTCACAAAAGACGTAATTTGTAAGAATACTATTCAGACTCTTCCTCAGCACACAAATTACAAATGATGTTAAAAATCCTATAATCTTCCAATTTAGACAGTGTCTACCAATTTGCAACTCTATTTGGCAATACTTCTGAACTGACTGTCCTGCATTTCAGAAAATGTCATGCCAGCAACCATATGATCATTGATGTGTCTGGTTTCTTGCTATTTCAGGTATTTCTGGACTGTTCCTTCCCATTCCCAGAAAGTCTCAGGAAGTGGAAAAAGACTTAATTCTCTGGAAGAGCCCAAAAAGGTCAGTTAACAAGAGGTAGGGGGATCAGTATATAGCTAAGTGCTAACAATGACAATATCTTGATGGTGGCACTGTGAGGTAGTAGCCCACATTCCCCGTTCAAACCTAAGGAGATGCCAACCTTCTTAAAATTCATTTGGGTGGTACTAATCAAGTCCCTTGCTAACATCTACTTCCTACTGGTTTGCACATCCCAGTGGTTGCAGAAAATAAGTGGATATGTGATCTGAAGTTGACTAGACTCCCATGGAGAGGCAGGGGATCCTCATCAGCACTAAAGCCACCATGGTGCTCCCTGTTATCTCAGAGTGAATGACTTCAGTGAAATTTAGAATCATAGAATCATAAAGGTTGGAAAAGACCTCGAAGATCATCGGGTCCAACCGTTAACCTAGCACTGCCAAGTCCACCACTAAACCATGTCCCTAAGCACCACGTCTACACGTCTTTTAAATACTTCCAGGGATGGGGACTCAACCACTTCCCTGGGCAGCCTGTTCCAGTGCTTGACAACCCTTTCCATGAAGAAATTGTTCCTAATATCCAATCTAAACCTCCCCTGGCGCAACTTGAGGCCGTTTCCTCTCATCCTATCGCTAGTTGCTTGGGAGAAGAGACCAACACCCACCTCACTACAACCTCCTTTCAGGGAGTTGTAGAGAGCGATAAGGTCCCCCCTCAGCCTCCTTTTCTCCAGGCTAAACAGTCCCAGTTCCCTCAGCCGTTCCTCATCAGACTTGCTCTCCAGACCTTTCACCAGCTCCGTTGCCCTTCTCTGGACACACTCCAGAACCTCAATGTACTTCTTTTAGCGAGGGGCCCAAAACTGAACATGGTATTCGAGGTGGGGCCTCACCAGTGCCGAGTACAGGGGCACAATCACCTCCCTAGTCCTGCTGGCCACACTATTTCTGATACAGGCCAGGACACTATTGGCCTTCTTGGCCACCTGGGCACACTGCCAGCTAATATTCAGCCGGCTGTCGACCAGGTCCTTTTCCAACAGGCAGCTTTCCAGCCACTCTTCCCCAAGGCTGTAGTGTTGCATGGGGTTGTTGCGACCCAAGTGCAGGACCCGGCACTTGGCCTTGTTGAACCTCATACAATTGGCCTCGGCCCATGGATCCAGCCTGTCCAGATCCCTCTGTAGAGCCTTCAAGCCCACCCAACTTGGTGTCGTCTGCAAACTTACTGAGGGTGCCCTCGATCCCCTCGTCCAGATCATTGATAAAGATATTAAACAGAACTGGCCCCAATACTGAGCCCTGGGGAACACCATTTGTACCGGCTGCCAGCTGGATTTAACTCCATTCACCACTGAGGCAGGCTGAGTCTCACTCAGAAGCTGTTCACATGGAGGGTGCTGTGATTCACCTTCATTTGAAGAAAATAAATGCGTAACATGCTTATACAGAAACTCCTAGAATGGAGATTAATGTTAGAGTGCCACAAATCAGGCAGAACTCAGTTTTTATTTGTGGATTCTTGGAACGCAGGGCAACGCCATGAAGGAAAAGAACAGGAATGCTGTAAGATAGAAAGTACTCCATGACTAGTGATAGGCAAAGATTTAAAATTAATCAACAACAGGAATGCAGGACTGTTTTACAAGGCAATAATCCAGCTCCATTCCCTAAGGTAAAGCCTAGGAGAATGAAGGCCGAGCAGTTTATTCAAACAAGGCAACTGGATTATTGCCCCATAAAACAGCATGGCACTGTGATTATTACCTTTGTGTTACATGCCCTTTTAAAATGTTTTTTCCCCATAAATGTTTAAAACCTAACAAGTAAAAAGATCAGGAGAAGAGAAAGGGGACATGGGGTAGAAGGTAACACATTTAATATGTTCTTCTAATTTCCTGAAAATGTATCAAGTAAGAAATGTAAAAGAAATTGTTTCAATCAGGGTTATTATAAATAGCAGCAATAAATCCTATTAATAAGCAGCATACTAAGATTTTATGTCTCTCTTATTCTTCACACATATGTTGTTCCCCGCCTCTGCTAGTTTTCTCCCTTTTCACACTCTCACAAATGCATAAGCAGTTTTTCTTTACCTAGAATTTTTCCTAACACATTTAAATTTCACCTTATACTCAACACGCCATATTTCACCAAACCCAAAACAAGGCAAAGACTCAAATATCTTGAAGAATCTTATTAGCGATAGCTCATAAAACTTTAATCCACATCCAACCTTCGTCACCTCCGAAAGAACAGGACATTTGGAGAATACAGAGGATCTTGTCTCGGTGCCTGAATCCACGCCTTGGACTGACTGACATAAGGCAGTCCATGCCACCTGGTCTCAGGGCCAAAAATCACTTGGCCATCTTTTATTTAGAACAGACATATTTAGAACAGACCAGTATATTGCATCATAGCCAGTAATGTAACAAAAATTCAACAGACCTGCTATATATTATATATTCCTGTAAGACAATACAAATACTCCACGGATGGACTAACTTCTTCATCTGTAAATTAAAACCAAAGTATTAGTTTCATTCACAGTAGCACTAAATATACATGATTCACTGAATAAGAACATGATCAAAATAAGAAAATTCAGCAGACTCCCAAATCCTTTGGTTCTGATATTATACTTAGATGCGCCACAGCTGCCTCACAAGTTTGACACCTATTCAAGGCATTGAATTTAAAAGAAAATAACAAGTAGAACTTTTACTAATATTTAATCTCTAAAAACTCTTCTTTCTTCCATTTTAAAAACTTTGCAATTCCTCTAATAAAAATTTCTTTATAAAGGCAAACAACCAAAACAAATATGATTTCAACTGACGTTGTTGTGAAAACATTAAATGGAATCCCACTGGGAAATTAAATGGAAATGTCATCTCTAAAAATGGGAGAGAATGATTCATAGACAGAATCTAACATTTTAAAATATGTTACCTACATAATTAGAGGAGCCTGATTTTCTAAAGGACCAGTCTCTTACACCTTCCAATAAAATCAAAGACTAAATACAGATTTTGAAAGCCAGTTTCAACATATGTGCTTGAAATATTTGGCCACACTGCAGAAATTAAATCTGGAAAGCCCTGAAAGCATGTTCCTGCTACCTAAGGCACGGAACTTACTGGGTTCCAACTGCTTCATGAATGTCTTTTCAGAATAACTGCTATCACCAATGGCAAAATTACAGCTTGATTTCAAAATATTTGAACTACACAAGGTATCTGTAATCATCCTTACAACAGCTTAAAAATAAGCTGTCTATTTAAATTTATTGGGACTTAGGAATCTGCAATAGGTTGACAAAAAATCTTTGGATAAAGAATTATAGGAAAGGTGACACTTCCTAGGCTGTGAAGGGGAGGAGAAGGTTTTAATTTCACTTACTGTCAAAAAAATAAAGTCCAAGTTTTGTGTAATACAGACAGAAGGAAACAAGAAGCTGTGTGTAGGTAGCAAAGGTTCAAGTCCCACTATTACATTCAAGTCCCAGTATGACTTGTGACATGCACGTTTAGACTCAGCCAAAATGGAGTTAACAATACAGAAAATTTTCCCCGGGCCTTTATTATTTTATTTTATTTAAAATTTTCAATTTTATATAAAGCCAATTTTATCTGAAACTGCTAAGCAGCATTCTTAGATTACTAATTAAACTATTTAAACAATACAGAAATTCTTAGATTACTAATACAGTAGTTAGATTACTAGTACAGAAAAATTAGATTACTAATACAGAATACAGAATACTAATACAGATTACTAATACAGAAAAATTAGATTACTAACACAGAAATTAGATTACTAACACAGAAATTCTTAGATTACTAATAAAACTATTTAAACAGTACAGAAATTTTTCCCTGGGCCTTTATTTATTATTTTAAGCCAATTTTATCTGAAACTGCTAAGCAGTATTCTTAGATTACTAATAAAACTATTTAAAGGATACTGTAGGGAGCCTATTCATCAATATTAAAGTCATTGTACCATTACACTGGGTTACTGGACTTTCCTGGACAAGGATATTACTCTAAGTGTTCCCAAACTGTGGCCCCCAAACTAGTCATTGCAGGCTGTCATAGGTAATCTGCAGGTGATTCATAAAAAAAACCATTATTTTCAGGTGTATCATTAGCTCTGCAACTTCGACAAAGAAGTTTGTAGTCCTCTTCCGAGCACTCACGGGAGTGAGGAAAAAACACCTTTTGTGTCATTTAACTGCTCAGTGAGGAGCCAGGGGCTACAATTTTTAAAATGCAGTGAGTGCTCTTTCTTGGTGAACCCTGTGCTGCATGAGAAGGTGGCAACACCTTCTTCAACTAGGTTAACTTCTGAATTTCCTCTTCAGTGAATTGTAAGATCTGTGCAGGTTCTCTTCGGGGTGAAGCAAACTCGGACTGTGCTAATAAAACAGATGAGTACATGAGTGCCGAGGATTATTTGATAGCCCGTTCACTGAAGCGCTCAGCACCTGATAGCAGGAATGGCAGCCACAAATCTACTGCAGTATATTAAGAATGGAATGTTTGGAGACATAAATTCTCAGTAAAAAGGAAAGCAAGAGAAATATTAACTCAGATCTTGAGGCTACTAAATGAAGGTCTGCTGACTTTAGTTACAGTGAAGGGGAGAGTGGTACTGTGACCAATAAACAAACATTATCACCTCCGTTATCATGACCATTAAAAATGAAGCAAGTAAAAGCAGAAAAGTGAGGAGATGAAATAAAGCAGATATTTAATAAAAACTTTTAGCAGTAGTTAGATGCAATTTTGTGTGGGACAGCTTTCCTTTAATGTCTAAACAATGAAAGAGCAAATAAAAGTAATTTAAAATGCTTAGACATAAATCCATGGCTACATATTGTATTTCATACTGTTGGGACCATGAGCACTGGTTTTGCTCCTGATGCCACAGCATTAAGCACCAAGACTGTGGATCCACATGGGAGTAATGTAAGTGTTTCTGAAAAGGGAAAGATGCAAGTAGGATGGTAGTAGTGAGCTTCATAGCAAAGCCTCACAGCTTCCCAGTAACAGGAAGGAACTTTTCATGCTGCTGACATCTCGGAGGACCCTTAGGGAAAAGGACGAGAGCTTTGAGATGCAAGGGTTCAGAGGGGCATGACATGAGCTGAAGCTATGGACAAAAGAACTACAGCCAGAAGTCTCCAATTCAGGCATACTAAACAGCACGCTCACGTGGACAGAAGAAGGCAGGAGAAAACTTGAGTACTTTAGCAGAAAACGCAATAAAAGAAATTGTGTTGGTCCCCTTCAAGGTAGTAGTAGGAGCTAACTATTTTAGACAAATCAAGGTCCTGCTTTCCAGTTCAGCAGTGTTTATGATCATAGGAAGTGCACTCAAAGTTTTCCATTAGATATTTTGACACTTGTGCCTTAAAAGACTTCTGGTCTCATCCTGAAAGATATGCAAATACCGCATTTTATTTTCACGTGTCCTTCTGAAAGGCAAGTTAAGCATTCAGCATGCCCATCGCTTGCATATGTAACAGCATTACACAAGACTGCTTGAAGCCCAAAGGCACATTTTAAAACCAATAACTGCATTAGCTAACTAAATCTATAAACTTTTTATACATAAAAGAGAAGTGACTTGTAAAGAAAAAACAGTGAATTTGAGGCAACATAAGAAACTCCAACTCCCAGCACAGGCAATGAAAAGGAAATGCGTTACTGCAGGGTAGGCAGACAAGGACTTTCCACATTCGTTTGTCTCATTTTTATCTATTACAAATGAAATTATAATGATTTATAATAAAACAATTAAAGAGCCTTTGATCTAAATGTCACTCAGAAACTCAAATTTAAGCAAGTGTACAAACTAAATTGAATACCAGAATGTCTGGAACAATTACCAGCCAAAAAAAAAAAAAAAAAAAAAAAAAAAAAAAAAAAAAAAAAAAAAAAAAAAAAAAAAAAAAAAAAAAAAAAAAAACCACTTAAACAAGCTCTATGATAGCTGATTATAATGAAAAAAATGTAAATATTTTAATTATCTCAGAGAAGCATATGAGCATAAAGTTTTACTTTCACCACACCCACACATATATATACATTTGTATAGATACACACACACCCCCCCTCATCTTTAAATAAAATCTCCTATGTGAAAGATAAGTGTAATAACACACAGCAGTAAGTTAGGAGTAAAAAATATGCATATAAGGATTTTGCAGTTATCCAAAAGCAAACAAAAAAAAAAGATTATATTGAACATAAAGAAAACTCCAAATATGCTAAAAAATCAAGGAAGTAAAGGGTGCAAATAAATTTAATTGATATGCAGTAGTAATACAATAGGATTACTGACTCTTAATATGTTGTCCAAAATTAAATTATTTTAATTGGCTATATTCCCTCATACCACAGCAATACAGGACAAAGATAAAAAACCCTCCTTTTCCTGTGGGCATAAAAGGTTGCTCATTTACTACACAAGCATGTAAGGCAAGGGAAATGGATGCTGCAGTAGTAAAAGAACTTTTTGTAATCAACAGATTTCTGTTCCTAATAGCAAAAGAAATGTGAACACAGAAAACATGTATGTAGGCACGTCGTGGAAGATCTCATCTAAAAACATTTGTTCTTATCCCCCCTTTCTTTACTTGTTTTTCTTCCTAATATTTTTGTCATTTTCTTTTATTTTTTCACTATCTGAATATGTTAAAAATATTTTTTCATTTTAAAACTACATTTGGCTGCTGAATACCTGGAAGATTCGTTTCAATGAGCTCCTTATAAAGGAATCCACAAAGCAAATATAAGCCTGGCCACGCCAGGGCACAGTACTGTGCCCTTTCATTACAAGACACAGTCAGCCGTAATGTTTTCTGGTAATATCATGCATAATTCCTGCCAGTGGGATTGAGCCTGATCCCAGAGGATGAAACAGCTGAGGGAAAATACCACATGCAAAATTCAGCACTTCTAACATACAACTCAAAAGCAGGTAACATATGCGGTCAGGACGACTGAGACTGTGATAATATTAAGAGTGAGTACACTAGCCATGCACAGAACATGCAAGTTTCATATACAAAAAGGACAACAGAGAGCAGAAGAAACACTTTCCTTTTTTTATATGAAAATTAAAGTAAGAAAACAGGCTGAAAGTTCACAAGAGAAAGAATGGCTGGAGTATCATGAACTTCCTTGCACTACAAGACCATAAAATCCATTTCATACAGGCAGAGGTGCTGTTCTTTGACACAGCTAGGCGCACGGGTTGAAAGACTTAACACATCTCTCCTTTCTGTTACAGAATTGCTTCAAAATACTGTAAGAAGAAAATTAAGAAAATAAAGAAAACAATTAAAACATCAAACAAGACCTTCCATGGATCACCTTCACTGCTGGGTGGACCTCAGGGCTTGGAGCTGCTCCAGCCTCACCTCCATCACCCTAAAGGATTCAGCAACCCTTACCAGTTACTACCATCCATATTTACTGTTAGTACACCCCAGTGTTGCTCAAATTTTCATAGAATCATAGAATAGAATCATAGAATCATTAAGGTTGGAAAAGACCTCTAAGATCATCGAGTCCAACCGTCAACCCAACACCACCATGCCCACTAAACCATGTCCCTAAGTGCCTCATCTACACGTCTTTTAA